>JAQMYF010000013.1:14138883-14149865 GCA_030014195.1 Neosilurus mollespiculum | reverse complement strand
ACCAAGAGCACTGTATAGTTGTACAATAACAATTAATCCTCAAAAATACAACTTGCCTAATAATTGTGCACACAGTGCATATAAATACACATGCACAGACACCAGTCAGACATGGGACAGTCATCCAAGCAACGTTTCATGACTATAGTGCTCTGCTCAGGAGCTCCACTACAAAACAAATTTATGGTGTAAAAAAACTACTGTAATATTACAGAATGTTCTGATCATAAAATGTATTTTAGTTCTATCTAATGAGCATTCATGTTTTGTAAAGTTTGTTACTTATATGAAATGGCTCCGTTTTTAAATTTTACATGTACCATAAATTTGTATGAACTCCTTTATGAAAGAAAGTATGGCACTGCAGAATATAAAATCCACTGAGGCAGCATGCAGGAACCATAGATCTTTAATCATGCCAAGGTCGCTCCCCTCCCTTGCAGTATTTCTCTGCTCACATCAGCTGAAAATAGAATATTATTCATACCTACAGCATGTCAGTAAACACTTTTTACTCATTGTTTTTGCAACAGTGACTTTCTTATTTTTTCTTATTATAGTAACCATGTACACACGATATTATATTATATTATATTATATTGTATTATATTATAATATATTATATTATATTATATTATATTATATTATATTATATTATATTATATTATATTATATCATAACATATCATATTATATTACATTTGAAAGATTGGACCAAAGGCCTTTCTAAGACAGTGTTCCCTCACGAGACATCAGTATGAGTATGAGGGCAGATCCAAAAGTCATCTGTAAGTCTGTAGCCTTATGCATTTTTCATTATTTAGTTTTATATTGGTACTGATTTTCAAAACTATATAACAATAATATTCAGTCAAAAACTGTTTGTGCTAGTTGTAATTCAGTAGAGTTATTTATGTCTGTACCCTGTGTGTCTTGTTGCTTCAGGACAATGCACCAGTTCACACCTCACAGGTGGCCGTTGCTGCAGCAGACGAGTGCAGCTTCGAACTTCTACTACACTTGCCTTATTCACCTGATCTTGAAACCTCAGACTTTTATTTGTTTCGCAAGCTCAAATCAGAACTTCGAGGATGATTTTGTGAGTGATAATGAAGTCATTGAGGCGGTTGAGGCTGTTTTTAGTGGAGCACGATGCCAGCTTCTACAGAGACCGAATTGTAAAGTTGGAGCATCGCTGAAACAAATGTACTGATGTTAAGGGAGATTATGTTGAGAAATAAAGTTATTAAACTTTATAAATTGTTGCTTTTTTCTATTTGAGCCACAACCTTTTGGATTTACTTTTGTGACTGTCTTGGAGAGAATTTTGACTTGCAATGGGGTGTGCCAAGAAAAAACTAGCTGTTCACAAAAACATTTGAGCAGGACTACAGTTTGTAAGTGACCATTAAGGTAAAGATTAGTTTATTTGAAATAGAACCTCAACTGAGAAACATGATGGTAAAAATGTTATGAATTGGAGCTGCTCAATTGGACACTTGCAGTCATTGATTCATTGTCATTGATTCAACCAAGTTGTTATAGATAATTTGAAGCTAACTGTGTAAAAGACAGATTTCCACACTAGGAAATCCTCCAAGAAAAGGCTCTTGAAATTGAGTCATGGCCTTTTCAAATCCAAAATTTTGACCCCATAGAAATGTTGTGAAAAAGGAGAAACCCTCAAGTATGTCACAACTGAAGGAACATATGGTCATAAATATCAGAGATATCAAGGACTGTGAGACAATCAATTGTGCAAAATGCCAGTGTCCAATCCTTTTCTTCCTGTAAGTGGCAAGTTGGGGCCGATTTGGGCCTGGCTTGGACCTATTTGTCCAGCACATCCCATTAAGTGGAAATTTGGAGGCCAATTTTGCTCAAACCATTCATATACATACATGTATACATACATACCTACAAACATACATACATATATTAATAAATGATTGAAAAGGCTATTAAGTTGAGATTTTGTTTAACTATATCAGCTTCTTTGTAGCCACTGTATTAAATGTTTGCTTGTTCAAATATGTTGAAAAAAATTAACAATTTCCATTTTTATAACATTTCTTCACATGACTGTAGCTTTGAGTCTGCAATATTTTCTCTCATAGTGTAATATATATGCTAATTTGCTTAGCGTGTGACTTTAGGGTTTTTTTCCTGCTTCTATTAAGGAACACAAGACTGCTTCAAAGATTTATTATTGAAATCTCCTGGAGGTCTTGCTATGGGAGCGTCTGTGTGGTTTCACACTGTGTCAAAATACGGCTTGTGGGGGCCCATTTAAAAATAGCCTTTGGGGATTTTTGTTCATTTTAGCATCTGGATTATTTAAATTTTACCTATGCCAGTTCAAATTGTTAAGCACCCATAAGCTCTAAAATAATATTTGTATATGAACAAACACACAATTTGTCTTTTTAGGTTTAGATGTTTAGTGAAACATGTTAGGGTTAGATAGAACTATAAGAATATTATTTCTGGTTTATACATAACACTAAAATATTTCTTGCTGAAGATCCCCAGAGATTTTTTCACTGGTTGTGTAGTTAATGCATTTGGAATATGGTAATTTTATGCATCATTTTCTCTGTCAGTGAAACCCTGAGACTGAATGAAAGGGAGATGTACACTGGCAAGAAAAGGTAAGTGAACCCTTTGAAATTACATGTACTTATGTATAACTATATCTTAATGTAGCTCTGATAATGGTATCTTGGCTCATTGGTTAGAACTGTCACATCAAAGTAGGAAGGTTCCTTCAGCTGACTGCTGCTTTTATGTGTGAAGTTTGCATCTTCTCCCCATGTTTGTGTTCGTTTATTCTGGGTGCACTGATTTTCTCCCATTGCCCAAAGACATGCAAAGTAGGTTACCTGGATGACCTAAATTGCTGCTTGTTAGTAAATAGTTGTTAGTCTCTCACTAATCCCAGTGTTAGATTGGCAACTTGTTAAGGGTGTACACTGCCTCTTCTCCAAAGTCGGAGATTGGCTTCAGCTCATTCATGTCAATCTGCTTTAACTAATAACACCAAGACAGTTATACCTTTCATGTCCTTACTGAGTGTAAATCATTCACAGTACTGGTTGAAAAGATAGGTGAACTCTTGGATAAAATAAATCCAATCCCCAATTACCCAGCCCCCCCGCACCTCCAAATTCTGGGCTATGCTGGATCACTCCAAAAGATGGACTTTCTTCTTCTAAGCCATTTTTCCATAGATTTATTTTTAGGGTAAGTGTCCTGCTGCATCATCTACATTTTATTGAGCTTCAGATGGCAGACAGCCACCATGACATTACCCTGTAGGATACCTTAATAAATCTGATAACTAATTTGTCTGAATTGATGGCAAGCAGTCCAGGTCCCGAGGTAGCAAAGCAGACCCAAATAATGATGCTCCCACCACCATTCTTTACTGTTTTATGATGATGGATGATGTTTTCATGTTGGTATGTGGTGCCCTTTTTACACCATACATTCTTCCTGAATAATTCCACCTTGGACTCATCAGTCCACAAAACATTTTAGCCATGATACTGATGAGTATCAAGGTTTTCTTTCTTATGGTTCTTCTGAGGATTCTGCTTTGAGCCTTTGGAGTTATCTTGCCTTGGTGTCTATTCATAGGGAAACTGGCCACAGTATGAAATTGTCTCCATTTATAGACAATTAGTCTAACTGTACACTGATGCATGTCCAAAATACTGAAATTACTTTTTAACCCTTTCCAGCTTTATGCAAATTAATTCTTGATCTTAAGTTTCTATTTATGTGAAGCATAGCAGATGCTTCTTGTTTGAGTGATTTTATTCAAAACTCACCTAATTGATAGGACTCCATTTTTGCTAACTGCAGTTTACTTTTGTTGAAGTTATAAAATTAGAGGTTCATATCCTATTTGCAACATACACTGTGAATGTTTGAATAATGTATTCAGTATGGACAACAACAAAGAATAATTGGTGTGTTAGTAGTAAAACAGCTTGTGTTTGCACATTATTATAACTTAGATGAAGACCAAATCATATTTTAAGATAAATGCAAAAATACAGTTAATTCCAAATTCACCTACTTTTTCTTTCCAGTGTATGTGATGACTATATGGGCTTGTACAGTCAATAAGGCCAACAACTGTGTCAGGAAATATCTCACAGGTTGTGTCTCAATCATAATGAGGGAGAAGAAAGAGCCAGTGCAAAACAGCCTCCAACTTCAAGAGAATTGTTTGGCTCTCATCTTGTACAAATGTCCCACTCAAAGCCTGTCTCTCAGTTGCACATTGCAACAAACAAGCAAGCTAACAAGCTCTACAGCTACCAATTCTCCCTGGAGCGTACTCATTATTTTCAGTGGTGAAAGAATCAAGCCTCTGTGCAGACTCAGGTCTCTTTCATATCTTCTTTATTTATATATTTACACATTTATTTAAAACAACCCCTGTCAATTATACTAAGGTAATCCTGATGCATTTGAAGCCTTGTGGTTTTTAAGGTCTTGAAAACTGACAGATGATTTCATTGATTTGCCATTTCCTGACCCTGGGATAAAGAACTTTGGTAAATTAAGACACTACATTTCACATCCCCAGCTGCTTATCTGAACATTAAACACTGTTATGGCTCTTTATGCTCCTTTTCAGCATGTCTCTATTATAAATGAGCATACTTTGAAATTTTACAGGCACTATGCAAACATAGTACAAATTTTTTAGTAAGATGCTGGAGAATATTGTGGAACTGCTTCTTCGACATCAAGAACAAGAACCAGCTAGGCTGCTCCCAAACTGGAAACAGCACAGAAGTCAGTTGCATGAATGACTAACCACTGTCTCATGTTCTCTCTCTCTCTCTCTCTCTCTCTCTCTCTCTCTCTCTCTCTCTCTCTCTCTCTCTCTCTCTCTCATCTTTGTTGCTGATCAAGCCTCTCACAAAACCCCAGGGATGTATGTCTCTGTCCGTTTCTTACCAGGTAAATACCAATTACATGTACGGTAACAATTACGTGTACAGAGTTTATACTGTCCTGTGGACCCGTTACATATTCGTTATTCATCAGTTCCCATACGTTCCTTCTCAGTAATTGTCCACTGAACATGCGGTTTATATCCATCACACTTCCTGTATGTCAGGTAGTAGTCTGTCTGTGAGTCAGGTCCATTAGACATCAACAGATGCCCATCCCACAACATTCGTACAATAAGCGAATGCCTTTGCCTGGTGGAGCCTGTTCCAAGTTTTTTGCATGCACAAAACTTTCCACCAGACTGAACAGACCTCACCTAACAAGAAGCACCTTCAAGTGAGAAATGGACAAAAATATTGTGCTCTCCATTGGACGTTCGTTTTTGCTATCTGCCAAGGTGTGATTATGATATCGTGAAAGTTTTCCCTCTGTTCCCCATGACATGCCACTGTTTGTTTAAAATGGGGTTATAATGAAGGTGCTTGCTCACTTCAGGAAGTCTGGCAGATCCATTAGTATTATTCTACTTGGCTGCAAAAACACTGCAGTGAAAATGACTTTTCTTTTAGGTGATGAGTATTTATGTTTCTCAACACTCTTCATGAGTCAGTAAATGTGAACTTTAAATGCAAACATCAGGACAGCAGTTACACAGTTTTTTCCAGCACTGAAAGCATGCAAAGTTTTGAATGCATGAATGTGTGCTGCAAAAGGGCTGGCTGCCTGTACTAAGCCATGTGGCTGAGGAGCTCAGTTGGTGACACAGCTGGGTTACAGCAGCAATGTGGTGACAGTCAAAGGGTAAAAAGATCAGTGTTAAATAAAGTGCCAAGAGTAATACTAGGGGTGTTCCAAACACTGTACCCAATGGCAGTACTGAAATGAACATAGCTGACACTGTTGAGACTGTAATTTTGTTGTAATGCTACAGTTTCAAAAGTATCCACCTCCTTGGTATTTTTCCTATTTTGCTGCCTTACAAAATAGGAAAAATACCAAGGTAGTGGATGTATTAAATTATCAGTTAGGGCAGTTGTGTTAGATTACCAGTTGATTTACACCACATGCCAACAACTTTGAAGATGCAAAATATACCTTATTGAGAAGCAAACGAGAAATAGTACCAAAAAAAGACAGAAAACATGGGGTTTCTATCTTTTTCTATTTCTATAGTTAAACTATCAAAACAAACAAAGCAAAACTGCTCCATCTGGGTGCCAGCTCTGTGGAGTGTATGGCTTAGAGTGGTCCTATGGACAGATATACCAGTCTCTGCTGTGGAACTTTCCAACTCCTTGCTGGTTGCTTTTGGTCTCTTATTGCCTTTCTGATGAATTCCCTCCTTGCCCGGTCCATAAGTTTTGGAGGACAAGCCTTTCTAGGCAGATATGTTGGGGTAACACTTTCTTTCCATTTGGTGAATATTTTTTTGTAACCCAACCCTAGTTTGAACTTCTCCTTTAAAAAAATACAATTCAGATTGTAAATCCACAAAATAGGAATAAGGCCAAGGGGTGAATACTTTTACAAGCCACGGTAGCAGTCATACTAGCATGAATGTTAGAGCTACAGCTGACATTCTCCAGGTAAAGAAACAGCAGCAGAAGGAAAAATTTCAGAGGTCAGTTACAAGCCAACTAAGATGTTCAGCGTTAAACGATATTGTGGTGGAACAGATAACATGCAAAAAGTAAACCAACAAAGTTGTGGATATGCCAAGAGAACCCAAAAAGAGCAGCTAAAAAAAAGACCAAGAATGAATGCCCAGAGTGCAAAACAGGTGAGGAACAGATCACACCCATGGAGGAGGAAGAGATAAATCAGGATCTTACTGATCTTGGTGGCAATGGCAAAGGTTCAGAAAGTCAGGCATTCATGTCCCAGCACTCCAAACTGCCAGGTTTTGGCCCTTGTTCCAAGGTCATTGTATCATGGCTTATGCTGTGCTCTGTTCCCAGGTTCCTAACAAGCCAGGGTATGTGAAAGAAAATAATTTCACTGTGCTGGAATGTATATGTGATAGATAAAGGCTTCTTTTTATTCTAAGGTGAGCCAAGTTCATTATAATAATGTAAAAATTCATTATTAGTTATCCGAACTGTATCGCTTGTTTTCACCGAGCTCAAAATGGCCGCTGCCATTTACATCACTTTAACTCGGATGTCCGACTTGCTTTATAATAATAAACACTGAAAAGAACGAAATAAATGAAATTGTCAATTATAATATATTCAAAAGGCTCCATTTACTATGTTCACAAGGAATGCAAATATACTCATTCATTCATTCATTCATTCATTCATTTTCTAAGCCACTTAATCTTAATTAGGGTCGCGGGGAGGCTGGTGCCCCCTCAAACGACTCTGCACGAGGGCGGGGTACACCCTCGACAGCTCATCAGGCCATCGCAGGGCCTACAAATATACTTACATATGCAATTCGTTGCATTTGGCACAGACTGACAAACCTTTTTAAAGTCTAATTCTAAGTTGACATAATGCTTGAGTCATGTAAAATATTTTTTGTTCTACTGAGGAAGAAAGTCGGCTGTTATGAGGTTTTAACATAAGTCATCCTGGAATCTGTCATAGCACGAATTAACACCAATCAGCCATAGCATTGAAACCAATGACAGGGAAAGAGAATAACATTAATTATCCCTATACAGTGGCACCTGTCAAGAGGTGGGGAATATTGGGCAGCAAGTGACAGTCAGTTCTTAATAGCGTTGGAAGTATGAAAAATAGGTAGGATCTGATCTGGAAAGGATCTGACCGACTTTGACAAGAACTAAACTGTGATGGATAAACAAGTGCATTAGATCTTCTCCAAAAAATCAGGTATTGTGAGGTGATCCCAGTAGACAGTGGTAAGTATCTAAAAAACTTCAAAAAAGCAGCAAGGCCATGGGGACCCCGATAGAAAAAGTCTATATATTTACATAAGGCTTAGTCAGGGCTTGTGTAGGTGTATGAACTCAACCCTTAAGCAAAGTTTTACCTTATATCCTCACATATAAGATTCCTAATGACTCAGGTTACAAGCATCAGTGAGCAACACTGTTATCATTGAAGTATCGAGGCTGCAGAGCACATTTTGAAATATTGGATTTTTCACCATCCCATTTTTTCTACTACTTCTGTAGAAAAGAGAGTACATCATAAATGTTTACACACAGCAAACTGAACAGTTTTTTGGTTTATTTAGGAAATGAAGTCAATGTTTGTTACCGTATGAATATATGATAATATGTACACAGGATGTAAAAGGGATTAGTTATTATTATTTTATTTATTTTATTTTTTTTCAATTTAATTTGCCTGGAACTTTGTAACATTGCACATTTTCAGAAAATGTCTGAACCTAAATTCCTATTTTTATTGCAGCAATATGTTCTACATCTGTTGCTTCCTTGCCCTAATTGGAAACATGTGTAGAATAATACAGTTGTTGCTAATATACAACCTGTTAATAGTTTGGACATCTCTAAATGAATCCTGCTTTAAACCAGACTGAGTGAATCAAAATTAGCCAAAAGGCTTTTATCAAATTTGGTTAGCTTATAAAAATTTCTGCTAGGCCACATCTACAAACTGTCCCTGATCAGAGAGGTTACCAAGAACGCTATGTCAAAAAAGAATGGTCATTGTTTGCATGAGACTATATTACAATTACAATATCTCAAATGTTTCAAAACTGTGGCTTGTAGAGGAGGAGGAAAAAGTCTCAACTGAGCTTTTCCAAATCACATCCTGATCATTCTGAGGATAAATGGAAAAAGGTCTTATAGTCAGAAGAGTGTAAAATCGAACCACACACACACACACACACACACACACACACACACACACACACACAGACATTTCTTTTCCAAAAATATTTTGTCATTGCATGATATTTTATTGATACTGTATGACTATGCTAATTGTATAATTTAGACTCTAGTTGTCAGCATGGTGTTTTGCAAACAGTTGTAGCTGTCATGGCATAAATGCTGGGCAAACTGCAGAGTACATTATTATGACAGCTACATTTGGCAACAGTGCAAATAAGCATATGTGGATTGTGCCCCAGTTTCTCAAACTACTCCATGAGGAATTCTCAAAATATCATGTGCTCTTTTTTAAAGTCCTCAATTCAGGTGGAGTCATGGTTGCACTGTATTTTGATAACCAATTAAACCGACAGCATATGGTGTTGTCAGTACAGTTTATGATTTATATTTTGCTATAATTTTATGAATTTTACTACAACATCATATCAGAAACATAGAACTGTGATTTGCACTCGTAATGAAGATGTATCATGCAGGGATCTTTGGCAAATATCTTATCATGCACAGAAATAGCATACTCTAATCTGATACTACTTTTAGTCTTACGTTCATATCTAACAATTAAATCTTATAATAAAGGATGCACTTAAATAAAAGATTATTAGAATAGAATTTCATCTCCAAAATCATTTAGATGGAGGGTTTTTTTTTTTTTTAAATTATTAATAAATTTACTGCTTCTACTTACAAGCTTTCTATGCCATCTTTTTCAGGTAGTCTCTTATCAGCAGCTTACATCACCCTGGAACGCATCAGGCCTGAGGGAGGTCTTTTATGTAGAAGCAGACTGCAATAATTCCAACAAGAAAAGTCAAACAAAGTCAGTGATGAGAGACCTGATTTTACATTAAACTTTAATTAATAATTGTTTATCTACAGTAAAAACAAATCCTTTTGAAAGCTGAATTTTAAATAAGTAAATTTATGTGTTGGCAGTAAGAGAGGGGCCAAATCCTGAGTAGACTAGTTTGCATTATTAGTTTTATTTTTAACAGTGGGATAGCTCTGAATGTAAATATATGTTTTTAGCTAAGATAAAGCAGGTACACACTTAGAGTAGCAATCTTTTTTGGGGGTTTTTTCCCTTAAGGGTATAAGTGATCTTCTTCTTCTTTGTTCATGACATGGTACATTTCCAGAAACATGTGCTGTGGATAAGGTTGCCAGGACAGTCCCATATTGAAAATATCACTGTCCTGATTATGATGATGTAGTCAAATGGTTCCTTAACAATGACCCATTTTTATACATTGAAGGGGTTGTCAAGATCACAATTTGAAAGACCCTTTGGTTTGTAATCAAAACAGGATGTCCGTTCAACATCTGACTGTCATCTCACTGATTGAAAACACCTGACACTTATTTAATATTCTAATCAACTGCTGATCCTAGAGTTTCACATACTTTTGACACTCATAGATATGTAATATTGAATAATTTTCCAGAATAAATAAATGATCAAGTATACACAGTAATGTTTAGGTATATTAAGTATAATATATAATTACTTTTGGTTAACTGGGGTCTCTTTAATAAGTCCTTACTTTTAGGAGTTATGTGAAATTAGTTTACTCACTAATTTGCCGAGCTGCTTAATCCTACTAGGCTTGTGGGGAAGCTGGTGCTTATCTCGGCCAACACTGGGTGAAGGTGGGGTACATCCTGACCAGCTTGACAGACCATCGCACCTAGGGGCAATTTGGAACAGCCAGTCAGCCAGGTGTGCATGTCTTTGAATTGTGGGAGGAAGCCAGAGCACCTGGATGAAGACCACGTAAGCACAGGAAGAATATGCAAGTTTACATCATATTTATGCATAAATATTAAATATTCTAAAGGGTTCACAAACCTTTAAACGCCACTGAATTTGTGATAACTTAGAGTTGGATGAAAGAAGGAGGTCACAAAATAAAGAATAATGGCCGAATGTATTATTCATTCATTCATCTTCTTCCGCTTGTTCCGGGGTCGGGTCGCGAGGGCAGCAGGCTAAGCAGTGACTTCCGGATGTCCCTTTCCCCAGCCACTTCCTCCAGCTTTTCTGGGGGGACGCCAAGGCGTTCCCAGGCCAGCCGAGAGATGTAGTTCCTCCAGCGTGTTCTGGGTCAGCCCCGGGGTCTCTTCCCGGTTGGACATGCCCGAAACACCACACCAGGGAGGCGTTCGGGAGGCAT
>JAQMYF010000013.1:14079232-14094285 GCA_030014195.1 Neosilurus mollespiculum | reverse complement strand
ATTCTATATATTTTCCTATTTCTATCCTTTTGCTTTTTATATAGATTTTATATTTATCTGACCTTTGCTTTTTTTTTTGTTTTCTCCTTGTTACCTGATGTTTACAAGTACACGACTCAACTATAATAAAAGTAATTCCACATAATTTTAAATTACAGCCTATTTCTAAATATTGATTTACATAACCAAGTGTAAATACTGGAACTTTTTTATTTAGTCTCATAGCAATTTAGGGAATCAGAAAAAAAACATACCCACAATAACAAACTCAACAATAACTGACCAAGGTGCAAGAAATTCACTGTAAAATCTATAGGACTTGGCATAGAAATGCCCTGATGCAACACTTTGCAAAAACTTAGTGTAGGTGGCTGTATATTTTCATTACTGCCGTGAGATGAAATGAGGTGGTGAGGCCATAACTGTGGTACTTTTAACAAAGCATGCAGTAATACACAACATGATACATATTACCAATGTTTCCCCAAAATTTAAAGATTAAAAGCTTAAACTAAATATGTATCTGGAAATTGGGAAACTGGCCCACTATTTCAGCTGAATTACACACTTTATTTATCATAAATACCTCTATGTGATAGAATCTCTTATTGGTGTGTATAAATAAGTAAAACTTTATGTAATGTACACCTTTGTTTGGCTGGAGAAAGGGATACATTTCATGCTGAATGTGTAAACTTATTTCATTTTAAAATAACACTTACTGTTTGGCTGTTTACAAGCTACTGTTGGATTACTATAGAGAACAGGGCGTATTAATTTATTGAATTTCTATTTACGTTAATCAATATCTGTTTTAGTATGCCTAACACACAAGTTGGAACCAAAAGCAGGTTTGAATGGAGCTACTTTGATATTATCTTCTGGATATATGAGGAAATTTGCATCAATTTGTCTTTATTTGTCATCTGCAGTTTGTATTTGTCTGCTAGGATTGGTTGCTTTATAATGCTGAAAAAGGTTCTACGCAAAAGTCTATAATACATGACTCAGTGTGTTAATTATATGTGTTCAAATAAGACTTACCACCCATACACTCAAATAGTGGTGTGAGTCACTGCACAAACGTATACTTACAGAAGACAAAGGAATCCAACCAAATAATTTCCTTATACCAGGCGGCCTTATGAAAGGTAGAAATATACCTAAAGTATCAAAATAAATGTATATAATGAACAAAACTTCAAACATTAATTTAGTAACTTATTTATATTTCCCTAGTCTTGACTTTACAACATTTTGATTTTTGGATTTATCAACCTGAAAAATTCAGTGACAAATGAATGTTTCAGTCCTGTCGATGTCTGTACCGTAGCACGTCTAGCGGTTAGGACTGAACACAGACTCGGTAACCAGAGGTGAGGTGAAGAAACAGTGCTCTTTGATTATTTTTAATAAAGTGGAGAAGGGCGAGGTCTTGGTGTAGGAGGTTCATGGTGAGGTGCTACAGTGAAGCCTGGAGGAGACTTGAGGGCTGTCCTCCCCTAGAGGGACTGCCAGTAGGAAAACTTGACGGTACTTTGTCAATGCAGAAGTCTGCTGGCAAAAGACAATGAGGCAAACTAAGCAGTAAAGAGAAAAAAGCTACTCACCTCTGTGTTAGAGCTGTGCCCTATTACACACCTTCAGTGTCTCAAGCAGGTGAAGGTGATTGCTCGATAATAAGCTCCGGCTGTGCCGAGTTGTGTTGCTCTGCCCCTAGATTTGTGGCTGCCCATGATTCAAAACAATGGGGCTGAAGCAAGTGGAGAGCCATACTTTATCCAATTTTATCTAGCCCACCGTCATCATAGTGCACTTGCCCCAGTTGGACTTAATTACTTGCAGTTAATTTGGGGCAGGAGCAGGAGTCCCATGGCTGGAACTCTTGGGGCTGGACAGGACAATTGTTGGTGTGCTGTTGTTCCCTCTTTGACATTGTGGGCCAGTGTCAATGTGCACCTGTGTCTCCTGTACTAATTCTATTACACAATGAAATGGGGATAGTTGTTTCTCCCAGGCTACCTTGGCCACACCAAGTAGACCAAGGAAGATGGGCTGGGACTAAGGAGTCTCCTAAATGGAAAAGTGCATGTAGGGTAGCGGTAGGTCCCAGTAAGAGCATTCCTCATCTACCACCCATTGGTGCACCCTTTTGAGGGCTTGATTCAATCTTTTGATCTGGGTTGAGAGACTATTTAATCTGCAGCAGTTGGCACAAATCTGCCAAAATGTTGGACATAAAGTGGAGCACTGACCGGTGAGTAGATGCTTTGTGATTCCTACCCAGCTAAACAGCAGCTTCAGCTGTCTGGTGATATGTTTGAGCTCACTCGTCATAAGGAGTCTACTTTTTAATACGTAGTTCATAGTTGCCTAGCATGATGTACTCGTGACTCCTGCCCATCTTTGGAAGTGGTCCTACGAGGCCAAGCCCAAGGGTCTCTCAAAGTTGGGAAAATGAATCAATGTAGCTGAGATTGGTTTGTAGTGCATTGTTCACTGGCACTAGGGGCAGCACTGCCAAAAGTTATGAACCTCCACTACTATACCAAGCCAACACTTGAGACTATTCAGGGTGTTGCAGGGTCTCAGATGACCTCCTAGCCGGTGGGATTGGGCCAAGTACAATTTTGAACCTACATATACATACAGGATCATAGGGTTCACCATAAAGTATTTTTTTAAGATAGTGGAGAGTGAATGGGAGTGATTAGCTGGGAGGAGGTTTTTCTTCCAAGTGGAGAGAATGTTTGGGGCTGGAATCTGCTGGCAGAAGATATAAAGTTAGATTGTTCATTAGAGAGAGGAAAATGCTACTCACCTGTGTGTTGAAGCTGTGCCCTTTTATACCTCTGCATTTTAAGGGGGGCTGAGTGAGAGTGCTCATTAATGAGCTCCAGCCATGCCAAGTTGTTTCTGATCTGCCCCTGGCCATGTGGCTGCTGGTGGTCCAAAACTGTGGTGCTGAAATGTTGCTGTCTTTTGAGTGCCATCCGTGCAGAGCAGATTGAGAGTTGTCTGTAAGCATCACTTGCCAGTTTGTGTACAAGAGCCGCTCACTCACTATTGTTACAATGCAGATCATGCTCAAATTACAGATAATCATACACAGGTAATGGTTTTATTTTTAATATTTCCAAAACTTCTTTTTGTTGTGGATTGGACAGTATATTGTACATGTTTTATGTGCTTTTGGATTACTATTGATGTTTTCATTTCTGCATTTTTCATGACAAATGATTTTGTTATTTTATAGTTGTCCTGTGTACACACTTTAGATAATTTTTGTAATTTTCCAAGGAACATAATAAATGTTATTGCGAATTCCCAACATTTCCCCACTTTAAACATGAATCTTAATATTGTTTTTTGGTTATCTCTAGTTGTGATTTATGCAGTTGCTCTGCTCCAAGACTTGATTTCATCAGAGTTTTAGCTGTCGTTTACCTGTTTAGGGTACACTTATTTGGACTTTTGTCCAAGGTCTGATAGTTCTCAGTCTAGTTCTGTTAAAGTCATTAAACTGATCACATTTTCAAATTTCTTTCATACAAATTCCACTCATTTTGCCAACCCCTCATGTCAGTCCACTTTTCACCACACTGACTATAATATATCCTGAATCTGCTTCTGCATGCTTGCCATTTCTCTACTTTCCCCATCATATTCCATTTTTGTTGCCCAGAAATTGTCTTCACTAGCCACTTTCCTCTTACCTTTGGTTTACACTGGGGCTACAATGTCCACGATCTCCACGGTTTGAGAGAATCATGATGAGCCTGGGGGATCGTGGGATCTAATCGTTATTATCTTCAGGAAACTTGATAGAGTCATGATGATTGTGATGATCATGACAAATATTTTTATTAATTAAAGTAATTTAATTTAATTTTTTTAGTTTTATTTATTAAAGTAATTTTGCCACATTTATTTATATTTATTAGGATTCGATGCCAATTGTGATAGAAGGTGGGAATCATAGCAGATTGTAGTAGAGCATAACAGACCTTAGCAGAGTGTAACAGACCTTGATGCGCCATCGTAAGGGATCTTGATAAACTTGGAAACATGATTCCTTCAAGTTTCATCTTTTGGATAAACCCTGCCTCTTTTTTATATCCCAGTCATGCACCAAGCATGCTCATAAATCATGGTGCTCCACGCTTTTTTTTTATCGTGGAGATCATGAACATTGTTACCCTGATGTAAACCGAGGGGTAATTTGATTCTGTTTTATCTTCACTGTTCTCCTCATTCTGCTCCCCTTTTACCCAGTTACCCACTATTGTGTCTTTTTCCTCCTTATTTTGATTCCTACATCACCTACATTGCCTGCACTTCTCCCTACTTTACCTTCACTATCTGATCTGTATTGTATCTTTTTTTTCTCCTAATATTATAAATGTCATTCTTTTGATCAACAAATAATTACAAACTAGTAAAAATTTGTTCCATTTTACATTCTAACAACACTAATTAGTGCCACTTTTGATCTTTATGTTGGTCCTAAACTGAGGTTTATTGAATTACTGTTCTCCCCATGCTTGCGTGGATTTCCTCTGGGCACACCGGTTTCCTCCCACAGTCTAACGACAAGCACATAAGGCTAACTGGTGCCCCTAGGTGGTCATGTGTGTGTGTGTGTGTGTGTGTGTGTGTGTGTGTGTGTGTGTGTGTGTGTGTATGTGTATTGGCCTTTTTGATGGACTGGCGAGCTGTTCAGGTTGTACCCTGTCTTTGCCCAGATTCGACTGAGATAATGAATGAAGAACCATATTTGTTTTTGATGATCATATGTCCACCAATTTTTGGGCATTTAGTGTATGTAGAACATTTTGCAGCATTAAAAATGTGCCCCTTACATTGATCAGCTGTAACTTTATGCCACTGAGAGGTAAAGTGAAGAACAGGGATTATCTCAGTACAGTGGTATCTGTTATGGGGCACTATAGGCAGCAAGTGAATGAGTATCTCCAAAACCACAGGTCTTGTGTATGCATTGGTTAGTACTTACCGAAAGTGGTACACAGAAGGACAAATGGTAAACTGAGACAACATTCATGAACACCTAGGGCTTACTGCCTCGTCCTTGACAGATGTGTGATCTGATCCCACAAAATATCTCAAATTGTTATCTATGATAGGACAGTGACAGAACACACAGGCTGTGTAGCTGAAAACCAGTCAGAATGCACATGCTTAACCCCTGCCCACCACTGAAAGTGCCTAACTGGGCATGTGAGCATCAAAACTGGACCATGAAACAATTTAAGAAGGTGGGCTGCTCTGATGAATCACATTTTCTTTCTCATGAAATGGTCAGGTATGAGTATGTGCGTCACTTTTGTGGGGAAGGGATAGCAGCAGGATGGACTAAGTGAATACGACAAGCCACCAGATGCAGTGAGATGTTCTGGACAATGTTCTGTTAGCAAAACTTGAGTTGTAGAATTAATGTGGATGATACCTTGACACATACTATCTACCTAATCATTGTTGCAGACCAAGTACACCCCTTTATGTCAATGGTCTACCATAACAGAAGTAGTATTCTCAGCAGGATAATGTCTTACTGTAAATATTCTTAAGTGATGTGTTGGACAACGAAGTCAAAACTATGGCCACCTTGCACCTTACAGAATTGTGAACTACTTAGTGTGAGATATCACAGCACATCATAAGAGGTCTTCTGCAGTCTGTGTCTTGAAAGGTTAAAGCCTTTTTGACAACACAAGTAGGACCTGCAGAATAAGAGTCAGGTGGTTGTAATGTTTTTTTTTAAATGTATATATTGTTATGGCTGATTGTAGTATATTATAGCAGATCTATCTGCATCTCATGAGGTCATTGCCAGGAGGATTCATTACAGTTAGCAGGCATGTGTGTGGGCAGCCCTGAATTTTACTGTGGCGGGTGAAAAAAGACCATTATTCACAATGCTACTCTATTAATAATGCATAAGCAATATCTCTTGAGGTTAAGAAATGACTTGCTTCTCTTAAACACTGAGGGGCATTAATATAAGAACAACCTCTCACCATTTCTCACCATTTCTCTTTAACTATAAAGTATAAGATGCATATTTTGTTTGCCTTTAACTTCATTAATCAGCAAAGATGTTGACACTGACAGTATATGGCATATATATATATATATATATATATATATATATATATATGAATTTACAGACATCACTGATCAACATAAACAGCATTACAAAAGTCAGTGAAAATCCTCAAGAAATTTTCTGCTTTATTTCTATTTAAAAGTGATAAAGTGATAAATGCATATTACATGAAATGTTTCATGTTTCATATTGCCAGAGAGCACAGTATATATTGCAATTCAGTGTGAAGGCATATGTCTGAAGATTCTACATTAAACTTAATCACTGAACAACTTCTAAAATGCCACAGTGTGGCAGATAGCTGACTAAATTTAGCCACGGTGAGAGCAGTGCTAAGACATTGACAATGCAAATTGAGTAGCTCATCTGCACCAGTGGACAGTCAGCACTTCTCTGTTGGCTTCCACACCCTGGAGTCATTACTACCTGACTGCTTTTGTGAGTTTAGGAGTGCTAGCTTGTATATACGGATGGTATAAAATAAATTTCCTCTTCCTGAGGTGGGTTTCAAGTGTGGTGTAAAGAAAATTTTAACTGTTTTAAGTGAAAGGGGGTGTCAAATTATTCAGTTAGATATTGGCTTAGGGTCACTGCGTGAGGCAAGCAAAATCCAAAGCAAAGTTTTTGTTCTTTATCAGTCAGTGCTGTTTGTTATTTTATGCATGACATTCATTCATTAATTCATCCATTCATTTTCTAAACCGCTTAATCCTAATTATAGTCATGGGGTGGCTGGTACCCATCTCAGCTGACTCTGGGTGAGGGTGGGGTACACCCTGAACAGCTCACCAGGCCATCACAGGGGCAACACACACAACCATTCACACACACCTAGGGGTGATTTGGAACAACTAATCAGCCTACTGTGTATGTTTTTGGACTGTGGGTGGAAATCTGAGTGCCCAGAGGAAACCCACGCAAACACGGGGAGAACATGCAAACTCCACACAGAAACACCCAAGCCCCAGGAATCGAACTCGGGCCTTCTTGCTGTGAGGCGAACATGCTGACCACTGTGCCACCGTGCCACCTATGTGTGACATATATATTTTTAATTCCCCCAGCCAGATTCCAAGAAAAAAAACCTACAATTGATATCTTGATATGTGGCTACAGACCTTAGCTTATTGCAGCAAATGAGTTTACATATCTTATGTCTTATTTAGTCTTCTTCTTGGACGGCTGTCCAAGTTGAGGGTGGCATGGTGAAATAGTTGGTATAAATGCCACCTGACAGCATCAAAATCCCTTGTTTGATATTGTTTTTGCAGTCGCTTTCATGTTCTGTGTGGGGTTTCACTTAGGATTCTTTGGTTTCCCACCTTCTAAAATGTTCCAGTAGGTGAGTTGGTTGCTATTAAGTCCCCCAAGGTGTGTGTGTGTGTGTGTGTGTGTGTGTGTGTGTGTGTGTGTGTGTGTGTGTGTGTGTGTGCATGTGGCCCTGTCACGAAATTGTGTCACATTTATGGTTTATTCCCACCTCAGGCTGGCATAGGTTCCTGATCCATCACAACACACATTTCAGTTCCTGAAAATTATTTAATGACTGACATAATATCGTCCGGGTAAAAAGCTGCATTATCATTAGCATTACTATAAAAATTAATTTTTATTATTATTACACCAGGTTTTATTTTACCAATCAATATTTTCATCCATGCATGCAGTCTGGCTTGAATTCATCACGCATGCATGTGCCAGTTTCAGCCATTTTGATAAAACAGCTGTGAGCTCGACAACTCGAAACGCCCTTTCATTAAGTCTAAACTCAATCAGATTCCGTGTGAGTGTCATGTTTAATACTAGCACGCGCGCCCCATTTCCCCCATTTTATAGAGCGATTTGACTTGTTCCCCGCATTCAGCACTGGACAGCTCCTCTCGCGCATCGTGGCGTGAGAACAAACCGGTCGCAATTCAACATCCCTGAATGCACTGAATTCATTAAATGCGTCTTTTGTTCTCGTCGAAGTCTCGAGTTCTCACCGACTCAGCTGACGGGACGGAAGAGGCGCAGCTTTCCGTGACACGAGTAGCAACAAAAGCATCGTGTCTTCCCTCTACAGCGTGCTACGAGCTTCACTCTGCAGACCTGATTGAAAGACGAAGCACATGTGTGTAGAAATACGCATGAATGAGCTTACTGGTCACTGTGCCCTTTTGGGGTTAGCGATACGTCACCGCGATCTTTGAGGGATTGGTCGCTTTTTCGCTTCCTTTTTATTTCTTTCTCAGAATTTGCAAACGCGGCCAAGTCTCCGGAGCGGCAGGATTTTCACAGTTGTAGAAGGTAAACTATATTTCTTGTGTGATAGATTACACAGATCTGTATAAAGCGATGTCTGTAGTCGTTGCATAGAAAGTAATCCATGTCAGGTGTGCTTCTTCTGATACATTTTTACTGCTCATCCTGCGTTCACTTTATTCTCATGCAGGAATGCCGCAGTTAAAAATTCAACCTTTCAAATGGGATTTTTTTTTCTTTAAATCTTGTAAATGAGATTAGACTAGCCTAGGGGGAAATTATACGAATTTGTACCAGACTCCATTAAGCGACAGGCCTACCAAGGATCCTGATTTATTTATTATTCATTATGAAAGTTCAGGCACTATTGCAGATGTTTTATGTATTAGCCCCACTACTCTTGGTTGGACAGCGTTAAAATGTGTAGGCAGTATTCATACTATATCATGGCTAACTATTTTCTCTGTTAATCATTTAGACTGGAGTTTAGAATACACTAGATTAAGTGATGATGGGGTTTCATTGCTGTTTTTTTTCTTTATAGGCGCATTAGCGCTTTTATTAAATTCTCTATTGGATCTATTTTAGGGTGCCTCCAGGGAGTGTTGAAAGAGGAATGAGCGCAATATAAAGGCAGCAGTGACATACAAGGGGTGGAAATTCGCCATCAGCTGTCGTCACCTCGTCCAGGGTGGTTTAGTTTTTTAGAGGAATACTCTTTTTTTTAAGGACTAAATGAGCGTCAGGTCTCCCGAAAGCCTGGCGCTTTCCATCCCACCGTGCGCCTCGAATGGTACCGCGCGCGCCAATGGCACGTGCGCCGACCCCACCGACCCACTCTTCCGGTCGTTTTCGTCAACAGTGGTGCTCATGGTGCTTGTGGCGATGATCGCCGGCACTATCCTGGTTTCCCTCGCCACCTTTCATGTGCACAAGAGCAAGTTAAGGAAGCGCAAAATACAGAAAGCGCAGGAGGAGTACGAACGCGACAGCGGCCGCCCCAAAGCCGTGGTGCGAGGGAAGCCGGTGATCAGACACTGCGTAATGGAGAGGGCCACTGCGGTGCAGAAAAGTGACCTGAACGCGCAAGGCTCGGATAAAGAAACCACCAACAATACAGACACACCGGAGAAAAAGTGCATGGATAATACGAGACATACGAGCCAGACGCTCGGCGATCACCTGTTGGAATCCGTCGCGGTGTCTTGATTAAAGCGGTGCAATCCCAATGATCTGACACTGTAAATACATCCCGTGTTTTCCTATAATTATATTACACGGATAGGGCTACTGAATCGCCTCTATACGCATGAACAGTGTCTTCTTCAGCTTCAGGAGGGAGGAGCCCGGTGGAAGCAATGGACGCGTGCTTTAACGCCAATAGATTTATTGCGGCTTATATGATAGTGTCGCTGTGTGTGAGGATTGTATAGATCTCCTTCTTTCGTCCATCTGAATAAACAGGCCCCACTGCTAAAACAAGGACTAGCCTGATTTAAGAGCCTAAAATTGTCATCTGGACTGTCAGCCTTGATGGATGATGTGGACCAAACTGTAATAGTCTATAGCCAATGATTACGAGTAGGAGAAAAGCTGGATGGTATATTTGTTGCAGGTATGACTTCATGATTGAATTGAGGATAGAAATAGAGGGATTCTTGTATGTTAGAGCTGAAATAAGGACTCAAATATCTCAAATAACTTGGCTTCTTTTGCATAGTTCTTCATACATATTCAGAGCATATTTCACAACTGCTCAGCAAGGTCCCCAGTGTTGCACTCATACCCACAGTGTAGGAATTTGGATTAACATTTGATTTATGAACAAACTTTTATGTTTCTCATGTTCATCAAGATAGAATTACCCCTTAATCAAGGAATATGACACTGTGGATTTTGCTGTGTACCTTTAATTATAGCTGTTGTATTTTTAAAACTATATTAATATTAGGTTAAGTCTAAGTTTATGTCAGGTAGGCCTAAAGTGGGAGCTGAGAACCTTCTCTGAGAGCTTGGCATGAGATGTGTGGTAGTTTAGCCCCTTTCCCTGAGACTGTTAGCACACTATTGCAGCTCCTAGTGGTAGTATTAAAAGCATCTTCATGTTTTGGTCAAAGTGCTGTAATTCCTATAGCGATATACAATATATATCCACAGGTATATTAATTATATATTATGCTACAGCTTTGGATCATTGCTTTCTTCTTTGCATTTTTGCTCAAGGTTAATCTAAACCTGAAAATTAACTATATTATCATACTATGTTTATATTTAAGGAATGTCATTTAAAATTTACAGTAAATCAGACATTTTTATCTCTTTGATGTTGTGTTTAACCATAAGGAGACCTTCAATATAATATTGTAATGAACATTTTATTTTTCAATGCCTACTACTTTGAAATACCAATAAAGAATTGTGAACATGTGTGTGTGTGTGTGTGTGTGTGTGTGTGTGTGTGTGTGTGTGTGTTGTAAATGGAGCATCATTAAGGTAATAGTCTCATTAGTATAATGTGTTAATCGTGACAGGGAATAGAAAGGCACATTACAAGGGAGCTGGCATGCTGAATAATGTAAAGTCATCCCGTGTTATTAAATATCTGGTCAATATGAACAAAAATTTTGGTATGTGTCTGTTAATTTAGGATATTTTAAATAATTAATACTGTTTGGGGGTGTGTATTCACAGAACAAACAACACAAAACAACAAAGTAACACAAGCAGAACAAAATAAAATGAGATTTTTATGGTTTATTTTTGCATCGTAAAGTGTGTCAATGATGACACCACCTGCCTGCTTTTAGTGACAGTGACAAACTGTGAGTGTATGTCGTTTTGATTCAAGCATTATCCACTTGGAATAATGTTTTCTTTTAATCCTAAGATTAAAAGGATTCTTGTGTAGTAAACAATAATTCATATTCATACATAATGTTCCCTTCATTGTGACATCACTGCACATCAAAAGAATCTAAACAAATGTTTAGAAATTTCTATTTTTCTTCACATTGCGTATTCTAGCATTGAAAATCACCGAAACCATACTTGTGACCTGGAAGCTAAGAGAGCAAAAATGGCCCTGCTGTCTTGGTGGAAGGGAGGAAATTACTCTCTGACTTGTCAATCAAAAGCAACCAACAATTCCTGTGTGTATGTGTCATGCAGTGGCCAGCTTTGCATGTCTCAGAGTAAGCACATAATACACACAGTTAGATTTGCTCCTGTGGTTGATGCGTTACCCAAAATATTTTATCATTAATAATACAACTGAGCATGTGCATATGAAGGGAGCTGGGATTTGAACTTACATCCTTCCGTTAATTATATCAAAGTCTTAAGCACAGTGTTACATACTTTTAGGTTCTGCACAGAGAAGTAAACTCAAATGAATTTCATAGGTTTATATGTTGTATATAAGAAAGGAAAAGTATTTGGCTGTCTGTTCTGTCCATTCAAGACCATTTTAACTGTATTGATGACATATATGCTTTTATCCCTGTCAAAAGCCTAAATGCTCAACTGCAGCAATAGTCCAGTAATTGTAATAGAAGCAATGATACCAAAGGATGAAAACATTAATTAATAGGAATGAATATCTTACAGACACTTTCTTTTAGCCATGCTTGAATTGCTGGCAGACTTAATGCTTTATTTTTATCCGGCTATATAATTCGAGTGAGACACCTGACCTTGCCAAACTACTGCAGAATTTATTGGTCTTTTCCCTTTTCTTTTTTCCTCTTCTTCTCAGTGTGTGTGGTCTGGCATAGTCATGAGCAATACATTCTACACTCAACAGCTAACTCATTGGGAAGATGTAGACTGTGGAGGATGAGCCACTTAGATAAAAAGCTTTAGCAGCCATGCATTATAGGTGTAGGAGTGAAAGTGCTTTCCCTCTAAATCCTGCTTACAGAATGACCTACAATTTTAATGGACTCAGTAATCAGAGAGGCAAGTAAAATCATCTCTGCCACTTGTTGTTGTGTTTGCATATCCTAAACTAAATACAGTACATGTATGCCATGTATATGTGTGGTTTATAAATGTAGAATGCATACTATTTTGTTAAGGTTTTGCCCAAATCAATTGAGATTTGTTTAATTTCACTGCAGTACTGACAGATAAGCAGTATAAATAATGGGTAAATAAATGGACAGGTGATTATTATATTGCTTTAATACACTGAGAAGGCTTTTTGCAGTAAATATGTACGTTATGTAAGATATACTGAGTTGTACAGGTATGTGATTCCTATATCTTTCACATATTGTAGACAATTTTTTCACATAATGTAGACATTGAATATTGTTCATTCAATAGTAATTTAAATCAGATCTTGAGTGCAAAGTCAATGTGCATTTCTATTTTGCTATTTAGTTACTTAAACACTGCGCTATACATATAGAGAAATAGTATATGTCTGTAAATATCTGCCACTGGCTGAAACTGAAATCAAGAGAACACAAGAGAAGCATTTCATGAGGACAAGTATAGCTATTTTAAGAGTTAATTATGGTTATAGCATTACAACCCTGCAGCCACATTCACTGCCTGCTTTGACCTCCTCCTGAACAATTTAAATAAGGTGAATACTGTCATCTGGTTTTTATTAGTCCTTTGAACAAAAGGAAAAAGATCCTAGTATTTCTACTAGATAAACTTATATAGATGCATTTTTCCACTGGAAAAAGCTATCGCAGCAGGAAGCTCAGAAGAGTGTCATTTCATGTAATATACAGTGGGTATGAAAGAAAAATTTCCCTTCAAAATATGTTCATTTGGTTCCTTTGCAGGCTGAAATGAAGACACACAAAAAATATTTTTCCACCTGTACTTATTCAATACAACATATAACAGGCAAGTGAAACATATAATAGCAACAGTTCAGAAAGAAAGAAATAAAAATGAAATAAATAAATAAAACAGTCTCTTGCCATTCAATGTTAATTGTTTGCAATAATTTATACTGGAATGTTCTAGCTGTTTAATGCTAAATAAAACAGGATGGTTCTAATTGATCAGAGGCGAAAGCCTGTTATCTTGGTGGGCAATAGAGAAGGTGTAGTTACATCTGAATGAATATTTTTTAGGATAGGGGTGACCCTTTAATCATCTCAGTGATTCCTATTTTTTATATTTATTTTTTATTAGAACTTTTGATCTTATATCTTTCACCTGGCTGCGATAATTTGCCCTTGGTAATTACAGCTGAAATTTTTTTGTGCATGTGTGTGTCTTCACTTCTGTAGGGAGTACAGGGGGCTGTATACATAATGTACAAGAAATTCTGGTACAAATGTGCTGCCATAAAATTCTGTGAGATGCTTTCACTTTAGCCTCTTGCATTATCATATAATTACATCTTCTTGTGCATGCTTGAGATAACTTTGCAGTTCAAAACGTGACTCTGTCTGCCTCAAAAAAAGAAGGAAAGAAAAAAGAAAGAAACAAAGAAAGATCCCCTCTCTACTGTCTGTGTTGATCATTTTCTGAGAATGGCAGTTAGTTTGATGGTTTACAAAAGACTAGGGGTGAACTCTTATACAAACAACACTTCTGATCTCATTGCATGATGCTTTAGTGTGTAGAAGTAATGTGCACATGACACATATCAAACAGCTGTTGAAGAAAGGAAAGACATGTCCAAGGTCCTGGGTTTGAGTCCTGAGCTCAGCGAGGGTGTTTTTGTGTGGGGTTTGCATATTCTCTCTGTGGTTGCGTGGGTTTCCGCTGGGTACTCCTGTTTCCTCCCACAGTCCACAGACATGCACATTAGGCTAACTGTTCCAAATTGGCTCTAGTTGTGAGTGTGGATGGTTGCTTGTGTGATGGCACTTGGATGAAATGGTGTGCAGGGTGTACTCCACTTTCACCTGGAGTCGACTCAGATAAGCTCCAGTCTCCCCATGACAAATGAAAATATAAATGAATTTAGAAGAAAGGGGGCCAGGGAATAAGGTCAAAAAGTAATGTTTCATGAATGGCCCTCAAGACAAGTGATTGGTATCAGCTAGATCAGAACTGACAAAATTATCACAACAGTCTACAAAAGAGACCTGTAATAATCAGCTACAAATGGGACAAAGTGGACAGTTCCAGGTGTAGATATAGAAAGGCTTCTTCAGAAATAGTAAGGAAAAGGGTCCCAAGGGGTTTCTCTGTTGTGAGCTGGAAAAAAACCTAGTGAGGGAAACTTGCTAGGTTATTCCAGATTAAAATACACCAAAGTATGAGTTAATTTTAACTTTATAAAATTATGGACAATACCTAGTAGGCACAAATTTGGGTCAAAGTCATATTTGACCAAAATTCGGCTTACTTGGTCTTTCAAGATCAGAGCAGAACTGTGCAAGACCTTGTGCTATATTAGTTACAACAGCTAATTTAAAACCAGATCATTACAACGAACCTAGCCCATACACTGACTTTCAGTGAGTAAGAATAGTCTCATTCTCAGAGCAGTGCTTATGTAACGTGGCAGTCAGAGCCAGACATTCAGTTGAATGCAGAAGTTATGGGATAAAAATATTTTCAACTAACTTTTCTACGCCCACACTTTGCCTTTGTAACTTTATAACCTCTGTTCAGCACCTCTGAACAGCTTTTGTGTCCTCTCATTTACAGTATTTGTACAGAACTCTTTCTTTCCTTCCTATAATTTATAACTGAATTTATA
>JAQMYF010000013.1:14060070-14074492 GCA_030014195.1 Neosilurus mollespiculum | reverse complement strand
ATCAACTCAGTGATGTGGCAACCTTGTTGGGTTTCCTGCGACACAAACATGGAACAACCATCTAAATCATGCTCTGCTGTGAAGCTCCACTATAAATCTGTTTTTTGTTGTTGTAGTGGTGGTGGTCAGGGTTTTTTTTTTTTGTTTGTTTGTTTTTTTGTTTATGCTGATTTTTCAAACACAGTAGTCTTAAGAGAGTTGGGAGGGACATTAAACTGGCAACCGTCTTTTTCCATCCATTGACTGTCCAGTTTTAGTGAGCCTTTTCACACTGTAGATTCCTGTTCTTGGCTGACATGACATAGACAAATATGGTCATTGTGCTGTTGAAATCCAGCCTTTTCAAGGTCCGGCATGTTTTGCATTCTGAGACGTGTTTCTGGTCACCAAATTTGACTTACAGCCTGGTCAGTAATTCTTCTTTGTCCTTTATCATCAAAACGTGTTTCCTTCTTGCAGAACTGCTGTTCACAGTTTTTTTTCTTTAACTATTTTTCATCCCAGACAACCATCGGTTCCAGAAATATTTAAACCATCCCTTTAGGCACCAACATTCATTCCACAGTTATGAGTAAGTTCAAGAGTACAAGTGAAAGAAATGAGATTGCTCCACAGGGTTGCTGGTCTGAGTGTCTGGTTCAGTCTGTCTGGGCTGACTTTCTCAGCCTGTTGCCATCACAACCTCCAGCAGGAAAAACAGAATGAAAATAAATAAATGAACAAAATGGTGGTGGTATGTGCACTGTCTACAATACTGGTCTGAAATCTCTCACAGGTTTAGTTGGATTGTGATCCAGTGGGAGGCAAATGTGTGAAGTTTGAATAGCTATTGAATAGGTAGGATTTACATAATTTTAAAACTCATTAAACATTTCAGTGGGGCTTCATGCCCTGTGAATGGTGATGGGGTCATTTTGGATCCTGGCTTCCCTCTAAGTAGACAATTAGACTCAAACAATGCCAGCATAAGAGAGTCACTCACTGATATGTGATTTGTCTATATATGCAGACAAAGAAAGATGAGTATGTGCATTTCCTAATTTTTAGTCTAACTATAAAAGTATAGAACAGTATGTGAAATATGGTTACTGGAAATTTTTAAGTATTTTACTGCCAGCAAGGTAACTGGCAAGCTCAACTAGCTTGCATTGATTCAACCATGTCTACCAGTTATCATGGGAGCGCTGAAAACATCAAACCACGTCTTAGTTGACCACAGCATGCACTTACCAGAGCAAAGTATTTACGCAAACGTCCCTTGGTTCCACATAAATCAGGCATTTCACATGCAGGGTGCCCCATGAAACACTATCCACTCACCCACCCAAGGTCAGGCTCCCTTCGATATATGGTAAAAGATATTTTGATTTTGGCTTTATAGGGAAACATTAATGTAGATTAAAAACATTGTCAATGTGAACACATTAAGAGACCCAAATCTTATAATCTTGAGGTATTTTTTTCCTTCAGGTTATTAACTGAAACAACATAGTTTGTTTGTTTGTTTGTTTGTTTGTTTGTTTGTTTGTTTCACAACAAATTTTCTTTAGGGTACAACTTAAAAATCTTGTTTCTAACAATTTCTGGTATAAATGAAATAATCAATATCATGATTTTTTTCATAAATGTTCACAATTTGTACATGCTGGTTAGGCCATTAATGAATGGTTATTTTGTGTTAAGGAAATACATGTAATGGCACTATATTGCTATTTGAAGAAAGTTAGCGAGCCACTTTAACATTTAATATATAGGTATCCTAGAAGGAGAGCTATAATTTATCATCACTTTAATTCTAATTGCAAGGTTTTTTTTATGGAGGAGCAATATGAGCATTACATATTTAATTCATTTGACATTATCTCACAGTTCTTTTATATCACAGCTGATAATTAAGAGCATTAAGAAACTTGCTTTCTCTGGGGAAAGTTCAGAAGAAACTGGCACCACTTGACTGTCTGCCTGATTAATTCAAGTTCAATTAAAATGTAGCCTAGCATTTAAATACTGTTTAACATATCTACTTCCACTTGTAGGTTCAAGATGTATAGAAGATGATTGGGGGGTTTACAGCATCTGTAATAGTCTGGATTCAAAAAATGATAAACTTTGATGAAATAATGAAATATAATGTTATACCATTTTTCTTATAACTACCTACTGGTTTTTTTTTCCTGCCTTTGAGAATCTGTAATGTTGACTTAAGCACAAATGTGTTTTTACAGCTCTTACATGTCTGGTACCTCACATTATACTGTGTATACATTATTACTAATGTTTTTAAGTAATGCCTAAACATGTCTGTTTGTTCTAATGGCTGGTACTGTGATAACAAGCATCACTGCTTTGTTTGTATCTATTGGTGACCCTTTGTACACTGTTAAATGGTAAGTTACAAACAAACAAATGGTAAACAAACAAACAAACAAACAAGTAAAGGGAGTGATAATGTGCAGGGCTGAAATATTTTATGTGGATTGTTAATCAAATTCTTCATTATTATGTAACTACACTGAAACTATATAAATAACTGTGATGCCATAATCAAAAATGTTCATCTTTGCATTTTTTTCATTCATTTAATTTATCTTCATTCTAGTCAGCATCATGATCAGGAGCCTCTCCTGGGAATACTTCAAGCAAGGACAGAATACACTTTGCAGGGGATGCCAGGTTCATCCCAGGGCACCATGCATACACATACTCTGTGACTAGAGGACACCAACAGAAGAACATTAGAAAGTAAATCTGATATATTTTAGATCATATGCATTTTTAATTTGATTGCATATCTTCTTTAGAGAACCGATGATGGTTATCAGTGTGTGAATTCATCATATTAATCATCTGCCATCTTCAGGGCTTCAGTAAACCAGTACAATGGACCCTGGGAAATCTTTTAATATCTGCTGCTAAGACATATCTCTGTGTGGTGCGCTTTCTCCAATGAAGTAAACTATTTAATGTACTTATCATCATGAACAGAACATGGTATGTATTATTTCATTGTCAGTTAACCCTACATATCTCCTGACTGCTACCCCACCTGAGGCTTAGGCTACCAAAAAGATCTTTCCAGATGTGTCTATTTTGGGCTTTACACTCTGGATGGCTCCAGGTGAAGCCCATTCCCTTCGTGTCTGTATTGAGTTCCTGGCACCAGGTGTTTCATGGCTATCCTCTGTTCTGTTTGCCTCAGGGTTCCGGATCAGGGCCTGTCTGATAATGTTCGTTGCAGGCTTGTAGAGTGTCTATTTCCTGTGCCAAGTTAACAAGTGGAACAATGATGCCTGTAGGGTTTATGCAGTTATTCTAATCCTCTTTGGGGTTAATGCTAAGAAAACCTGACATATGATTGCAGCAGTGATTTGGAGAATGTTACTGAGAGAGATTGCCAGGCACTGATTTTAAGTCCATAGGACAAAAAATGCAAAGCAGACAGCCGGTGTTGGGTATGTAATGCACTATTAGGAATTGTGGGAACACATATTAGCCACTTCACTGGCTAGAAGCAGCTAGAAATAGAGTTTCAAAGTTGAAATTTTAAGTCTATCAGACATTATCTCAAGCCCCTCAATTACTATTTTATATGCCTTGCGTAGCACTGTGTATTTCTGTACTGTCATTTTGATGAGTGATATTCTATTTCCCTCTAGTGGACATTGTGCCTCATGTCATAGTTTGAAAAAACTAAATATAACTGGACATGAATGTAAGTGTCATTATTGAAAATGAAAATTATGAATAAACAAATGATGCATTACAGACATTATTTAGTGGTACACACAGCTACACAGTACAGTATGCTTATTAAATAGCAATTCCAAATATAGCCAGCATAGGAGTGCAACATAAATTCCAAAAGAAATGCAAAGTGTCTCAAGCTACTGGTTCTACAGTGCTACAAAGAAATGGAAAATCACATCCTCCATTTCAGTCTGGTTCAGCTCTGTGACTTTACTAACTAAATACAAGCTACAGTGCAGAAGTGTATAGCATCATCAGAAGTGCAGAAAAACGATTAACAGTCAGCTCCACACCCTCACTGACCTGTACTCATCCAGTGTAAAGCGGAGAGCAGGGAAAATGGCTGAGGATGCACATCCCAGACACTTTCTTTTTTTCAGTGTTTCCTTTCACAACAGAAACCCAGAATAAGATGAAAACCTGAACCAGTCCACACCACCACAGTGTCTACCCCAGGCTACAATCCTTCTAAATGAAGACTCTTTCCACATTTCCTACCTCTGACATGCAGTACAAGCCACTTTAGTAACTGCACTGTAACACAAATCAGATTCACACTAATCTAAAGAAGAATATTTTACCCCTTCATACTGTTGTGTAAGCACTACCCCATATCACGTCTTTCTGTGTAGATATTCTGTATTGTCTGTATCATATTGTATTGCATTACACTTTATTGTACTGTTACATGTTTTTCAATGTGCTGTCCTGTTCTATGTTTGACACAGCACCAAAAATAATTCTTTGTTCAAATTGTCCTTGGAGAATAAAAAGATTCTGATCAGACAGAAGCAAAGCATTGCTGGGATTTTTAAATGCACCTATTCACTTACCAGGCATATATTAACTCATCATGAAATACAGTGTTATCTCTTGGGAATCAATCCAATGTCTTTCTGAATACCTTTACTTCTGCATGCGAGTCTGAATGACCACTGCACCAGGAGCAATGATATTTGTAAACATCTCCATCTTGAGGCAAGCGTGAGTGCAGAATTATCATCATAGCTGCCATGCTGCCGTCAGGTCAGACTGGAACGATATGAATAGTGAAAAAGCAGTAAGTTTAAAGTTAACCTTTATTATGCTAGATATAACCTAGGGTTTTTTTTGTTGTTTTGTTTTGTTTGTTTTCAGTTGCACCTTCAATGTGGTAGATTAGTATTATTTCTCTTGAAATCATATACCTTCTTCCATTTCTTAAAACTTGATTTTAGACTTTCTACGAATCCGTGTTGCTTTGCCAGGGTATTGAACACACACAGGATCGTTCCTACAGTCACACAGTTTCATTATTATTATTGTTATTGCATACAGACGCAGAACGAAAACAAGATGCAAAACAGGTGAACAAGAGGTAGGCATTCCTGGAATGCTGTATTTGATTTACACCAAACATGTCCTCTGTACTGGTGTCCAAATAATTAAATTTTGGACTCATCTGTCCATAGAACATTATTCCAGAAGCTCAGGTCTTTGTCTAAAATCTCGCGGGCAAGCTTCAGTCTGGCCTTTTTTTTTTTTTTTTTAGAGAGAGCATAGGTTTCTTCCTTGCACACCTCCCATACAAGTTAAACTTGTGCAGTCTCTTTCTGATTGTAGAGGCATGCACTTTCACATCAATAGTGAAAGTGCAGGCCAGAGCCTGCTGTAGATCCCATGATGACATTTTAGGGTTTTTGGAGACCACTTTTAGCATCTTGCGGTCTGCTCTCAGGGTGATCTTGCCATGACGACCAGACCTGGGCATGCTGGCAGTCGTTTTGAAAGCCCTCCACTTGTTGAGTATTTTCCAGACAGTGGAATGGCTGATTTCAAAATCTTTTCAGATCTTTTTCAATCCTCTTCCAGACTGATAAGCTGCAACAATTTTCTTTCTGAAGGCCTCAGACAGTTCTATTGCTCTCACCATGGTGCTTACGCACACTTCAACAGTCAGGAACACACCACACTAAAGTCTGACATTTAAATAGGGCAAACCTCATTCAAAATGCTGAATAATGATCTTCTAATCATGTACACCTGATGTGATACACCTGTGTGTGCGTTGAACTATTTTAAGTGCTGATGAATGTGGGGGGTGTCCTAACTTTTCCTCATTTATAATATGCATTTTGTAGGATTACATTTCACAGATCTTGAAAACTCTTTTCTTCAGTTTTAATTGCTTAGTTATATTATTTAAACTTCTCAGTATTGTTAAAATTGAGATTAAATGTCTATATATCCAAAATTTTACAAAAACACAGACTTTCATAGGGTGTCCCAACTTTTTCACATGACTGTATATATATATATATATATATATATATATATAACATGAAGTTGATTCTAACTCTGAGTTTAAACAGTGACGAAGTAAAATGCAGAGATTTCTTGATGCTGAGGATAGGAAGACTGTACATGCACTACTCCTAAAACTTCACTTGCCACACTTTTTCTATCTGCTCCGAACACCGTACTCGTTCAATTTCTCTCTGGCTTCACCATACACTCACCATGCATGCGTACAATCACAAACTGTTATGCACTTTAAGTATAGATGCTGTGCCTAATGCACTTGTGGCAGCATGAACGCACTACCATGCCACTATTGAGTCAATGTCACTGCTGTCCTAATCAATCACACCCATGTGTGTTGCTGAACATCCCAGTACAGATTCAGCCCCCTCTTCACTGTTATAATAAACTCCACTCTTCTGGGAAGGACAGAGTTTGTGGTATGGCTGTTTTTACCCATTCACCCACAAGAGATCATTTGTGAGATCAGGCCATTGATTGTATATTCTTGGACAGCGTGCTTTCCTTAGCTCATATTATATAGAACTGAAGCCATTTCTTTAGTACCAGAGTCTGTGTACTGGAGAATTTCTCAGGCTAAGGCAGGTGCAGTAGATGTTTGGGGCATCATTGTTCTTTTGATATTCACTATCTAAAATAATGTTTTAAAAACTGAATCAAAAAACTTAAAAAAAAAACCAACCAAATATATGGGGATGAGTAACACCAAAAATTTGTCCAGTCACTTCATTACCGACATCTGATGTGCTGTCCATGGATACTGTACAGTCTTTGAGTCAGGCATTGATGTGAGGAGGGTGCAGTTTGTGTTCCAATTAAACCCAAAGGTGTTCACTGGGGATGGGGTCAGAACTCTGCGAAGGCCGCATGAATTCTCCCATACCAACCTTGGAAACCATGTCTTTGAGTACCTCTTTAGTATACTGGGGTAGAATCATGCTGGAAAAGCTTTGGCCGCAATTGTGTGCTTCCACAATTTGTGGCAACAGCTTGAGTGATAAGGCCCACATATGGATGTGAAAGTCTGGTGTCTGAATACTTTTGCCATACCGTGTCTTATTAATGGTGGTTCCATTCTTTGACTGATGGGTTTAAATGGATTTTAAACAGTCTTTTTCGGTAGATGTTTACAGTTATTAATGAACTTGTCTATTACTCTCTAATGTTTTCCAGTCGTATTGACTATTTCTGGCGTTGTGAATCAAATGGCTTCCCTGTTAACTGGCAATGATTCCTGATGTTTTGAAGCACGTGTCATTCGCACATTCGTCATTTCCTGATACAACCAGAGAATGATCAAAGACAAAGCTGCAATGGATATTTATATGTCAAACTTGACTTTGTAAGCACAAATGACTGCATGATACATTAATCATCCTAAAGGGCCAGTTGTATGAAATCATGAAGGTAATAATTAATAAAATTGAAAAAATAATAATTGAAGCACTAACAGGATTCGAACCAAGTAGGTTTTCATTACATTATGGTGCGAGTATACATTAAAATACAAACAGCAATGACTTCATTATTTCATTTATTGGAGCGAGATTGCTGATTTAAATCTTGGAAATTAATTAATTTGCCCAGCCGCTAATCCTACTAGGATCATGGGGAGGCTGGAAGCAATCTCAGCTGACGCTGGGCAAAGGCTGGTACATCCTGAACAAATCCATCGCAGGGCCAAAACAATCACACAATTAATGCAGCCATTCGTGCGTAAAAAGTCAAGTCTGACATGTTAATATCATACATAGATTTGTATAAGGTAATGGCGAATCAGCGGACGAGTGACTCAGATTTCAAAATCAGGAAATGTCACCAGGTAACAGGAAAGGCATTTGATCTGAAACACCATCTTGACTGTTTCCACCATACAAACATATTGAACACACCTCTATGGTTTCAGCTTTGTTAGTGGACAGGATCGTAAATGCAGTGGCTATTGTATTGCTTTCCCTGAACGTATTTATTTGGGTGAAAATGTATCTAAATGTAATACATGAACAATGCAGTACCCATTTCCCTACACACTAGTAAAATTCATCAACACCAGATCGTATAATATTTAGCTAAAGTCAAAATATATGACATTAGCCTTTCACTAGACTTTGTGCTAGCCGCTATTTGTGTTTTGCTAACGATTTTCCATGTAATGCTGTCTACGCGTTGCCTGATTCAAACATCATTCGTTTTTCCTTAAGTTTTTCTTCCAACAATCTAAAATAAAAGCTCTACATGCATTTTACATGTATTTGTTTTGTCTTTATGGGTCTTGTTGATGTACTCTTTTTTCCTCACGGGTCTTATATATGTGTAATTGTTCAGGCATTTCTGAGACAGCTATCCCGCACAGTGGTATATTGAAGGCCCCCGTCTAGCAGACTGCTTTCTCTGGACGGCAAACACGGACATGGCGGATTACGATACCTATGATGACCGGGCTTATGGTAGCTTTGGTGGTGGAAGAGGGTAAGAAAATATTTGTCGGGAGAACGGGAATTCATGCTGTCAGTTCCAGGTTCGGTGAGGGTGAGCCGTTTTCGGGTCGCGGTCGGCGGTTGTACTGGTTGAAAGCGAGGTGAGGCCCGGGCGCGCTGAGCGGTGTGGAGAAGTGCGCGCTCCCGGCATGATGAATGGGAAGTCGGTCAGTGGGAAAAAGCAAGAGCCGGGATTGGCGCTTCATCCAGATATGCGTGATGCGTTATTAGATTGCTTTGTCTCTTGTAACGAGCTATCAGTGATAAAGGGGGGATATTTAACTTGATTCGGGTGTAAGGTTTTTGCCAACGAGGCAGTTGGCGCCAGGTATCCGCGGTGAAGGAAAAAAAAAAACAACACACAGCCCACATGGACCGCGAGCTGTGATGCACATAGCAACGCGAAGAGAAGTGAGCGATCTGGCGCTTATTTACGATTTAACGTACCGTTTAGTGATGTTTTAGGGGCTTATTCGCACTACAGTTGCGGTTGAATGTGTGTGTTTGCCCACGGGGAGGTGTGATCGCTACGCAGAGGCTAACTGTAGCCGGTTAGCTCCAGGAGCAGGTCTGCGTGGTGGGTGTAGAGAGCGGGCCGCGACTCGCTGCTGCATCTCACCTCAATCTCAACAATTATCATCTCACTAACATCAGCTAGTAGCCTTTCTGCCCATCGCAGGTTTTCAGTCATGTTCTGATCTCTTTGGATCATTGGATGACGAGTTGCATGCTTTTCACTGACTGTCTAAACAGAATTTCATTTTATATACCGTCCAGTTAGTTGTGTAGGTAAGTATAATAAAATAGAAGTCACCACTACACGACCCACGTGTTGCGGTTAGTATATTTAGTAGCTGTATGTTTTGCTACATGTGATCTGTCCCTTCACGTGGTGACACTCGGTACCCAGTTAAAGATCGACCGTCACACATTTTCATCCGAAACCGAAAGTGAATTCGCTCAGTTCACCTCCCTGCACTCTCCGTATTAATGTGATTTATATATTACAATATATATTACATTGTAATTACATTGTAATTACGTTGTTGACTCGTCACACGAGTTCCAATCATTTAAAACTTTTTTTTTGTCTTCTTCTTCTGAGTAAGTGCAAAAAAGCGTTTGGTGTTTATGAGAAAGTTCAGAAGACTTTGCAAACGGAGCAGAGTTTGACCACCAAACCCCTTTTGAAAACCCTTTCTTGTCCTCAGGCTGCTGGTGAAGGAGTTCTATCCGTTAATCCATCCGAACAAAACAGGTTCTGTCGTGAGAACCCTGCTGTTCCTTGCAGTCGGTTGTAAAACACCCAGCCATGTTTCGTTACATCACGAAGACCTTTCGAAGCTGTCGTTTTAACTTTTGTATAAATTTTAGCATTTGCAGGTATAGTAATATCAGTGAAATGTTCTATTGGTAGGGTGGAACCGAGTTGCCTTTTCATTAAAAATATTTTTTTGCAGTGTTACATGTAATTAGTTTGATTACCATTTGGTTTGTATGGGTAATGTAACTAGAATGTGACAGGATCGGTGCATGCCTGTAAATATTGGCAACATTTATTATTATTTTCACTCATTTATATCATTATAGGTGCAGAGAAGCATTACAGCTTGGAATTGTTTCACTTATTTGTGATAGATCGGTTTATTTATGCTTACATTTAGGTTGTTTAAAGCACATGGGTTGGTTATCTCCTAGATAAGGAGCACAACGATGCAATTTTTTTCTCTCTCTCTCTCTTTTTTTCCTTCTTGCGACATTGTTTTTGCAAGCTGCAAGTGACTTTAATTGCCCCAAACTCTTCCTAGTATTAAGAGAATGGAGAAATTTGTCCATGTAATGAATTGTACCGATTGGTAAATTAGAAAATACTAAACAATCGAAGACTGAAATATGAAAGCGAATGGGGTGAGTCTGGATGCACGTGCAGTCTTGTTCAAAACCTGCCGGTGAAGGTTTCATATGGCAGCAGGTGAGTTCCTGGCAGCAGCAGAACAAATTACGGCAATTACTTATCTGATTTCCTTTTACTTTTGGCAAGATTCTTTGCCAGACAGTTTTCTGATCATTTATGCCACTAAATCAGTAATCCGAATTCAAACACAATCATTCACTAGGAAAATATGTAGCTAGGTGAATGTAACTGAATAATCCCCGTGACAGAGCATCAAGATTTTGCTAATGAAATTTTTGTTTTTGTTTTGTTAAAAATAAATAAATAAAGTCATGACAGACATGTGAGTTCCAACAATGTTTGAGCAAGTGTAGAGCTGTATGATGGCTTCTTTAACTCCGAGTTTAAGTATATTCTAGATGGAAACATGATGAGAAGCAAGATAAAACAAGATTTTTAAAGTTTATTTTTGCATATTTTAACCATTACAGAGGCGGGTCAGGTAATCCCTGTGCACCTTGAGCAGAAGTAGGCTAAGTGCTCTGTAGCGAATGGTGTCTGTTTAGCTTACTCATTCAGAGTTAGTACATAATACAAGGAAATAAAAGTGATCTGCATTCTGTAAAGGCGTTTTAGTAGATACTAACGTGGAAACTCGCACAGACGAAAGAAAGTTAGATTTTTATCGTCTGCTTTCCATATTAATGCTTAATGATGACTTGCCGTCATTTTGATTAGAACGTTATTTACTTGAAATAATGCTTTTGAATCCCATTCATAGAGGACCAATGAGATTACACTGTTCTTGTGTGGCGTATACTCGGGTACTTTATCTTCTGAGACTGCTGTGATGAAAGAATTCACTATTTTCTATGTAAAAATTGGTCAAACCATTTCAATCTCAATTCAAAAAGCCGAAATATTTTCATTTGGATTTCTTCAAGAATATGCAGCCCTACCTTCAATACAACTAGAACAATGCTGTTCATTGTAAAACTTCATGCCAATTCAACTTTTCCAGATGTAGAAATTTGGTGCCTCTTGGCCTGTTTACACTCCCCCAGAAACAGCTTGCTCAAGTTTTTTCTTTTTTTTTTTTCTAATGTTATTCTGATGTAATACAAATACGATGATCAGGAACAGGCCAGATTTTTCAAATTTAGCAGGAATGAACAGCTTTCCTTCTGGGTTAGTTTCAGGTGCGTTGCTTTACCACTCGGTACATTTCGTGAGACACCAGTATAATGCATCTGGCGTGTTGGACATCTTTGCCATGTGTATTGTTTGCCAACACAGACTTGCAGTGAACATTTCCATTTATTTTTATTTCTTCTTTACTATCACAAGGTTTTTTTGTTTTGTTTTGGTTTTTTTTTTGTAGATCCTTCTCGGCATGTGGAACACATCCCCATTTTCTTTTACCTTGGTGTCGTTCATTGTAAAAAGATTCATAGACACCAGGTTGTAAGCTGTGCCCTGCTGGGGAGTGATGCTTTCTATTTTTGAGCTGATGTGTGAGCTTGCTTTATACAGCACAATATTGTACAATGGTTGGCGGTGAGCCTTCAGAGAAAAAAAAAACAAGTTGATCTTCCTGTGCAATAGAAATGTCAACAAATGAGAAAATTAGTTGCAGTGAGACAGGTTTTCATTTTCTGAAAGCTTTAAGCATTTTTGCAAATATTCAACAGCAGAAGTGAAGAATACTTATTAAGATTGTCACAGGGCGTGTTACTTAAAATAATTGCATAATGTGTTGCTCTTGTTGGTCACGCACCTCTGACTGATCAACGTAGTGAATGATGACATGATTTAGGTGACATGCATGTGACATGCATGTGGTACACACATTTAATATTGAAAAAGGCACCTTTTTTCAACCTTGAAGCCTTTTTGTGTTTGTTAGCATTTTCTTTAGGTTGAAAGATCTTGTTCTGATTTAAAGTCCCCATGAAATGGGTTCTTACTTGTTCCATGATTCCATTTATTGAGGAAAATCTTGCTGAAACATCACGTCAAAGTGAAAGGCTTAACTGATTTGCACAACAGCCAATAGAATTTGAGGTATAACACACCACAAGCAAATTTATTTAGTAAGATAAAACATTATTGAGAGCTTCTCACGCTGACTCAGGAAGTAGGACACGGAGTACATGGTTCTAGAGACAAGTCATTTGAATGATCCAGATGTTGTTCCGAGGTATGAATCATCAGTATAGATTTATTTTCTCAGATGTGATGACGTATATGTTTTCATGGGTCTTGTATTGGTGTTTGTAAATTTTAAAAGAAACAAAACTCTTATAATTCTCTTATTTCAGGCTTAATTTTGTCCTTAAATGAAGCATAATTTTTATTTATTGTAACAAAAATATTGATTTCAGTGTTCATAGCAAGCAGTTATTAAAAACACACCGGCCTTGTTGGAAATGGATTGTTGTGAGCTGTGCAGGTGCCTTAACTGAAATTACTTAAAAGAACTAACTGACTTAAACCACTTTTGCTGCCTAAAGTGATTTTGTAGTGAAATGTGCGGCCGTTAAATCATCTGTCACAAAAATAGTAAAGTAATAGAAACTTATTTTGTATGGGATTTTCTGGATAGAAACAGTGGAGTGCAAAGCTCAGATCCAGGTTATGTAAGGTGAACACTGAACTGTTAAATGGAACAGCATCTATAATTGAGCAACGTGATCTAGATATCGGTCTTAGTGATATGATGTGTCAGTGCTGTATGAAGTGCTTGAAAGGGCCAGGTATGCAACCTGTTCTTATATTCACTGCCTATCGGATTCACTAGCTGTCACTAATACGATGTATGTGACTCGAGGTCTGCATCAGAAAATTAATGAGCTGAATGTTGGCGTTGGAGACCTTTGGGTCAACTCAGACTCTTAAAGCGTACAAAATTTATTTCAGTGTGGAATTATAAATAAAGGCCCTCATAAATAGCTGACCAATGAAAGCACTGCACACATTGTCATTGCAGCGACAATTGCACTGGCGTTATTTTAACAGTCTTATGCAATATAACGTCAGTGGTGGTTTGGGAGTTAAATCTTTGGGTTGTTGATTGGAAGGTTGGGGTTTAAATCCCAGTAGCACCAAATTGCCGATGTAGGGCTCCTAAGCAAGCTCTTTCATCCTCAGCTGCTTACTTGAATAAAAGATATATATACACACATACATACATACACACAGTGGAATCGCCTAGCCGGAGTCCAGACCTCAATCCAATCAAACATCTGTGGGGTGATCTGAAGAAGCCTGTGCACAGGCGATGCCCTCGCAATCTGACAGATTTGGAGCATTTTTGCAAAGAACAGTGGGCAAATATTGCCACTTCGAGATGTGCCACGCTGGTACATTCCTCTCCAAAAAAGACTGAGTGCTGTAATAAAAGCTAAAGGTGCTGCAACAAAGTATTAGTTTAAGGATGTGCATATTTATGCAACCAGGTTATTGTAATACTCGCCACCACCCCCAAAAGATTTCAGTTAAGTTGTACAAGTTATAGGTCACATTAATGGTGGAAAAGGTTTTGAAATGATTTATCCTGGTCTCATTTTTTTTACATCACAAAAACCTCGCATTTAAACAGGGGTGTGTAGACTTTTTATGTCCACCCTACACTGTGTGCACAGTTATTAGGCAAGTTGTATTTTTGAGGATTAATTGTTGTACAACTATACAATGCTCTTGGTCAATCCAAAATGTTAACAAAGCCTCAAACCTGAACATTTAAGTAGTAAAAGTTAAGTTTTGGCTTCTTAAGAGAATATCTATATGTACACCAATATTAGGCAACTATTAGTGCACAGAATTATTATGCAACTAAATGAAAAACAGGGCCATGTCATTAGTTTTTCATCTTTAAGGCCTTTACTGGCCAGCCATGCAGTACTTTGATGCATGTGAGGGAATGTTGTCTTACATAAAAATCAAAGTCTTCTTGAAAGATGCAGACTTTTTCCTGTACCACTGCTTGAAGAAAGTGTCTTCT
>JAQMYF010000013.1:14041796-14059970 GCA_030014195.1 Neosilurus mollespiculum | reverse complement strand
TCTTTTACATGCCTCTCACCATAGACAGTGAGAGACATGGCTGGCCTTTGATAACCCAGTTAGCTGCACTGGGGGAAGACCCAAATTATCTCACTTAAAATTGTAAAATTCAAAAAAATCTTTAAATTCTCCTGTTAACAATTTTTGAAAAACAAACTACTATTTCGGCAGGATGGGGTAGAGATATATCCAATGGTGTGAAAAATCTGATCTGACAAACAAAACCGGTTAAATGTGTTTGCAAAGATGTAAGGAGATTGAGACGTAGGGGTGTTGATGCAGAAAATTGAAACGCTTGGTCTACTGGCAAAAAAGCTACTTGGATCCCAAGACTTGCCCCAGAATTGACTTCTATGGTTAATTCATAAGTCTGTTTTGGTCAGGCTAATATGTTTAAGATTTTACACATTTTGTTCTTTAAAAATGTGTTATTCTTAAAAATATATGTTTGCTCATAGCAATGTTACATTCTCCTTAAACAGGTGTCTAGCCAACTAGGGAGGAAACGGTTGCTGTTTTCATGGTAAACTGCAGTAAAATTCCTGGTGGTTAGTATTACTGTTTCAAATGTAATTTATTATTAACTCTGGTTGATGCTGGCCAACAGTATTTAACCCAAGTTTCCCAGTAGTCTTCCATTTTCAACACATAAATGCCGAATGCGTAAATCAGACAGTTTTGTATGGTGTTGAAGTAGTTTCCAACCAAAGATCGGAGCCACGGGTGCATGTAATCTACGAGTGGACAACCATACTTGAACTACATACACTTGTCTCTGGCCCCTAGTCGGGTCCAGCCAAAACTACAGTTTTAAAAATTAAATTAAATGAATTTCAATCTCATCCCTGGTATCATTTCTCACCAAATCAGGTTATACTGTATATTAGAATATTAAGCTTCTTAAAATCGGTACTGCTGCCATCTGCCCTCATTTGTTGAACCTTATTATTGAAGACACTCCTAGAGCACCAACCTCTGCCAAGGCAGCTTATTTCCCTTCTTTTTTCATTTCTGCTATTACAACATGCCAATGCTATTCGAAGCCTGACCAAACTTTGGTTTGTGATAGATTTTATGTAGATGTTGTACTGTATTTTCATTGTAGTCATTATTTATGGAGTTGAACACAAAATTGTTAAAATTGCCCCATCCCACAATGGCGAAGAATGGGGGGGGGGTGTCTCAGGTCCGGGTTTGTGAACCGGATGATCACCAGGCGTGTTACTTGGGCCAAACTCCACCCCTCCAAAAATTTGTCAAAATCTGTTAATGTTTCGCATAAAGCTGCTTTAAAACAGATAGAAAGAAAGAAACCAACGCCAACAAAAACATGACCTCCTTGATGGAGGTAATTAGGATCATCTGTAAATCTGTACTAAGGAATGCATAAGCATTGAGAACAGTCAAAAATGGAAAAACCCACTGACCAGTTGTGCCTTTGGTCAACAGACCCCGAGGACCAGGTGGCCCAGGTGGACCCCGCAAGCAGAAGGAACTTCCAACAGAGCCTCCATACACAGCGTACGTAGGCAACCTGCCCTTCAACACAGTACAAGGAGACATCGACGCCATCTTCAAAGACCTCAACTTGAGGAGTGTGCGACTAGTCCGAGACAAAGAGACTGACAAGTTTAAAGGTGATTTGAGATGGAAAGCTTAATAATGAATTAAGAATGAATCCTCAGTATCTACCAGCCATTAATGCATTTGTTCGGACGTTCCTTTTAGGTTTCTGTTATGTCGAGTTTGACGACTTGGAATCCCTAAAAGAGGCTCTGACGTATGACGGAGCTGTGAGTAGCTTGTATTTTTGTAAAATAACAGGTAAGTAGTAATACAGCCTGTGCTAACATGCTGCTGCTTGCTTTCCCAGCTGCTTGGAGATCGATCACTGAGGGTGGACATTGCCGAGGGTCGGAGACAAGAGCGGGGTGGGGGATTTGGCTTCCGAAAAGACGACAGAGGTACTGTTCTCAGATGAGTTCCATCAATCATGAAATTCATCACATTTTCATATATGCATAAGATACCTTATTATTATTGTTGTTGTTATTTTTGCAGTAACTGCTTCAGATAATTTTGTGTCTTCACTTATCTTGGTCTTTCAATCATTGTTGCCTACTCAAATCCAAGGCTTAGTAAGAATGAGTAACAGTTTATTTGGGAAGAAATATAGGACAGAAATCTCTACTCCTCTCCATTTGTAAATTATATTTTAATTACTAAAACCCAGTGCTGTTTTATTTAAAAGCTTTAGGTAAGATAAGAGGTTCATGCACTACTGTGTAATTTATACAAGACTTTCTTGAGTAAGACATACATGGGTTAAAATAAACTGAACTCTGTATTTGCGTTCATGAAAATGAATAAGAACACTCAGAGTGTAAACCTCTGCCAATCTGAACAAAAATAATGTACACAGCATCTCCTGCTTGGTCTACTGTAATGTCACACGTCATCCTGTCGAACAATGTTAAAGAATCCTTAAAAAAAAAAATCCTGGGTCCAGAAAATCTAATGGAGACTTTCTTGTTCAAAACCCACCTCTGGTAGGAAGTTCATGAAAATCTGCACATTGCTTTTTGTGTAATACTGCTAAGAAACAATAAAAAACTTAATCAAAAACATAACCTCTTTGGCAGCAGTATTATAAGGGGGAAAAATAGAAAACCCTGGAAAGTTAGCTACTAATTTTTAAGTATTCTTTTCGTAATTCGTCCAAATGGAAGAACATTATGCCAGATATTGATTCAAATAGTGCAGTCATGATTCTTTTACTGAAGTCCATTATTCATTTATTTTATCAGTCAAGAAAAACATTTATTTTATTTTTTTTTAATTGTCTGATAAGGCTGCATCAAAATAATCGATTTATACATGCAATGTGTAACAGTCAGAACAGTTAAAAATAATGATCACGTCTCTTCATGTTCCACCTTTGTTCTTTTTGTATCCATCACTTGCCGAAGTATTTTTTTTTATTTTTTTTTTGTCTTGATTTTGTAGCCTGTCAAAAGTGAGGTTCTTTAATCCGGTGTTACTAACAAGAAATTTTGAACCGAGCCAAATAACTTGGGTTTTGGTAGGTGACTGTTCACTTCCTGCTCATTCTTCATTCACTACACTGTCTGTCTTCTCCCTTATTTTCCTCTAATAGCAAATAACCCAACATCACAGGCTTTGCTGATCTTTCCTCTTAGCTTCACTTACCCAAGAATTGTTTCCCCAAGGCTTCTTTTCTTTGAAAATGATTGCACCTTTTCCTAACAGTCTGACTAACCAGGGAATGGCAGGTCACTTTAGCAGAAGCAATGTGTGTGGGTGGCTCTCTTCAGCCGCACTCCTCTCCTTAGTTTGCAGTGTGTTTTAAACGTAGCACCATGTGCATTTCAGGCCGCGGTGGCTCACGGGGGTCCAGAGGAGGGGGACGAGACTCCAGAGATGACTACGACCATTCAGGAGGAGGTGCGATGAGTGGGAACAAAGGCATTTGCAAAGTGTCTATTATACAGGTCTAGATGGTAGCTTTAGCATACCCACAGTCATAGAGATGAAGAGATGCTATAATATTTCCCTTGTCTTTTGATAGATTCTCTCTTTTTTTTTTTCCCCCCATGATGTCATAGGGACTCCATCTCATTGCCATCACTGAAATTTGTACAGTCTCACTGCTGCTGTGGAAAGAGATTGCATTTAGAAGTTGTCTCTAAATACTGATCTGACATTAGAGCTTTATTTGAATTATTTGAAAGTAGTAGTAGTAGATCAGTATTTTGGTACAACTTGTGTTTGTGAGGTGTTGGTACATGCATTAACATCTGTTTTCATCCCCCAACCTCAGGTTTTAGAGATGATGAATTCATGGGTGGGAGGAGTCGTGGAGGTGGACGTCCTGGTGACCGACGGGGTGGTGGTGGTGGTGGAGGAATGGGCCGCTACAGAGATGGACCACGTGGAGGCCCGACAGACTTCAGAGAACCCTCTGATGGTGTCATAGCTTTATTTATGCTTCATTTTCTCTGCATATGATTTCTGTCAGAGATGTGAATGCTTGGACAAAGCTTGGGTCTTTTAATAATTTATATGCTTTTCATATTTTGGATTTGAGGCAAATAATAAATTCTGAGTAACATAAAATTTGGTGTATACATAAGGTACTGTATATACACATTGGCTGATTTAAGGAAAAAACAAAACTGTCATACTATGGGCTAAAGTGTTGGCAGATCAATAAAAATTTTTTCTGACTGCCACATTTATTCTCTGAGACCCTCCTATCCAGAGGGGTATGGTCCCTTCCAAGATGCCCCATCCACATAGCATGAGGGTTGGCTAGATAATTTGATGCCTGAAATGATATGGATAATATGTGATGCCCTGGCCTTCACAAACACTAGATCTCAGTTTGGTTGAATATCTTTAGTAGATTTTGGTCTGTTCATTAGTTTAATCTGCTTGTTATTTCCTTTTGAAACACTGCCAGGGTAGTGACCAGGAATCATGTATCATGTAGATCATATTCACTGTCGACATTGGCCTACAGAACCAAATTTCAAACCTTTTTAATCTTCAGTTATGTCATGTATATTTCCCTGGTTTTTAATAGAAAATTTAGGGTATTGTATAATGAGAGAGTCACATCTCCGCTCCGCTTCCAGTTATTCTGTGTTTAAGCTCGTGCACCTGAACTGGAGCTTCCATGCTCACTTCAAATTTCGTGTTTACTCCATGAACTGTTACCTGCACGTCTGTCTGCTTGAATAATACGTGTGTTTATGAGCATGTTTTTTCTTTGTTTTACAAATTTTATAACTCAATATGCTTATCGTTGTTGCCCCGCAGACAATTTTATTAGGAATATCTGGTTGTCCCGCAAGGATACCAGTTGTCTCAGAAACCCACCTGTTTCAAACACTCCAAAAAATGTTTTAATAAGTGTGTGTGTGTGTGTGTGTGTGTGTATATGTTTTTGTGTATATATATATATATATATATATATATGTGTGTGTGTGTGTGTGTGTATGTATGTGTGTATGTGTGTGTGCACATGCGCGACACGCAAGGTAGTGATTTGAGTAGGAGCCAACATAAGTTGAAAATGGCTTCCCTGGACGAAAAAGTGATATCTCCAAAAATACATCCTTCAAAGCATAATCTTCGACATGACCAAGTTCAAATATCTATAAACCCAGTCTATCCATGCTAAAATGCATGTTTAAGGAAGGGTTGTTGTAAAACGTAAAATCCACTTTTTTCCTGATTTTCAATCCACTTTGGTCATTGCTCAGGGTATTTCCGTATTATCCATATTTGGTCTCAGAATACTCCACCTACTTATGGAATCCCAAAAGGATTCCCCGATCATATAACGTTAAACCAATGAGACGCTTCAAAACAGAAATGACTTGGTGTAAATAGAACTCATCTTTTGTTAGGAAGATCACGCTGATTGGTCGAGAGCCAGATTCATTTAGTTAATGGATGCTTTTAAATGCAGACATTCAGAAAATGGTTCTGTAACTTTAATTGCTATTTCCTCAAAAGTAGCATTTCCTGATTATCGACAGTAATGTAACTCAATTTACAGTTATAATGTATTATACCTTATTTTGAAGCATATTCTCTTTGTGTGTGTGTGTATATATGTATGTGTGTGTGTGTGTGTATAATTGCAACATGTTGATGCTGTGTTTTTCTCTTTTCTCCAGAGGAAAGAGCACAGAGACCAAGGCTACAGTTGAAGCCTCGCACAGTCTCCGAACCCCTGAACCAAGTGGCCAACCCGAATTCGGCCATCTTTGGGGGTGCCAAACCCAGGGAGGAGGTAATATCCAAAGAAAAACACTAAAGAGACTGCAGCCTCCCTCAGTATGCCGAGTTGGATGGATGGAGGGGAGGGATAGAGAGGGAGGGGTGCCGGGGAGAGCAGAGTGTAGGACCAGGACAAGAAGACAAAATGGGGAAAAGAGTATCATGTCAACAAGAATATGATGAGATTCCATCATTCTTAATAGTTAGAGATGAATCCCTGCTTCTTCAGAATCCAGTTTGATTTGAATATTTATTCGAGAAGGAATCATGATTAAAAACCATACATTTTCATAACACAGTTGTACACACATACAAGCATACACAAACGAGCAGCTCGTGAATGCATGTCAACAGATCAATCGTTTTTACGTCCACCCCCGCTTCCATGTAAATAGTGCCTGCTCTGTACTGTAGTTTGTCAGGGGAAAGCTCATTCACATTCTTTGTGGGGCAAAAAGGGTTTGATATCGCTGCTCTCTTAAATGGAATCCAAACTGTTTTAAAATTTAGTGTTTTTGTTTTGTGGTTTTTTTTTTTTTTTTTTTTTTTAATAATCCCAAGCAGTACTCGGCTCCTTATCACAGTTCTGTGCAGTCGTAATAATGCAGTTTGGATGTGGATTTAGTTTTATACATCCTCTTTTCCTGCAGGAGGTTAGAGATACATGTAACTTGTGCTTTTCAATAAACTTTTGTGCCGGTGATGCAGGTTATAATGTCAGTGAATATTTCCCCTGCCTTGCCTTCTCTCCCCCCTTTTTTCACTTTAAATTCTATTCCTGGGAACATTTGTGCATTTGATATGTTCAGAGGAGGCCCAAGCCGTTATAATGTCCTGCACGGTCATTGCACCAGCTCTCACTTGTTTGTGGCGGTCCCTCCTGTAAAAGAAAAAGGGGAAAAAAATTAGTCTTTGAATGCGCGTTGGGTTAGTAGGATGGTTCTCTCCTAGCCCTGGTTGTGTTAAATGGAAAATTGGCTCAATAAATGGTGTAGTAGAATTGTACAAGCAGTGTTTTGGAGTACGTAAAAAAGAACGTTTAATGAACAGAAACAATGGCGTTTCTTTTATTAGCTGACAGGGGCAATCTCTTGTTCACATGGGGCTGATTTTATTTGGTCACTTTATTCATCAACAATATTAGGTGTTACCTTTCAGCCTTTGTGAATCAGACCCTTGTGAAATCATTGTTCTTATTTTTTTTGTTTGTTTGTTTTTCTTGTTTAAGCATTGATATAGCTGTGTGGCTGCATTATTCCGGAAGGCTAGACTGGATCTACGGGCTTTGGCCAGCAAAAAAATCTTTCAAGGTGCCAAGCTACTCCACTTGGCTAAAGAGAAGATGATTGAAAACTGGCACGGCATGGGTTAACACCCACCCGTGACTATCTGCTATAAATGAACTTCCTACACATCTAAGCGAAACCATGAGAACTGGCTACAGTTTCATTCTGTTGCCTTTGGGTAAGGATCTTACAGTATGTGTTTTTGTCTCCTTTTCCCAAGGCAGTATCATGTTGAATCAATTTGAAATGCTTGAAAACAGGATTAATTGCTACCCAGTAATGTCTTCTGTATTGTTTCCTAACTTGCTGCTCAATTTTTTGAAATAACATTTTAGTTTCCACTGTCTTAACAATTAAATGGCTTCAATGTTAGGAGAATCTGAATATTCTTTTGTTTCATACATAATTCAACATTTTGGAAGATTTTTTTTGACCATGTCTGTATAATCCAGATGAGAAATGCTTTCTGCGATTAAGATACAGCCACACTACGAGTAGAAGAGTGAAATAAAAGCATGATCAATCTGAACATGGATATCAGCTTCAGTGACAGTCAGATTATTAACTTCCACAGCATGTATTTCACCCCCAAAAAATAAAAACAAATAAAGCTAGCTGTGGTTCTCTAACACTGTCAGTAATACTGCCTTCACATAGGAAACATCATGTACACATTTCCAGTCAAAGTGACAGACACTCGTTTTGTCTAATATTAGATCAAGTAGAGTATTCTCTTTGGGCATCCATGTGTTGCAACCATTTTATTTTACATTTTACAGGAGATGAAATGAAAGACGTAGAACATTTTCTTACTGTACAATAAGAAGAATTGGCTGTTTTTATTCTTTTGTTTTTCTTTTCATTTTCCTACACTGTTTATGGCAATAAAATGTATCATCTTAAAAATGTTTCATATGAATATCATATCTGACTTTCTCCTTTGCAGCATGTGAGAGATTCATGTTCAGTGCATAAATAATTACAAGAAGCTGGAAACATTTTTTTCTATAAAGCTGGATTCAGACACTGGTGGGTTCCAAGTTCATCTCACCTTAATCATGATTTTAACCTCATAATTATTTTTATCTCGTTGTTTCTGGAGGGAACATATGGAGCGTGGGGCCACAAAATGAGATCAGTGTAGCAAAAGTTAATTCCAAGATACAGCGATTTGAAGTGTCAACAAATGATTCATGATCTTTTTCTTCTGAGTTTGCTATTTTGTTTGACCACCTTTAGCCTTGATTAGTGTGTAATCACCATGGCATTGTTGCTTCAGTTGATTAGTTAGAGGCTCAGCAATATTGTGGGGAAAGAAAAAAAAAATTAAGCTGGCTGTCGACCCAAAAGTATTTAATGACCAGTTCATCCTATCAATTAAATTTCTCTTCCCTGATTGCAAGGACATAAAATTGGGGTAAATGTGTGGTATGAGCTGTCACCAGAGTTCTGACTTAAACCCTACTGAAAATCTTTGAAATGTGCTGAAGAAGACTTTGGAGTGGTTCGATTTTTCCTGTCATCCATTTAATTTTAATGAAAAATTAACCCAAGTTTGAATAGACATGAATGATGTTGCTTAAGTTTATCAAACAAATTCCAAAAGCAATTACACGCTGTAATCAATGCTAACAATGGCCCAACAAAATATTTGTGTGCAACTTTTTTTGACTGGTCATGTGTAATCTAAAAAACACCAAAATAATATATTGCAAAGCAACCTATAAATATCACTTTACAGGCCAAATTCATGTGTTCAATTTACACATTAAAGTTAACTTTAAAAATGTTTGGGATATCTTCTTAAAAGGAAATCTAGTTTGGAGAAAGTTATTAATAAACTTTGAAGTAAAGTTAATGAACTGTAGATCCAATATTTTATAAAACCAAACTCAAGTTGGATGTCACACTTTGATGGAAAGACAGTTTAGGCACATAAAATTTACATAATGGAACAATTTCTACTTCTTTTGATAAAGACTCAGTAAAGCGTCTACCTCACAAACAGAATTTAGATAGTGTAGCATCCTTTGAGGTTTAGCTTGCATTACATTGCTCTTAATACAGGGACGTCTGACTCGGACTTGCTTGGTCGGGTGTTGGTTAATTCTTCCCTGCAGTCCGACTACTTCAGACTCCAAGGCAGAGAACAGGTTTGTATTAATGTCCTGCTTTTAACAGGTTAATAATCTGATTAAAGTATGTTGTTTAATAAATTTAAATATTATGACGAAGCTCAGAAAAGTACATTTAAATTTCATGGAAGAAGTTTCAAGGGTCAGTGCTTCGTAACTGATTACAGAATTTTGTTGTGACCTTAAGTCGTCTATCTTGGTTGAATTTTCAAGACAGTGGAGTCTTGGTTTCTCTGTGATGAGCTGCATTTCTGTTCCTTTGGCTTCAGGTGAGACAGCACAGGCTGGTGAGGAAACTGCTGAGTAAAGTGATAACAGGGATGAATTTGTTTCAGAAAAATTTCTCCAACATTAAATATTAGTAAAGTAATAAGTTCATGTTTCTTGTTGGGCTATATGAACACAAAGTTTCAATACACTTATTTATTAAAATTCAAAGAAAATATTTTCTGAGTAGCAGACTGGGATACCCACCTTGTTTCTGATTTCAGCAGAAAGCTTACAGCTAATCAAACACAGCACACATTCTTTAGGAGGACATTTATTCAAAATGCTTTTTTTTTATTTTATTGGCTGGCAAAATTCTGTGGGGGGATTTTACACTTTATTAAAGATAAAAAAACAAGACAACCTCTTTGGGTGCTCTTCACCTTTCAACCACTAGAGGTCGCGATTTTAAAGCTGGTAAGTGATGGCAGAGGAAATTGTAGTTTTAACAACTGGAAGGAAATTTTAAAGGGGAGGCTGTTTCTAGTAAGCATTCATTTATTAACCAATTTAATAAAATGAAAATGATGAGAGAGAGAGCCCTGCCAAAAAGAGGGGGGCTGGGATCTCTCAGCTGACTGAGTGAAAGCCCGGACCCAGTACCTCCTTGCTGTGCTAACCACTACGCCACCATGCTGCCCTTCATGACACATTGTTCAAAAATGAAATAAAATTGTTTTTCCTAGATTGATTGTTTAAAATGTGGAATCACCATGTAACAGACACTGCTATGCAGGATGGATAAAAAAATGGATGTAATGGGTGAGTGTAAAAAAAATGGATCATATTATTTATGTAATCTCATCTAATGAAACTAAAACCGCTCTCCAGATTATTTGGGTCTGCAGTGTTGAGCTGCTCAGAACGTTTTTGGTATCCCGTCTGATCAAGCTGAAGTTTCTAGGGTCAGTACAGGCCGCCAGGGTTTTTCTACGACGTGCGCGCTCCCGACCACGTGACGTTGCCACAGGTCCCGCGCACGTCGTACAATCTACCAACCCCAGCGAGTGAGACGTTGGAGAGTGAAGTGGATGAGTTTTACTATGAGTTCGTTTGCTGTTTGTTGTGTATTAGGACTATTGGAGGAACTGGGATTCGCGTACACTGGAAACTAATTACTGTATTCGGCATTTGCTGGACTATAGATAACTTTAAAATCCTCGATAATTTGTGGAGGGAGGTGTTTTGCAGGTATGTATCCTACGGACAGTAAGTTACCTCGCCTGAGTTTGAAACCTTAGCCAACTTTGCTAACAAGGTGCTCCATAAGGACGAGTCATTGTTAGTAATTGGACACAGGCGTGAGCTGACAGTTGCTTTCTGTGGCATTAGCATCAACTTTCCAGCCGAGGTTTCGGTCCATGGCGTGGTTAGAGACTTCATGTGAAGTTTTGTTTTGAATACTGGTCGCATTCAGTCCACTGGAGACTTTGCTAGTGTTTTCTGACCTGGTAAAATGAAGGTCCACCGATGGTGAAGAACTTCCTTTAACACATCCTGCCTTGTAAATGGTGTCGTGTTGCTCTGTCCCCGCCAGCTCACTTCATTTATCCTCCTGTTGTCAGCATTCGAGTCGGTCAGCTTTGTTTGTTTTCCGTTTCGTTTAGCGCTTTGTTAGTTTCTCGGTTGCAGAACGTTCCAGAAAGAAACAAAATAAAGGCGTCGTTTTGTGAGTCAGTTTGTTACTGGTGTGTTCACACTAGCTGCTGTTTGATTTACCAGTATGGAAGGGATCAGGTTTCCTCTTGGGGGGTGTTGGAAGTGTGTGGCATGGGATCTGTGCTTCCTGAAAGTTGCTGCTATGATGATGATGGTACTTTCATCAAATCAAGGCTCTCACATCCTGGTGTTGTTTCCTCTCTAGATGTGGGTGTGAAATGAGCTGCACATCTCTCAAACTGACTCATTGCACAAACATCACTGTATCATAGTCAAAGGTAAGGACAGTTCATCAACCTTCGTCTGATCTTATTTCAGTTTATTACCTTTAGTCCTGGATGGCACTGGGTTGAGTCCAGGACTTGGCGAGGGCGTTTCTGAGTTCTTGCGTGGGTTTCCTCACACAGTTCATGCACATTGGGGTAACTGGCAGTTCGAGGTATGAGTGTGAATGGTTGTGCAATGGTATGGCGAGCTGGAGTTGGCTGAGATAGGCTCTAACCTTCTCGTGCCCCTTGTCGGATTAAGTGGTTGATGAATGAATGAAAGATAGAACTCTTGTCCTGTTTTGAGGGTTCATGGATTGATAATTCTGTCTCTATTTAGTTCATATGTACTGTAGTATATGAGAAATACAGATAAGAAGACAATATCAACCTATTAGTCTATATTGTGCAAATAAAATGAAAGGCTTATTATTGTGAAGGTAAGTTGTTTAAATTATGCTGATAAATATTTAAAGTTTAGAACGATCCAATCTTTTACAGTCTAAAAATAAATAGGCGTTAGGATGAAACAGGGCAAAAAAAACAAAAAAACAAACAGTTTTACACAAGCTTGTGTTTGTAGTTTTTTTTTTGTTTTTAACACTTGAGGTACAATTTAAAAAATGAGATGTTTGGTTTCTGGCATTCAGACAAGTTCAGACAGAAACTGAGGTATGTTATGTTTCCCATGTTTACATTAATTAACAATTATGTGCCAAATACAGGGTGGATGTTAAATAATAGTCCCTGAGATGAAACATCAGCACTATTCACCGAACGTGACATATGTAGTGTTTTAAATAAAAGCAAACTTGATATCCATTATTCAGGTTACATTAGCCCATACGTACCTAGTATATGTGGGAAGTTTGGCACATAAGGCTGTTGCATTATTAGGATTTAAACTTGAAAACTTCCAATGATAAACACTTCCGTGTTACGTGCCAAAAGTTTTTTCAGTAATTGAAACAAGTTAATTCATTTATGATCATTGTGTCAGGAGTGAGTGATCATGAAGCATCAGGTGATTAACAATTATTTACTGAAGGCGAGGTGGATGTTGCAGAATAGTCACCAAGATGAAACACTGACAACCACCCAATCTGAGGTGAAGAATTGTTGTAGTATATACTATACAGTTACATAAAATACTAACCAAATCAATGTTTTTGTAGTTAATTTTTACATATTTTAACCATGACAGAGGCAGGTGAGTTTAACGCGCTCCACAAGCAGAGCACAAGCCCTGTCACGTGTTTTTAAACCCATTCAGTTTTAGCATATACTACATGGGATCATAAGAAAACTTCTTTGTAATGGTGTTTTTAATTCTTATTTAGTGTTTTACACACAGAAACACAAGAAAAACAAACTAAACGTATATTATATCATAACTAGATATATTAAAAATATATAATTATTTAAACTAGATGGTTTTTGGTTTATTTTTCCATTTTTTTAAAGCATAACAATGATAACACCATCTACTCCAAGCGACTGGGAGATTATCCACTCAGGATAGTGTCTATGTACTACACAGAAATGGCATGATCTGATTGGTTTAATCTAGTAGATTATGGGCATTACCCCGAATGGTTAGAGTTAAAACCGCTGACAAACCTTCACAGATTTTTATACTCATGGTAAAAATCAATAAAACCCCTTATTTTCATGTGTGGTATATGCTAAAACAATTACGTACCCCAGGTTCGGTGGATGTTGCTGAACTGAACAGTTCCCTTGACTCCCCTTCTGTCTTCGCGATTATTCAGTTACGTTCTCTTCACCTTCAGTGCACAGTTGTTAATTATTCCCCACATTGGGGACCAATCAGATGACACAATTCCCATGAAGTATATAATAATGCAACTGAGCAACTACCCAAACTTCTATAGTTTGCATTCTGCTAAGAGCCAAAAGGAAAACTAAAAGATGCGAGTCAGTTCCTGGTTTTTGTAAGTGTTAAAGGCATTTAGGTGAACAAAAACTGTTGGAGGAAAGGAGAAAACATGCAGTTGACCAGAATGTCTTTGTATGCTGCAGCATAACAAACCTGATCCAGCATGCCAACGCCCCGTACACAAAACGAGGCCCATAACAACACAGTTTGCCAAGAATGGATCTTGCAAGTCTTTGATTGGCCTATGCAGAACTCTGACCTCAACCCCACTGAACACTTTTGGGATTAATTGTAATGCTGAGTACCCACAAGGCCTCTTTGCCAGACATCAGTACTTGAGTTCACTATTGCTCTTGTGGCTTAATGGGCAGATCCCCAAAGCCAAGTACTTTATTGTAGTGTTTAGTGAAGATCAGAGGCTTTTATGATGTTAAAGGGAGAACCAGATCTGGGTGTGATGGCCAGGTATCCACAAACCTTTTTTGGTCATATAGGTAATTGCTTGTCAGATTATCGGATGGTATCCAGCACCTAGTCTCAGATTTTCCTCAAAAAATAGATATTTGATTCTACATCATGGAAAAAGCTTAACCTGAAAATGTCTGCAAGATTGGACAATTACTGATGATTTGACAGCTATCTGACTTTTTGTGTGAAGCTTTATGGCTGTGTAGCCCAGGGGTGTCAAACTAATTTTCATTAATCACTCAATTTAAAGGTGATCGAGGGCTGAATAATCACTGAACTTGTATTCTAAATATATGGCTTTTCTGAACCTTGGTTACTTATATTTTATGGGCCTTAAAATGGATTCACAATGAAAAACCCAAGGTATGTTAAAGTTCACTTAGAGTCCGTCACACCCTGAATACGACAGAAATGGACTCTCTCTCTGTGCTGTTCTAATATGTGAAGTTTCATGATCCTGTGATGGGTAGTTTAGGATTTATAAATCACTGAAAATGCAATTTTAGCTCATGGAAACAAAAATCACCTGAAAAAGTTTTTGAGAATTCAGATATCTGTCAAATTGTCCATTGTCCGAAATTTTCATGTTAAGCTGTTTTCATGGTGTGGACTCATGTTTTTGAGGAAAATCCGGGACTAGATGGTAGACGGTATTCATAAATTGTGACGCAGACTGACCTATACAGTGTAGAAGACAAACATGAGTTAAAAACATAAATAGAATTTAAAACCAAGAAGAAATTCAAAAGGCAGTCAATTGGATGTCACTAGGATGAGCAAAGGGAAGGAAATAAACTTAATGAAGTATGAAAACAAAACCTGTTTTACAAGGATTAAATTTAGCTTCAAATCATACAACAGTTATTTGTTTGCAATGCTAACATTGGGGAAGAGTATAATTCTTAGCCGTGATCCTATAATTAGATATTTTTATTCAAACCATTAGTGAGAGAGCAGTAGTCGGTCACCCTTAATTGTTCATGTGTGATGAAAGTTGGCACAAAGCAAAAGTAGCTGCTGCTTTGTGACCGTTCATTGACCACATGGATGTTTACACAACGGGAGATTGGTCACGCTGACAGGAACATGGGGGGGGGGGGGAGGAGGAAACAGGAACTGATCTAATGATTCAAACTCAGCGAATCGGACATGCACGGTTTTAGAGGAGTTTTACTAAGGGGACTTTTACCGTTATTCCAGGATTTGCTTGTGTTTATGGTTATTGCAGCAGATTGTTATGTGATATGAATAAATATAATTACACACTGAGTTGTCATATGCACTGTCTGTGTTTAATGTGAGCTGGTATCATTGTATTATTATCTGTTTATTAATTTATGGCTTATTTCTAGATATTTAAATCTAATTTCAAGTGCAGATAAACATTACTGGTGTTTATTACATGAGAATGAGAATCGGCTGACACAGTTTGGCATGATCACTTGAAGCAGGCGGCGTCATCATTACCATGTTTTAAAATGGAAAAATTAATTATTAATTTTTTTTTTATGTTTATATTATATACTACAGCTGGGTGATGGGAGTCCCTGGTCTTGGGTTTTTTTGTGTTGAGTTTGCATGTTCTCCGTGCTAGCGTGGGCTTCCTCCGGGTACTCCAGTTTCCTCCCACAGTCCAAAGATATGCACGTTCGGCTAATTGGCTGTTCCCAATTGCCCTTAGGTGTGAGTATGAATGAGCTGTTCAGGTTATATTCCTCCATCACCCATTGTTGGCTGAGATAGGTGCCAGCCTCCCCAAGACCCTAGTTGGATTAAGCAGTTTGGCAAATGTGTGAGTGAATCGGTGTAAAAACACACCTGGCTTACCTTGTGGAGTACACACTATACTCTGAATGAGAAGGCTAAACAGATACTTTTGGCTGCACATCACTAGCTTGGTTTATGGTGCGTTGTGCTTACCTGATCTAACGTTGTCATTGTTAAAATATGTAAAGATAAACTATTAAAAAAATTTGTTTGGATTGCTTTTCCTTGTTTTGGTATAGTATGTTCTAAAACTCTTAAGGAGAGTTAAAGAGATGCTGTACCTGCTCACGCATGCTCTGAGTGCATGTGTCTGTCATGATTTAAAACAAAAAACAAACCACAAAATTCTCGTATTAGTGTGCTGCTTTTTTGGCTTGTATTCCCATGTAGTATATACCAAAACAATTGCATCTGGCATGATGGGTGCCGCTGGATTGAGTTCTATTCACCTTTGGCAAATAATTGTTCGTATGATAGTTTTGGGGAAGTGGCTAGGAATTAGGCTGATCTGGTGGGGGTGTCATATAGATTTTTATTGTTCTGAAAGTAGTTTAGGTTTATATAAATGGATTATTGTTTCTGTAGTTATGTCCAATGGGAGTTGTACGGTAGAGCAGTTACAGACACGAATGTAATTGTTGGTACTTTGAGGTTTTCAATGAAATGTTTATTTAGCATTTTTTTTTTTTACAGGCGTCTCCCGAGTCAGTGCTTTGTTATACTCAGAGATAAAGCTTTAACACTATATTTTCTGACACAGAACATAACATCTTCGAGTGTTTTGTGGTGTCTGAGTAAAATGACGAACTGCAGTTTCTGTCTTAAGAACCTCAGGAAAATAAAGAGAAAATATAGAGGCTATGGAGGGAACAATTGTTTGTTTAAAATAGTTGTAGGAACTTAATTGCTTTCCTCCACCACGTTTTATTATTTATAATATTCATTAATCACTATTAAAATGTTGTGGCGATATATATTTAGTATATACTTCACGGGAACAGCACAATCTGTTTGGTCTGCCATCTCAGGATTAAAGCACATAAAACTCTTGAAGAGTGTTAAAGAGACACGGCTCTTATGCAGCTGCTCAAATGTGCATTCAGAGTCTGTCATGATTTCAAAAATAAACAATAAAATGTTTCTATTTATAGATTTAGGCACTGCATAAAAGCATAGCTGCTGATTTATGTCTCTTGATATGCGTCTGAGCCTGAGTTTGCTTTTTCCTGTCTTTCTGGTTTCAGCTTTCATTTGTATCACCTATCTTGTTAGTTCAGTTATCCGTTTAGCAAGTTTATTTTGTTAAGCTTCTGATTTTGGTGTGTGCTCTACAAACTTTTATTTACCTGCAAGTCTATTTGCCTACCCTAGTTAGATTATGTGTTTTTTATTCTGCGCGAGTCTGAGTGATGGTGTATGAGCCTTTTATTTTTGCGGCTTTAGTTTTGATATTAATAATAATTCTGTAGCTTTATCCATCCATCCATCCATCCATCTATAAGCTGCCTGTAATCATGCAAGTTAGTAATACATAATAAGCAGCATCAGCTCACCAACGTGGCAGCCTTATTTTGTTTTATGTGGCAGGCATGAGCAGACACCGGACAGAACATGGGACAACCATCCAAGCCATGATCCACAACCATTGGTGCTGTGCTCAGGAGCTCCATTAAAAATCAAATTTAAGTGTGCTTTGTGCTTGTGTTTCCAAGTAGTGTATATACTAAAACAATAATTTAATAATAGTTAATTATTCTTTATTATTACTTTTACTTTAAATTCCATTAAGCTGCTGTTTTAAAACTACAGTGATTTTTTTTAGAAAATTACCACAACCACTTTTCCACTGATATCATAAAACATGGAGTCAAAGTGAACCGTCGATATATTGGTTAAAAAAATTTTACTTTTCAGTCTGGGCAAATAGAGGTACAGGTATAATTTGAACCATTATCTCATTTTAGTCTCTAGCTAGCTTTTTTACCAAGGCTGATTAACAAACAAATGTGATGCAGTATAACTAATCTGTTCAACTGAAAATATTAAGTAAGAATAAATTGATTACTCTATGATGGTTTGCATATTTCATAGCGTGCATGAATTTTTCATATTCTCTATTGTTTTATTTATTTATTTATTTATTGCATAATCACATGATTATGAAATGTGTTTTTAATTTTTTTATTTTATTTTATTTTTTATCAGATTTTCCTTCACCTTCATCTTGGCTGTTGTCTTTATTTAGAGGGTATTACCCCAGGGCAGAGTGCTGTACTGTGTCTGTGTAGCCATGGAAGCAGTTGTGTCTTTGTGTTTGACTTGGGTTACCACTGTACACTATTAATAGAGGACCGGAGAGTGTGAGTTGTCCTGCTGTGCCTTTGCTTCTTTGTTATTGGATACCATCGTTTGTCCTAGCATTCTCTTTGCACATAACCTGCTCGTACTGGGTCTTTTTCACAGGCGAGAAAAACTTTATTGGTACCTCAGTGTGTGTGTGTGTGTGTGTGTGTGTGTGTGTAGGGGTGGAATTATGCTACTGGCCAACAGGAAATTATGATAGTATCTAATAATGTATGCATGCACACACAAACATACATACTGTGTGTATATAC
>JAQMYF010000013.1:14023445-14034187 GCA_030014195.1 Neosilurus mollespiculum | reverse complement strand
CATCCATCCATCCATCCATCCATCCATCCATCCATCCATCCATCCATCCATCCATCCATCCATCCCTCCCTCCCTCCCTCCCTCCCTCCCTACTGGACCTTTTGCCCTGATTCTTTGTGGAGCATTTGGGAGCAGTGCTACAATTTAACACATGAATGGGAAATAGCTAAATGTTGGAGAAGGTTCTGGGAAAGAAAAACATTGCACAAGATATAAAATTTGTTGATGGTAGTGTCCTGATTTAGACTGCATGTGAACTTCCTTTCCTGTCACACAGCTATTTCTCCTTTAAGATGTACATAATTTAAAGACACTACACTGACTGACTAACATGTTGGGTTTTCTTTCCTTAAAAAGGATTGTGACTGAAATACTTAATTTTCTTGTTTTAAGGGCCTGTCTTCATCATGTGTATATTATATTTTCCCGAGACCACCTATGATGATTTAGAATAGTCATTTTTACTTAAGCTTTCTCTAGGCTCTGTGTTTTGGATTTAAATAGTAGTAAACAAAGTAAACAGTAAACAAAAACACTCCATCATTTAAACGGTACTTGCTTGGCCAAACTGACAATGTATTGGCAACTTATTTGTGGTTGTAATATCATAACTTTAGTTAATTTAAAGTGGGCTGTTCTTGAAGCAGTGTTTCAATTGTTGGAATTAACAATGTGTTCATAGTCCTGTCTACTGCAAACCCTTTTTTTGTGATAAAAAGCAGGAAAAGTGCTTTCAGAATAAGGGCTTGCAGGTTACTGGGCAATTATTTTGACCGCTAATCAACAGATATTAAGCAAATACTAATGAAATAGCCATAATATAATTTAAACTAAAATATCTAGTATCATTACACAATTTATTAGTCTTCGGTTAATGTTTAAATACCAGTATTGTTTTTGTAAGGCCAAATTTTTCAGTTTAATTTGTCTTTTTTTGGAAAAGGGTAAATGAAACATTGTGATTTCATCCTTTTTCCTGGACAACATGTAAAATTTGCATTCTGTTAAAATGTCTCCTTTTCTCCTCCAGTCGTTAAGGTAAATTCACTGTGTATCATCCTTTGGTATTTGTGAAATTTGCTGATGTGTGTGGTGAATTGTAAGGGCTGTTGGTTTTAATGGAAGAAAGTGATGTCTCTCTTTACTGACTTCCTACTACTAATGGAAAATGTACCAATACCAATTGCAACCCTCAAGCGTTTTCATGTACTATTTGATTTTGGCAACAGTGTAAGTTAGCTGATCTTTAAAAAGAAGAAAGAAATGCAGCTGTAGTTTCCATAGTGGTTTCCTGTGGCTGATTACGGCTGTATGATTTCTGACCTGTAGATTGAGTCAGTGGCAGAGGAACAAGTTGATGTTGAGGACACAGAACTTCAAGAGGCACAGGAATGCCAGGTAGTGTTTTATATCCCTGCTGCCACTACCCAGCTAGGAGTGTAAAATGAAGAAGAGGACAAGAAAACAAACAGTGACATTTTAAAGCATGACAAAAAGAAAATACAAGTCACGGTTTAAAGTGTAATTTACCTCTGAATGGCTTGTTCTTCATGTCTACTTAAAAATCTGAATTTGGAACCAACTTGGAGGATGAAATTGTGATATTTAATGTCCTCTCGTTCATTTAGTTCCTAGCTAATAGACTTAGACCATGCTGTGCTCTGTCAGTACCTCTGCACAAAACAAAGTTTTGTCAAAGGTATTGTAATCCCCAGCATTTTTTGTTTGTTTGTCTGTGAAAAAAAATCCTGACCTTACCCTTGCAAGTATTTTCACCAAGCCTGGTGAACTTTGAAAGTTCAAACCAGCCATCTCATGAATACTTTATATAAGAAAAATGTAGATACATGTGTGTGTATGTATGTATGTACACACCTACACATGCATCAGAGGGCCACACCCTGTGAGGAAACTCCACCAGGCAGCATAACGTAGAAAATCGTTTCTGCGTTAGGCGCAGATCGAGTGCTTTTGCCGCTGTGTGCCACGAATGAGTTGGCCTGCTGGGTCTTCATGCATTTTGTATGTAGGTCTAAATATTCAGGATGTTCTGACTGGCAAGGTTGAACAAGATGGCCCAAGTAGTCTCATGCGATGTATTAGGCTGAAAGCTATGTGCACGATTCGTTAGCTCCACAGAGTTTTGTTTTGCTTATAACAATGTCAAGGCTAATCGTGATGTTTCCGGTGGTTCACACGTGCTTCATTCATTAGAAACAAAACTTCTCGCTCTTTAAAATGCAATTTCTCAAAGAGCATAGTCAGATGTCAACAGCCGTATGCCAGAATGCCGTAAGCAACATGCCATAGCAAGGCATTCTGTCAGGAGTATCAAAGGCATGGGCAACCGGTCTAGTACAACTGCCAGCTGCTCCACAATTACTAGCCTGCCTTCAGATGTGAAAAGGATAGAGTCACCAGTTAAAAGTGCAAAATGTGTGAATGAGGAAACCAACACTAAAAGCAAAAGACAAAGAGCTTTGTTGTCATGGCTCAGCAAACACACTTTGCCTTAACAGTTTGCATGCAAGCTGCAGCCCAAATTCATTTATAGTAATACTGTGTGATTTGATAAAACATTGTCATTTATTTTAGTGCACACACATAATGAAAAGTTATTTGTCATAAAATTTTTTAAAGCAATTTTCAGAATTTTCTACACTATTGAAAAGCAAGGTTTTGTACAATAAAAGGTGTTTTGTTTGCTGCATAATTTGGTATTTTCTTGTTTTTATGGCTACTGTTTTATATGTACAAGAGCTGACTTTCAGTGCTGAAAATGGCCCCAAGATTAGAAATTTTTCACAGACCCAAGGCCCTGCTCTGCACCACGGCATTGTTGCCACCACACAATTTCAGTAACAGAAATATTTTCAACTTTTACCCATGATACCCACATACATACATACATATTCAGGCCATTATGAGATTGCTTAAAGCTCTTTATAGGAAATGGTCTGGTTCTATAGCAACTTACATTATTTCTAGTCTTTAACTAGTTTGTAGATAGAAAATGAAACTATTCAGTACTAGAACATGACAGGAAATAATTGGTGGGCACATATATGCACTTTTATCATAACATTATTCTGTAAAACACCTGTGTCATGTTGAATTAGTGCTTTCAGAGTTCTCAGTTAATAGTCACAATTTCGAGAAAGTCAGAAGCTGATTACTGTAAGTGTGATATGAGCTCATATTAATAATCAACACGAGAAATATCCTATATAATGGTCAGTTTGATTCTCATTTATAAAGTCTATGTACAGTTTGTTTAATAGTAAACATTCTGCTGAAATATCAGTTTCATCTCTCTTTAATTTTTTATTTATTTATTTTTGTTAACATGTACTTTGCACATGATCGGGCACCAGTTACAATCTGTGGTTTTTAAGGGAATTTCCTTTGTTGCTTGAGAAACTTACTTGAACATGAGCATCTATTTGCGTACACATGTCAAGCGGGCAATGCATGTTCATTACTGTGGAACGTTATTGCTCAACTAGACGTGATGAATTAATTTTCCTGTTCCTAGTGATCAGAAGTCATGTCTGTAGGTTTAGATTTATTCCAGTGCATAATGTACATTGTATCATTTTTGTTTGTTTTTGTTTTTCTCTATAAATACTTACTAGTTACACTAGTAATAAATATTATAAATTCATTTGCAGCAAATGATAAACTCAAGAATATGATTAGAAATCCAGTAAATCTCTCCAACTGCATGTCTGTATGAACCAAGTTCATACAGACATGCAGTTTATTCATAACATGCTTGAATCCAGCCCTGCTATTTATTAAGCAAAGAACTTCATGTGAGTGCTGGTATGCATGATGACACACAGCTGGATTTTCAGGCTTTTCTTCTTCTGCTTTCTGTGTCTCTTGCTTTGAATTGCTTTAAGTGGTTGCAGTGTGGGTGTATGGGCTTTCTCATCTTTCAGCAGTCACTTCATAACTGACAGAACAGCAACATGGCACTTTTTTTTTTTGGGTCCTGAACTGATCATGTGATTGCATCTACCAGTACTGATAAACATTGATGCTAAAGTCATGTTTTGGGGTAACAACAAGTAAACTCGCTTTTCTCACCTTGGTCATATGCTGTGGGGAATTTTTCTTACTAACTTTGTGGTAAAAGCTCTATGTCTGCTGCCTTCTTCAACACATTGGAGGCAAAATAAAAAACTTGCCTAGACCTGAAAATTACTTCATTCCAAATCAAAATGGAACATCTCAAAAAAACAGAGTGCGAGATGGTTCCTGTTTTGGGTATTCTGTTTAAATCTGTGATATGTAAAGAGAGTATTTACATTTCGTTTTTGTTGGCTGAGGACAAAGTCATATGATACTGTAGCTCCTGATGCACAGATTTTACTACTGAAAACAAATTGTACATACTGATGAGTGTTTTTAGTCAGTATTTTATTTTATACCAAATCTTGAAATTATTTACAGTACAGTGTTGACATGAACTAGAAGCTGTTTTATACTGTTGCACCAGCTGTATTCAGCAAAACCATAAAAATTAATCTGAAAGTGAAATGTGGATATTTTTTATTATTATTCTGTTGTTCCTATACAAACAGGAGAAAGTATGAATGTAAGCAATAATGTGGCATACAAGAGAGACAGGCTGGTCATTTATCTCTATAAATGTATGCAGTTTTTTGCAAATTATGCTGTGGTTTTGTGTTTGACTTACAGGAAATGGTTACCTAGATTACACGGTGATAGTCATGAGATTGTCTTATACTAAAAGTCCTGCTCTGCTCCTACTCTAAAGAACTATTTTGTTTTTCTCCATAAACAGACTTTTTTTTTTATTTATTTATTTTTTATTCTCAGTTTCATGTAATGTTTCCTTCTCCCTCCTAGTCATCAGACTCAGATGAAGCGCTGCCTTCAGGTCGACGGGCATCTCTGTCAGACATTTTGTCAGTGGAAGATATCGAGGCTTTGAGCGTGCGACAATTAAAGGAAATATTAGCCAGGAACTTCGTCAATTACAAGGGCTGTTGTGAAAAATGGGAACTGATGGAGCGAGTCACGCGCCTCTATCATGACCAGAAGGATCTTCAGAACTTAGGTGAGATGCGTACACATGCCTGTGAGGAGTGAGTGATTTGTGTTAATGGTTGAACAACTACCGGGAGGTTATAGAGTCCATGTTTGACAAAGTAATGATCAGCCTACACAAATTCAGCCCAATTTTAACACAGTTTTCCCGACTATCAAACTTCCAGCATCAGACTTGTTACTAGTCGACACCTTATGAGACTAGAATATTATGTGTGAAGTATCAGAGCTACAGGTCTAATGATGTCTAAATTACACTGGGTGAAACTATAACTGGTAAAGGGACTCTAGAATAATTACATCTGCTTGTAGTTTATCAGAATTGTAAAGAATTCACAGCATTAAAAATAAAAGCTTATTAAACCCTATCTGAGCGGGTTTCATGCAACATTACTTGTATATATTATTAACTGCAGTAACAACATCAGTGACAATCATTGTGGTTTTCCGGAGAAAACGGACATGCTTATCAAGCTGATGTGGCACTCTGTACAGAAAGTATTTCGCATCCAATCCCAATCATATATTTTCAGCAAGCTATACAGTAATATGCTGCTTTAGAAAAAGCAATTAATTTCTGAAAAAAGCACTTCTGTCCTCCACATGTAATGTCTACTTTTCGGAGAAGACATGTTTTACAGATAAAGGATCCTGACAAAGCCATTTAGGTTATAAATAGAGCTTACAAGCAGCAGAACATCTTTCTAGATTGTATGAAAATACCCTCCAAAAGTAAAAGATACTTAGTCAGGCTTTCTGTTAGAGCGGGCGCGATCATGCTCGCGCTCCATCGCGCTCGTAAATTGCGATTTTCGAACGTTATCGCGCTCCATCGATTTTGGTACAAACAGCACCCCGCAGTATAAAAATTGGCGCTCCATATTGACACTGGTGTCGTTTATACGAAATATAGAAAATTTGTGCAAAACACGCTAAAAAAATTCAATCAGCTTGTAAACACATGGAGAAGAGGTAAGAAGCTAGAAGCAGCTAGAGTGCACACTGGAGGAAAGGGCTACAGTATTTTAACAACCCCCACCTGAAATAAAATAGTTGAAATTAAAACAAAAATAGATAATAAAAGGCAGATCAAAATACTGCAAGTAGACAAATCGTACATTACCTTCTTAACAGACATTAGTAGTCATATGTCATTAAAAAATATCACACTCCAAAGCATCTCTCGGGGAGCTTTTCTTGGAGTGTGAAGAGCTCTCCATGCTAATGTCTCGAGTGTGATTGATAGCACTCGGAAATAAATCTAATGAAAAAGCCTGCTTAGTAATCAGGAGTGCAATTCAGAATTGTATCAGGTAAAAGGTACTATTTTTATTACAGTGGAGAGAAATGAATTCTGAACTTGGTCAAAATTTGAGCAATATTTTCCTCTGGTAACACTATCAGAATTGAGAAGATTTCACTAGTGTAGCTGGGACTGCTCTTCCTCTATACAACAATAAACAAGAGACAGTCATAAACTATGCTAGTTCCTACATAAAGGGGTCCCTTATATAGTTTTAAAAAGACATCCCTGACCATGAAGCAGCCGAAATAAACATGTAGATCGATATTACCCACGTGGCTATGCAGGTCAATTAAGGCATCAAATGTTTTTAAGCACATCATTGCTTATACCGTGTCTGTTAAACTCTTTATCCTCTCCTATGTTACATCCAGATTCGACAGCTACAGCTTCCATGGAAGAAAACTTGTGTAAGATCTGCATGGACTCTCCTATCGACTGTGTGCTTCTGGAATGTGGACATATGGTCACGTGCACAAAGTGTGGCAAACGCATGAGCGAATGCCCCATCTGCAGACAGTATGTAGTCCGGGCTGTGCACGTTTTCCGATCGTGAACCAGCATATCATTGGATGGGGGATGAAAAACTCTCTATCGTCTCTTTATATAAACACGTCACTAAGGAAGTGCTTTCATCACCCTGCCTGTTCATTTGACTTACCAGCAGCTGTTGAACAGTGAATAATAGAAAAACAGCACACTAGCAATTATTTTTTCCTTGTGTCCTGTGTTTAGGATTCAGTCAGGGTTGTTAGTTTAGTTTTACAGTGCGAGGCTTGATGCTACTGCATTTTTTTTTTTTTTTTTTTTTTTTTTTTTTTTTTTTTTTTTTTTTAACCAGTGTGGATCCTTGCATGGAATTCTTCGAGTCAGGATGCAGATTTGCAAATATTTAGAAGTTTTTCTAACATATTTCTTACAGCTCCGGTTTAAACCAAAAGGACCAAAGTCTATTCGCACAAATACACCAATTATGTGGAATGCAAAGGCAGGATGACTTTAAATGCTCCGAACCAAAAAATATTCACCCTCACCAATGTCAATGCTTAATTGATGCTTAGGTCAGTATTGCACACCATTTCACCACACCGAGCCTCCACATCCATAATGACAACTATAGGCTGCATAGGGCCAAATCTTTGTGTGACTTGTTTGGCGAGCATGATGGAACCTAGTGACAGGTTGACAGGCCTGAAAAATTCCAAATCCTACTGTGCAAGCGATACCAAAATAGGTCTCACAAAATTGAGGTGACTTCAAGCACGCAGTCAGTAAAAGAGTGGATTAAATCTGACAGGATATCCTATCATGACATGATTGTCGCAGTTATCAAGGCGCTGTATCAAGAATGTAATAACTAATTTTCACTTATTTACACATGCCCAGAAAACTGCATTGTTTCTTTGCTACTATCTGATACTCAGAGTTCATCTTTACAAATCCAGATTTCGGTTTGCACTGACGTCTTTCCAAAGACGGAAAGTTTTTTTACTTGCGTTTGAGTGCACAGTGATTTATTAATGATGACTGATTGATATTGCAGTCTGAGCAGAAGTGGGTCTGGTGGTGTAGTGGTTAGGGTGCTGGGCTCATGATTGAGAGGTCCTGGGTTCAAATCCCTGTTAGACCCCCACCGTGCTAAGACCCCTTGGCAACTAATGTGCCTCTGTCCACCCAGCAGTATAAATGGGTGCCTGTGAAAATACTGGGAAGGTAGCTCGCGATGGACTAGCATCCCATCCAGGAGGAGCTGAACTCCTATTTAGTCATGCTATGGGTAAGCTGGGGATAAGTTCTGGCCTGATGAGCCATTAGGCTCGGGTGTAAAAAGCACCACAGACTATACCTTACCTGAGCAGAACTTGAGTTTAGACTTCTGTTTACAGCAAAGATAATTAATTAGCTATAAAACTTAATCAGAATAAACGGACTGAGTTTCTGAGCTGAGAGAGAAATCTTGTGTTGTGGAACCGTACCATTTACAGAATTAGTTCTCTTTCTACATGTATCTTCATGGCTTTATAAAATGAATGAAGACCACCTGGCATTTAATATTGCATCATTCAATGGGGGGGTTTGTATTTATCTATGCAACAAAAGTTATAATACAATGTCACTTTGAACAGCAGTTGTAACAGTTTAGATTATCTTTCGAGGAAATGTTTCAACCACCATATTAAGAAAATGAGTGTGTAGGATATTTTTGAGACAATAACGCTAACATGCATGACATACATGCCTTAATGTTCTTTCTGCCTGAGACCTGTCGTCTAAACCTCTAAAGGAACCAACTGATTTGTGCTGCTATTATTGCTGTGTTCAATCTGGGCAAGAGAACATGCAAAGAACCAAAGTCCAGAGTATCTGCTCACTGTTCGGGCATTAATGTTGCCTTTTAATTGGTACTTTATACTGATAGAAGTTCACAGTAGACTCGGTTTAGGAGGTGTGTGGCAGTGCAGTGCACTCTGTGGGCTTCGGGTTGACAGATTAGTGCAGTGATGCAATGGAATTTAAATGTAGTACTGAAATGCTTTTCAGTTTGGAGAGGCAGAAGCTAACCAGGCTTCTCTGGAAACAGTTGTACATTTATAGCCTCTTAGATTTAGGAACCGCTTTGAGGATGTAGATGAAAATATTAGCATCATTTCAGCTCTATGCACTGATGCAGGTTTAGATACTGTGCCAAAATAAGATAACTGTCTCTGTCTGTAGCACTCTAAGTTTCTAAATGACTGCTAATATATCTCCGTGCCTTCAGATTTCCCAGAGTAGTGGAAACCGATCATGAAAGTCATTTAGGCTAAAATGCTTTGGGACAGAGAAAACGCTGAAACAGAAATGTGCCTTTACATATTTGTAGAGTGTAGGAAGGTCTGCATAGCAGAGAGGTGTGGTGTTTTTTCTTTCTTTTTTGTGGAAACCAAATGGCTATATGATAAACTGTGTAACACCTTAAAACATGCCAGATATTACGTGATGGCTATTTTTGCTATTCTGGACTTTTTCTTTCTTTGCTTTATTTTTTAACTGTTACTAATGGATGTTTCTACATCACTAAAAGCTTTTTCAAACATTTCTGATTTCTGTCTTTGGGGCAGTTATTTAAGAATTAGTTTTATCTTCTGATAATGTTTTAATCCAGGGACCTGTACAGCTCTCAGATACTGTGCTGATTCAGTGCTGTGCAATATCCAGTGCTGATTGTTAGTAATTTAAATAAAAACTATTTGTAACTTAATGCCTTAATCATTCTTTTTTTCTACAGCAGAAGTTTTGTAGGGACTTCTTCTGAGATCAATATGAACTCAGCATTGGTACAAGGTAAATTATAATGCTTTATTTTTAATAGAGAATGCATTATTTCTTTTATTAATGTCAGATTCGGGTTTCTTTTTTAAATCAGATGAGACGTTTATGTGAACAAAAGTTATTTGAAAGGAATCTAATTTAAAACTTTACACTAATTGAATATCGTTGTGTGTTCTTTCAAAGTTTTGGTAATAAAATTTGTCTGAGATTTTGCTAAGTCTCGTTCCTACCTCTAAAGCAGCTATGGCATGTAGAACTGTAAGACTTGTTCATCCAGTTGCTTAATTTGTCTTGGAATGATGCGCACAAGCACAAATGATGTATTCAGACTCAAGTCCAAATCATCAAAAGCATTGCTGTACGATTCAGAATTAGTACGACTTTTTGTAAAGGGAGGGTGACATTTCTGGTCTCTGTGAGTTTTAAATATTTATAGAACCCACTTTGTTTAGGATCTGATTTTGCATGACAGACTTCTGTAACATTGGGATTGCATTGACCGTTGAGGTGATAACAATGAACAGACTTATTAAACCCTGTGAAAGCATCACATTATTATAATCTGTTTAGTTTAGGTGGAGTTTGTTTATGATGTTACAGGTTATTATTAACTCACTGAACAGCTTCATGCACAATAGATGCCAGTGATTCAACTTCCCCACATATAAAAGTAGATAAAACAAATATGCACACACACGCATCAGGAAATAATCCCTACAGTGATGTCATACAAATATGTTTCAATTCGAATCTACGTCAGGCCTGGTTTACACCTTCTGGTGTTATTAGATTAGACCTTTAACATTAAATTAAAAACATTAATTATAAGAATTTAAAAAAAAATTTTTTTAACCTGTCCTGTCCAGCATCATAGCAAGCCAAATGTCAGTCTGGTTGCTGTGTTATGCCGAACAAATTTGCTTTTCCAAGGAGAGGTTTATGGGTATAAGGCTCCTCTTGATAATCGGATCCATTTATTTATTTACTGTTGAATTGTGTTATGGAATCTATGTAATCTTGCTGGACCTGACTGGAGGGGACAGAAAAA
>JAQMYF010000013.1:13990965-14023345 GCA_030014195.1 Neosilurus mollespiculum | reverse complement strand
CAGATTCACACCCCCCAATCCCCCACCAAACCCCACACATACGGACCCCACCACCTCGACAGGCACCACAGCCCATACCCCCCACCCAGCCCGCCCCAGAATAGCCTGGCCACCCGGCGCCAGGTCGATACCAACCAACCCAGGCACTACCAGTGGCCCCACCCCCTCGCCCCGAAGCGACCCCAACCACTGGCCCCCACAGCCCCCAACTGGGCCGGACCCAGAGCCGTCCCTACTGCAGAGCAGCCCGTCCCCGCACCACTGGTTAAAATTATTTAATTATTTTAAAAGTTAAAAGTTTTCTTTTGGTGTAAATATTTATTTAAGGATTTATGGAAACTTTTCATCGAATTGTACTTATTTTAAGATCACAGTGCTAAACAAGCTTATAAAATGTATATTTTCAATATATATTTCATGTATATTTGGGGGCAATTTGGTGGTTAGTATGTTCGTCTCACAACACAAAGGTAATGTGTTTGAGTCGGTGCGGGCATTTCTGTATGGGGTTATGTTCTCCCTGTGCTTACCTGGGTTTCCTCCGGGTACACTGGTTTCCTTTCATGGTCTAAAGAAATGCCTGTTTGGCTAATTGGCTGTTCCAAATTGCCCCTAGGTATAAATATATGTGGGTGTGAAATGGTTGTGTGTGTGTTGGCCTTGCGATGGACTGGCGGGCTGTTGAGGGTGCACAGTGCCTTTTCCCAGAGTTGGTTGATATAAAATCCAGCCTTCCTACGACCCTAGTAGGATTAATTGATTCAATGAATGAATGAATGGATAAGCTCAGTAATAGTGTACAGTGGCATCGCATTAGTTTAGCGCATGTATCTGGTCCTGATGATTGAATGAGATGGAGAGGAATGCACGTTTAAAATATTTGGGTGTGTTTGAATACTAATTAAGTGGTCAACCGAATATGGAAATCCTCAGAAGACCTTGGAAATGGTCAGCAAGTAAAACATGAAATCGTGATGTTTTACCATCACCGCATCAACAGTGACATCTGGTGGAGGAGACCATTTCTAACGCATCATTTCAGTGGTATTCACTCTGCCATGCTGCTAACAAAGATAGCTAATGTAAGTTAGCACATGACATGTAAAGATATTGGCTCCAGCGGTCTCTTAGCTCACTGGTATCTTTAGACACTGAGTACTTTGTGCTGTAATAATACTGGGTACTGCCTCCCAATGTTCTCAAAACAGCCTCAGTTGTTCAAGGTATGGATTCCACACGATCTGACAAACATTACTCTGAGATTTTGGTCCATTCTGGTCCAGCCTGCGAATTCTACCACATCACAAAGGCATTCTAGAAACCAGCTTGAGCTGTCTTTTACTTTGTGACTGTTGACACAAGGCAGGTTTGGTCCATGGATTCATGCTACTGGCACCAAATTCTGATCCTACCATCTGCATACCTCATTCTAAACAAACACCACAGCCTCTGGTCTCTCCTGAAAACCACACAGAAGTTACAAAACAGGTGTTTTCGTCCAAAGATTGGAAGCCCAGATTGTCTGTTATAACCATAGTAAGAAATGTATTCTGACAGTCAGATGCACTATTGGGGGGGATTATTCTTGTTATTCTTGTTTGAAGAATAACTAATGAAATTTAGGATATTAATGGTTGTAAAATTGTTGAAATTTCTTGAAGTTGTGTTTTCTAATTGCTATAATTTAGTAATCAAATTAAAATCAAAACATCTGATCTTTTCTTTCAATTTTCTTTCATTCATTCATTTTCTGAAATGCTTAATCCTAATTAGGGTCGTGGGGAGGCTGGCACCCATCTCAGCCGACTCTGGGAGAGGGCAGAGTACACCCTGGACAGTTCGCCAGGCCATCGCAGGGCAGAAATATGCTGATGGCTATGCAGCCTACACTTGAAGAAAATCAGCAATGGTTCTTTTACATGCCTCTCACCACAGACACTGAGAGACATGGTTGGCCTTTGATAACTCAGTTAGCTGCACTGGGGGGCCAGCAGTGACAACCCGCTGATAGTGGGGCTTGAACCCCTGACCTTTGGATCAGTAATCCAGCTATAGCAATTTTCACTATAGAAATCAGAGATTGAGTATTGTTATCAAGGTACTACTGTAGATTTAGTATACTTGGTAATGGTACTCAGATTGAAAAGGAAATAAATGATCTAATTTATCCCTAATCAGTATCCATAAGTTATGTTTGAACCTCTTTCTGTATTTAAATTGATTTATTAATAATAATGGGAGGGACGGTGGCGTAGTGGTTAGCACGTCCTCCTCACAGCAAAAAGGTTCTGGGTTTGCATGTTCTCCCCATGCCTGCATGGGTTTCCTCCGGGTAGTCTGGTTTTATCTTACAGTCCAATAAGACGTACTTTAGGCAAATTGTCTGTTGCACATTGCGCCTCTGTGTGATGGTGAGTGTGAATGCTTGTGTTCACGTTGGCCCTGCGATGAGCTGGCGAGCTATTCAGGCTGTACCCCGCCTTCACCCAGGGCTGGCTGAGATAGGCTTCAGCCTTCACGCGGTCCTAGTAGGATTCAGTGAGTGAGAGTCGACTGAGTCAAATCATTTTCTTATTTTTCCACCCTCCCGGACACTAGGTGGCGCTCATGAGCAGTAAATGTTGTTTGTTTTTTTTTATCCGCCCGCTCTGAACTGAAGAAGAAGCACCATTTAAAAACACTGCTGTTTGTTCCTCTTCACTGCTGTGTGGTTTTCATGGATTATAATAACTTTTCATAAAAAGTACACCCATGTATATGAAAGTACAAGCTTCCAGCAGTTACACTTAGTGAAGCTGTTATAAAGCGATGTCTCGTGCTTGTAAGAAACAGCCGTCTGTGTGCTCGGATGATCCTCTGAGTAATGACGGGTTCATCCACAGACTGGCAGTACTGCGGCTCATGCTGACCTCGTGTTATGGCCCGCTTGGCAGATTAAAACAAGTTCACAACAATGTCGGGGGACAGGTCCACACCACGTCCACCTCAGCTGTACTACTCAAACCCATCAGTTTCTCGGAACCGCTGCTCGGACTGATCGCTTCAGCCATCTCAGATCACAGCGCCAGGTTCAGCGACTGCGGTTTGTTTACAGGTGCAAGATTTCATTCAACCTCCCATCAAGTCATTCACCAAGATTTAGTAAGGTGCTGTATTAGATAAGGTGCACTTATACCGACTGTGTGTGTGTATATATATATATATATATATATATATATATATATATATATATACATCGGATACTCTGATGCATTTTCTCTCACTCATTTGCACAACCTTAATCCTATGAGGGTCACGTGGGCTGGAGGAGCCTATCTCAGCCGACCCTGAACAGCTCGGCAGACCATCACAGGGACACAACTATTCACACTCACTCACAACCAAAGGCTCGGGACCTATTAGTCTTCACATTTTTTTCTGTCTAATGACTCTGCAACCTGCAATTCATTCATTCATTCATTTTTATCCTACTAGGGTCATGGGGCCAACTCTGGGTGAAGGCGGGGTACACCACAAACAGTTCACTAGTCCATTACAGGGACAACAAGCACACAGCGATTCGCACTTACACCACGGGGCGATTTGCATGTCTGTGGGAGGAAACTAGAGTACCAAGAGAAAAACCCACCCAAGCACGCGGTCAGCACATAAACTTCACACAGAAACGTCTTTGCCAACCTGGGACTTGAACCCAGGACCTTCTTGCTGTGAGGAGGACATGCTAATTACTACGCCACCATGCTGCCCATATTGTATCTTATTTGACTGATAATCTTAAATCGTAAAAGACTGCACTTTCAAACACGTTTTGTCAGCCTTTCTTCAGTAGAAAATCACTGGATACTGTGGACGTAGACCCAAGAACATGCTTCCGTAATTATAAACTCTGCTGCTCTCTCACTGATCTTCCTTTCGGTACATGAACTGTGGAAGAGTAATAATTTATAATCCCTAAATAATGTAGTATCAAACTGAACCCGACACTTTTAATTCTGGTTCCTCTTGAGGTTTCTTCCTCATGTCTTCCTCGAGTTGGGACTTTTAACTTGCCACTGTTACCTCGGAATTGTTCATTAGAGATCTAAATGTAAACCTATTTGCAGATTCCTGTAAAGCTGCTGCACGGAAAGGTGTGTTGTTAAAATCACATAAACAGGATGGACCAAAAAAAAAAAAAAAAAAATGAATGAATAAAAATAAACATTCTCTAGACCGGTTTCTGTCCTGGTGATGGAGCTTTAAGAGGACACCTCATTTGTTAAGATATCTTAAACAATATTGAAATCCTGGCAATTTAAAATCCAAGCAATTTGGACTTTTATTACACTTAAGACAAAAACTGCGATCTGCCTTCTCAAAATTTACATTAAAATTTTCATAACTTTACTACCTTTATAAAATGTACATTAAATTAATACTCATTCATCTATCAAGAAATAAGAGTAATATAAATATTTAGGCCAGGTATGTCCAATCTTATCCGCAAAGGGCCGGTGTGGGTACAGGTTCTCATTTCAACCATGTAATAGCCACACCTTCCACTGACCTCAAAAAAAGAAAAAAAGATACTGACGTGAACCCAGTCGCGAGTTGACGGCACTGATGGAGCATCGAACAGTATTGGGGGAGCTCACCTTGGCTCAGTTGCACCCACCATAGTAGTAGTAGATGAAAGGAATAGGTATTACTACATTTATCAGTTAATTAACTACGAATCAATGCAGTAATCATCTACTGCATCGACAGACACTTTTGCATAACCATACAAATGGGCATCAAGTACTGCTCTACTGCTGTGAAAGCATCAAATACTGCTCTCCACAGAAACACTGATCCTCACAGGCAGTCACCTGGAGATATTAATGCGACCGCAGGAGTGAGTGTTTATCTTGTAGCTATAAAAAGCCTGTGGATAGACACCTAGGTTGCTAAAAATATTTTTGGGGAGCCACCTCTCTATCCCTGATAACACGGCCGGTTTTTCTCTCTTGGGCTCCTGGCTGTGGGTGGCTGCGACATCGTCAGGATCCAAACTCCTAATTTCCAGATGATGATAGGGTATAATTTTTCTGTTGTTTCTTTGGGAGGTCTGTTGTTACATGTTGAAAATGATTTCATTTCACATGAGATCTACAAGATGACTTTATTGTGCAGACTGAATTTTGAAGAACATCTAACTTATTCTCCCGTTTTCTTTTCATTGACAGGAATCTTTTGCCTTGGCCTCATTGAAAATGGCAAGAGGTTGGGACTCGGGTCTGCTGTGGCAAGTCAAGTGTATAAATACTTGTTAGAAGAATGCAATAGGTATCTGGGTTCATCTGACTGTTGCTGTAAGGTTCAGGTGGACTTCAGCAGTATTCAGTCACTCATTAGTTTAGCTCATACTGCGGTCACTAGCAAACCAGCCTGCATGCTCAACCCTGATGAATCCCAACATATCGCCTCTCTGACCGTGCAGGCTTTCCTTCAGTCTGTTCCTTCTACATCGCCAAACATCTTTGGAAGAACACTGGTCATGGCGTTAGAAGGACAGCCAGTGAGTGATTCTGCAGTGTTCCCCGGACTGCTCGTAGAAGTGCCCATTTTTCAGTCGGTGGATCTAAAGAATCGTTCTCCAGGTCCATGTAAGGTTGTGTTATTTGGTACATCTCTGTCAGGTGATTTCTCTGAAATCGGAGACGCAAGTTTAGAGATCCAAGTGGGAATAAATCCAGAGAAGGTCATCTTGGAGCAGCTGTTGAGGCTCGGTGAGCGAGTGGTTCAGGACGGTGTGGGAGTGTTTGCATGTCAGAAGGTGATTCATCCCGTGTTACAGCAGTACTTGAAGAAACGTGGACTGGTGGTCATCGAGCGCCTCGGACTTGCGCTTATGGAGCCTTTTTCCCAAATGACAGGTCAAATCCTTTGTTGGCTTTTCTTGTTGTTTCTGACATAAAAATAGTCAACAGAATGTTAATAGCATGTCATATTAGTATTATAAAAGAATAGTACTTATAGTACTGGAGCTCATATTTGAGTGCTAAACTAATAGTAAACCATAATTTAATCAGCCATAACATTAAAAATATTTTGAGCTCTGACAGGTGAAATTAATAATGTGTTGGAAGCAGGAAAAATGAGCAAGTGTAAGGATCTGAGGTTCTGTATATCTGTACTCGTAGGGGGAGTTGGGAGTACACCCTGTGGCTTTATTGATGATAGTACTCGGGCACTTGAGAAAATGATGAGTTATCATTTTGTCACGCTTCATAGCACATGCGTAGGTCACTTTGCAAAAGTGAAACAAATGCGGTTTGAGCAAAACACAATGTGTATCTTTGATGGCTTTTTGGTTTGAAAAGCCTAAATAAAGGCTCAAAAATGTCCACTATGGTTAGTCTAGTGCACGTCATAAAGCCACGTGAACAACGTCACCGGGCACTGGGTATGGTGGAGGCTGGGTTGAGCTACAGTGAGATAGCGAGGCGTATGTGCTGTACACGACCCACCATCAGAAACCTGATTGACCGCCACAACATGACAGGGTCAGTTGACGACAGGCCGCGTCCAGGGCGAGAGAGTGACGACTCCCGAACAGGATCGCTACATCCGTTTGCAACACTTGCAGGACCGGTTTCGTCCTGCTGTATCACCGCAACCCCATAAGGTGGTGTTAATTTTATGGCTGACTGAAGTGTATAAAACATCATATTACAAATGAATAGGATAACTTTTCCCCTAAACAATAGATATGTTAGAAAACAAATGTGTCAATTGTACATTTATGAAAATTAAGGTTGGTATAATTCAGCATGCATGCATTGTGTGGTTAAAACCTTAAAATATAATCTTTTAATATTATTTATAGAAATAAAATCGTCACTTCACCATAAAGACACCCAGGGGCATGTGGGGCAACTAGAAAGAGAGTGTTTTGAGAAACATCTTTTAATTCGTGTGGATTATAGAGTTAATTAAGGAAATAACGATACATACGAGTGGTACAGTAGTGTAATGTTTAACGCTGTCACTTTACAGCAAGATGGTTCTGGGTTCAAACCTAGTGGTCAGCCGAGGCGTTTTCTGTTGTGGAGTTTGCATGTTCTCCTCGTGCCTGTGTGGGTCTGCTTGAGGTGCTTATTGAACATTATATCAACTGGCTACTCTCAATGGCCCATCAGTGTGAATGTGACTGTGAGGGGTTGTTTGTGCTCCTACATCCTCAGATACTTATTGAGAATAAACTTCTCAACAGAACTAAATGCCATTTCTACCTTCAAACTGTTCACAATTCTTCTGCGTGTTTCAGGCGCTCTGATTATGGCGTCTGTCCGCTCGCCAGTCCCAGCCAGAGCATATGGACAGATTGGGGGATTCCATCTGCGCCGCGTTGGATCTAAAGAGCTTCTCCAGCTCCTTCCAACTGGGGAGGCAACCGTTAACACCATGGCGCTCTGTCACAGGAATGAAACAGTGTTGGAGGAGCTCAAGGTTAATCAGTGCTTATGTATCGGACATTCCTTTATTGTATCACCTTCAAAAAATATTCCGACTCTTTAACTTTTTCCTTATTTTGTCATGTTAATCTTTCTTCTTTAAAAGTATTAACATATTTGCACAAAAGTGAGTTTCAGAGTTTACCGTATTTTCAACTAAACAGAGAAATGTAACAAGTGTAATGGTCCGTATTGTAGACTTTATTTAAGACACACCCATGACACTACTCGCTCACTCATTTTAATTGTTTAAAGAAGAAAGAGATTCATTGTTTAATCTCACTAGGGTCACGTGGAGGCTGGCGCCTGTCTCAGTAAAGACGGGGAACTGGGTAAAGACGGGGTACACCATCACTTCCACACATAGGGGCAATTTGGAACCACCAGTTAGCCTAATATCTAAAATAGCATGTGTTTGGAATGTAGGAGGAAACCGGAGTACCCGGAGGAAATCCATGCAAGCCTCGGGAGAACATGCAAACTCCACACAGAAACACCCAAGCCTGGGACTCAAACCCAGGACCTTCTTGCTATGAGGCGAACATGCTAACCATTACGCCACCGCGCTGCCCTGCTCATAACACTAGTGAGAGATGACAGAAAATCAGATTTTGGAAATATAGACTGTAGAAAGCAGGATGTAGTTAGAAGTTTACTGTCAGACTACAATTGAGAAACTGCAGAAAACTCAAATCTCCACTTCAGCTCTGAAAACCACAATACAGCTGATGTGTATACTTCGTGCAAAGCTGCTGCACATGTCACTGTTGTTTCCTTTTGCTTTGTACTTTTCTGAATGGACTCACCCAGTTTCTCATGTATTTAAGGTTGGCAAGAGAAGCCAACTAGGAAAAAACTGTATAATCTATACACCCTGTACCAGATAGTTTTAGTCACTCCAAACACTGTAACATAGATTAACCTTTTATGACTATTGCGCATTATTGACGCATTTTACGTTTCCAAAAATAAGTTTGGCAGCAGAAAATTAAATGTGATCCAAAAATCATTGCATGTCAGTAAAGAAAGACCACCTTTCAGACAAAAATATAATGAAGATTGCTGGGTGTTGCTGCAAAATTAAGAAGCAAGTGCAACAGTCAAAACCTCCAGAAGATCTGTGGCTGGATCTGAAAGATACTCAGAAAATCCTACAGCTACCTCGTAATTTCTTCATAAATCTATACACATTCTACTTGAAATCTTTAAATCAAAGCAAAGGTCATTGTTTTGAAATGGGTCATGTGTGCCTGTGACTACGATAACTCAAAAATCAAATTTGGGGTGTGATCCAACTCCGGATCCAGGAGGATTTTTGATTTGATTGATTGGTGGAGGTTTGCACTCTGAGTACATTTCTAGTTTATTACTGATTGCTGATCTTTATTGCTTTCGTGTTTCACTGTTTTCATGTAGAAACATTTAATTTCAATACTTTTGAAGGCTTCTTTGCTCTGCAGCATTTCTTTCAGGGTGCCTAAAACTTTACTGTAATTACTCACTCATTTGCCGAACCACTTAGTTCACACTCACACCAAGGGGCAATTCTGAACAGCCAATTAGGCTGATGTTCATGTTTTTGGACTGTGGGAGGAAACTGGAGTACCCAGAGTAAAACCCACGCAAGCTCGGGGAGAACATGCAAACCCTGCACAGGAACACCCGAGCCTGGGACTTGAACCCAGGACCTTCTTGTTTTGAAGTGGATATGCTATTATTCCACCATTTTGCCCAGTACTGTAATTAACTAAATGCTTTGCAATGCTGTGGCCGTTTTTGTACTATTATTATTACTATTATTGAAGTTTATCCCTATGTTATTTTGAAGGTGACGTGTCGGAGAGCAGAGCATGTGCTGCGACTGACTCTTAAAGAACCTTATGCACTAATTGGAGGAGGCTGCACAGAGACGGTGCTGTCTGCTTACATAAAATACACAGTGAGTAGCTACTTGTATATAAAATGTATGCTCTGACTAGAACACTTTCCCATTCCTCAGATAGCATTTCCCCTCCATTTCTTCAGTTACTTCATGGATTCACGTGTATATACAGTATTCGATCTGTTCTGTTCCCCACAGAGTGAGTCTAAGGCCAGCGAAGCAGCCTTGACGCTGAAGTGCTCACGTGCTGAGTTCCTCCTTGCTACTGAGGCTTTCTGCAGTTCTCTGCAGTCTGTGGCTCTTTCTTTAGACCACGATGATCAGCATTTCCTAATGGACTTGACTCATGCTCATTGCTGGGTTACAGAAGAGGATGCACACTCCCAAACCACAACCTCACACCCCTGCAGCTGTGGCCTGGTAAAGAAACAGGCAGATCTCGACAAGATCTTTCTTAATACTCATCTAAAGGCAGCACATCACGCCTTCCTGCCAGCACCCGTCACATCTGATATTCAACCAGGACTGTTGGACTCGTTCACTGCCAAACTCAATGCCTTGAATGTTGCGGTAGAGACAGCAAATCTTATACTCAGTGCAAGCTATATTATCAGGGATGTGAATTAATTGGGTATTTATTTGTGAAGAAGTTTAACATTTCATATTTGTGAAAACAAGGACGCTTGGTGGCATGTAGTTCCTATGTACTATCACTAGATGGAGACATTCATTGTTTATCAAGATTATTGTTTAGTCCCATGTTGGCATTTAGTGATTCAAACTACTGTATTTTCACTCACTGATTTGCTGAACTACTTACTCCTGTTAGGGTTGTGGGGAGGTTGGAGCCCATCTCGGTTGATGTTGGGCAAAGGCATGAGATACACCTGGAACAGCCCACCATTACACACACACACACACACACACACAACCATTCACACACACTCACTCATACCAAGGGGCAGTTTAGAACAGCCTGTTAGCATGACATGCATGTTTTTGGACGATGAGAAGGACCCAGTGGAGACCCACGCAAGCATGCATACTCCACACAGAAATGTGTGAGCACAGGACTCAAACCCAAGACCTTCTTGCTATGAGGCAGACGTGCTAACACCACCTGCCGCTCACCAGTGTATTCAGTGCACAGAAGAAAACATTAGCATTTAGGTTGAGTTTGTTGTCTTATATTCTGTTTGTGTTTGTATCTTATTTTATTTTTATTTACATTATTTTTTGATACAGAGCATTAGTGCGAATGTCATCCTTGAGCTTTTTTTTTTTTTTGTTCAAAATTAAAGTTCAGTTTTACAGTTGCTTTAAAAGTTCTGAGTGGTGACCAGATCGATACTACGCCAGCTGAATAATTGTTGGCACCTTTAGTGAAGGTGGCTGAAATGGATATGAAACCATGTCTTCGTGGGTAGGTTCAGTCTATATTGTATGTGTGTGTGTGTGTGTGCATGTATATGGCTCATTCTGGGATAAACAGCAACATTTCCGTGACATAGAATCCAAATTCGTCTGGATTTATTTACTTTATACTTTAAAGAACTTTTATTTACTTTAAATTTATGAAATTATGCCAAATGTTTACTTAATTCCAATTTCTAGTATATTAGCCATTATAAAATCCACTGTATTATGTAATGAAAAAATAAATCCAGGGTACCGATTGGGTAGCGTCCACCACGCTTACCTAATACAATGAATGTATCTAATGATATCTGCAGCATAAAATGTTTTTGTAGACAATCAGCATAAGTGTGTCAATCATTTTATGTGAAGAAATTCTTTGGAGATGCCGCTGTTCTTTGAAAACTGAAGGTCAAGTATTGACACAGTAACATCCATAACATTTTTACAAGAAATTCTCAAGTTCAAAATCTCTCAGAAGAACTTGTGCAGCTATCTTTTCGTCATCATTTATCGAACGATTTTTTTTTTTATTTTATTAGTTACAAAAACTGACCAGAAAGACAACTTTTATTTTGAGATTCTATGTCTCAGAAATGTTGCAGTTCATCCCAGAATAAGCCCAGAATGAGCCATATCCATGGCATATGAAAGGTGAATTCACACTGTTTTCTGTATATCCATATTCTTTTTAAACCATTCCAAATAACTGTTTTTGTATTATCTGATCACTGGACCCAGTTAGAATAGTGGAGCTGCTTGGGGCAAATAATCAATTAAATAGTTCATTTTGTGATACAACTATGAAATTTGGTGAGAGTGTTATTTGGAACAATCTTTTTCAAGAAATCACCCTGGCCATCTCGAATTGTCAAATCTTTTGACCCACATTTTTGAAACATCTTTTTGAAGTGTTTTGTTTCAGTTTGGGTTTGTATTTAATGTACATTTTTCTTGCTAGATGACCAGTGAGTTCAACAATGGCTTAGTTGGGAATATAAATTTTAATTAGTTTTTTTTTTATAATTTATGGAAGAACTGAAATTTATTATCATTTTATTAAAATATTTAATTTCACAAATAACTGACATATTCTGCTCAATTTTCCTCAGGATTCGGTTTCTAACCAAACTTTATTATAAAACAGAAGTGATATTGTAATAGGAGAGGAATCCGTTGGGAATTCTAGAGTTATGTTCTTTTTCTGAATGTGTGCTATTTTCAAAGTGAATTTCTACAAATTATTCCCAGTCATATGAAAGTTTCTGAGACCAGACACGTTATAAATGTAAGAAATGACAAGTTAATCAGGCAACTAATATTATATCAAAACTTATATTTTCAAGAATTGAAAGGAGATGACTCAGATAAGAGTTTGGTGTTGATATAATAATAGAAAAATGTTTTTCCATCTCTTGTCGTACATACATTTATTATGAGATATTTTCAGTGAAGCTTTGTGCAGTTAAAAGTAAACCTAACAGTTTTGGATTAGCAGAAAAGTGGCTATTTTAAAAAAAAAAAATCTAAATCTTTGATGGCCAATGTTGTTTTATGATACAGTAGTGTCATAAGAACTTAAGTACTAAACTTCATGCTTGTATCACCATTTGAACTATTGTGGCAACAAGCCGCTGCACTAGAAGCTTGTAATGAACTTCAGGATTTTTTTAATTGTTGTTAATGTTAGATATGCACTTCACTGGTGCAAATTGGCTAAAATTGATGACTGCTTTTAACTGACTTATCTATACATATGCATATCCACACCCTTACAGCAGAAATTTGGGTGCTATGATTTTCTACATTACAATCCCTTATTTACTGAAGGGCTTATATCACTCACTTACTCATTTACTGAACCACTGACTCCTATTAGGGTGGTGGGGAGGCTGGTGTCTACTTCAGCTGACACTGGATGTAGGCATGGTACACCATGCACAGCTCACCAGGGACAATTTAGCACAGCCGATTAGCCTTGGTCCGCCGGTATGGGGTGACACCACTGAAGAGCATGATGAAAGACTGCGAAAGCTTCTAGAGCGAGTGCATGAGTACGACCTAATGTTGTACACAAAGATGAATGTAAGATCTGAACTACAGAGATCAAGTATATAGGTCATGTGCTCAGTGATGATGGTTTGAATCCAGATGATAAAACCAGAGCACCCAGTGAAAACCCATGCAAGCACGGGGAGAACATGCAAACTCCACACAGAAACACCCGAGCCCGACTCGAACTCATGACCTTTTGCCGTGAGGGGAGGTGCTAAGCACTGTGCCACCGTGCCGCCCAGGCTTATGTCAAGTTATACAAAATACTGCATTTTTCCAAATTTTCTCAGTTTAAACAGATGTGTTACTTCGAAATCACTGAGAACATGTGAAGTATTATAAACTAGGTTACCTTACTAAATCCTACTTTTGTACATGTGTACAAAATACACAATAACGTTTCACATAACAACACTATGCTTTTAAACGATAAAGTGGGTGAGTCTTTAGTATTATGATGGTTAAATTATCTCAAAACAGGGTCACAAAATGCAGGTGTCGTGTGCCTCAAAAAACTGCAAGTTCTCTGTGGTTTCTCTCCCAGACTATTTATCACACTACCAGATCTGCCTCCATTTACTCTTTCTGCATTCTGTCAGAGGTGTAGTCACCAATTTATTTATTTATTTGCTCTCACGCGGAAACACTTTAAATTGCTTCATTCTGTGTTGTTCATTGCATTCTAATGCAATAAGAGATTGAAGATTACATTCTGTACAACTCCTACAATGAATTGTTCTTTTTAGACATAACTAAACAGTATGCTCTTGCATCCAGAACAGTTTTAATTCTTTTCTTTTCAAACTGTTATTTGATCAGGCTACATCATGCATCAGCTGTCCACCTCCTCCAATTACAGTATGGCACGACAAAGTAAAGTGTCTGTGCAGTAAAGTTAGGAAAAGTACTGTAATGTGCATCACGTTAATATCCTTTCCTTCCTCTTATTTAGTAAACTGTCACAAAGAGTTTCTGTAGATGAAAGAGGTTTATTAAAGTGGCCTATTATTCCCAACACTCAGTGGCCACTTTAATGGTCACATTTTGATGTTTAACACACACACCCAGCAACATTGCTTCAAGGGATACCAACATTCCTACCAATGTGTGACTGGAATGCTGTTCACCTGACAAACTGAGATGCTATTTGTGTTTTGTTGATGGCATTACATCCCCAAATATATTTCCAGAGTCACATCATTCTACCTGCATCTTACAATCTCTTTAGTAAAATACTTATATATTTAATTTAGGCCCCTTAAGGGACTTAATGCTCTTTTTACATTAATGCCATGTTCCTTTTAACATTGCATGCTTTAAATTCCTTATATTTTGTTGAAAAATGTACATTTAATTTTTTTACTTTTCTGTGAAAGCAATTATTTCACAAGTCGTACATGCCACAGGAAACTGGATCATCCACAGTTCCAAAAGATTCATCCATCCATGATCTATTTCACTTATCCATCAGGATCATGAGGATGCTCGATCCAGCTGGGTGAGAGGCAAGGTACTTATCTGAACCTATCCTGAATCTATCTATGTCAGGGCTAACACAGAGATGAACGTTCACACCTATGTGCAACTTTGCATATTCAGCCAAACTTATCTGTATGTCTTTAGACCAGGAAACCAGAGCACCCTGATCAAAATCACTCAGGTACATGCAGAACAGGCGAACTTTGCACAGATTCTTTTACTTATTTTTAATGATATTGACTGAAAAAGTGACTTTGAAAGGACAACCCAGTTACAGAGTTTATAGGCTGAAGCTAAAACAATTAATGTTCACTATTTTTAAGTGGGTTTCCTCTGGGTACTCCAGTTTCCTTGAAATATATACACTGATTGAGAAGTTTTATTGCCACACGACCGTTTCGGGTAAGACCCTTCTTCAGCGTGTAAGGCGCAACAATCACACACACCCACAGGTGTTACTTATCAGTAATCAGCCTGACGCAGCAGTCCGTTCAAACCACTACATTTTTTTTACACTATTCAGCAATTACATTGTTTTTGTTTTATTTATTTTTTTCAAAGAAGCCATTATTGCAAAAAACAAGTTAACACAATCTCTTCATTAAGTTACTTTGGCTCTAAAGTATCTAAATAATGAATCCAAAAGCATTCCCTCTGTAGGAGGATTTTGTCTCAATCCCCACCTCTATGTGGAGTTTAAACAGCTTCAATTCCCAAATATCTGAGGTCAGAAGTGGTATGGATATAACTATTAAAGTGTCTAGGTACTGCTGAGTTAGAATCGTGATTACGAATTGAACATTTGTGTTCACAAATTCTTGTTTTTAATTCACGTTTCGTTTTTCCAACATAGTACAGATTGCAGGGGCATTTTAATAAATATACTAAAAATTTAGTGTTGCATGTAATTCTACCTCTAACCTTCACAACCTTTCCAGTTCTAAAATGTAAAACATGGTTTTCTCTAATCAGATGCGGACGTTGAACACAGTTAAAGCAAGGAAAATTGCCACTGGAGACACCGGATAGAAATGAGAAGGTTTTCTTGTTAAATTTGATCCCACTAGATAGTCTCTCAAAGTGAGTGGGTTTTTAAAGAAAAATTTTGAAGCCTCTTCAAAACCTTTGCCAGTTGCTGGGTCAGTGTTTAGAATGTACCAGTGTTTATTTACCACTTTTTTGAGTGCATTAGATAGAGGGCTATATGTGCACACCATTAAAACAGAGTTACCAGAAACAACTTTTTCTTTCGTTTGAAATAAAACATTCCTCTTGATCTGCTGAACTTTATCCATTGTGTTTTTAATCAGACTAGGCAAATAATCTCTACGAATAAAATTGTTAGAGAGCTCCTTGGCTTGTGTCTCGAAAACTTCATCCGAGTCAGATATGTATTTGTATCTTAAAATCTGACTATAATGAAGACTGCTCTTAAGTGAGGGTGGGTGAAAACTACTAAAGTGAAGAAAAGTGTTTCTGTCTGTTTAGTTTTTTGTACGCAAAATACTGGCACTCTTTTTGACCACAACATCTAAAAATAAAATCTTTTCAAAATCACGATTAAGTGTCCACTTAGTTGTTTCTTTTTCGCAATTTAGATACTCATGAAATTTGTTCGAGTCCTCCAAACAAAAAACAGATGTAATTCGTACCTCCGATACGTTTTAATTAAGGTCGAAAAAGGATTATTATTATAAATGAAATCTTCTTCGAATTTGCCCATGAATAAGTTTGGTTAGTTTAGTGTTACAGGAAACCCCATTGCGGTACCTCTACACTGCAAATAAAAGTGATTCTGAAACTTAAAACAGTTTTTAGTTAAAACTGTTTTAGTCAAGGGTAACAATAACTCTGATTAAAAAAATAACTTAAAACCTTCAAACCGTCCTCATGTGGTGTACTAAGATATATTCTGGACACATCCATTGTACAAAGTATATCTTTGGAGGTAACGTCGGTGTCATTCAGTTTTCTCAGAAAATCAGTAGTATCTTTCAAATAGGAGGGCAATAATCGTACCAAAGGTTTAATGTGAAAATCAATGGAATGTGAAATGGGTTCAGTAAATGAACCAATACTCACAGCTATAGGCCTTCCTGGTGGATTTCTCAATTCTAATAGGATTTCTCAAAACTCCAGTTTCCTCCCATAATCCAAAAAGATGTACATTAAGCTAATTAGTTGGTTGCGTGTGTTGCCTTGCGATGTACTAGTGAGCTTTTCTGGGTGTACCCAGGGTTAAATGCAGAAGTCAAGTATGAATACAGTATTTTTTTAAAAAAAATGTTTTTATTAATTATGCAGAGAAGGCAAAGAGAGAATCTTCATGGGAATATTTAATTCTGCTGCATCCACTGAGCCAAAGGTGAATAATAGTTTTAGTATATATTGCACAGAAACAAAAAGCAAACTAAGGCATGCTTTTTGTTTATTTTTTACATGTTTTAAGGATTACAGAGGCCGAGGAAGACGAGCTCCATGAGCAGAGCATAAACATGTAAATCTTTTTAAACTCATTCGGAAACCCATATTCCATAAGGTCCTGTTTTTAAACTCATTCAAAGTTTTAGTATACACTATGCAGAAACACAAGAAAAGAACAACCAGAATCACGATTTTTTTTTTTGTTTGTTTTTCCATTTTTAAAGTATGACAGCAAGCAACTGTGACAAACCTGATTAAAGCATTATACCGTCCATTCGGGATAAGGCCCAAAGTTTGATTAAGTTAGAGTAGGCTGTGATTTCGTGGTGGCACGGTGCCAAATTGGTTGGCATGTCATAGAAAGAAGGTTCTGGGTTCAAGTCCCAGGCTTAGTTGTTTCTGTGTGGAGTTTGCCTGTTCTCCCCGTGCTTGCGTTAGTTTCCTCTGGGTAGTTCAGTTTCATCCCTACAGTCCAAACACATGCACATTAAGCTTATTGGCGGTTCCAAATTGGCCGTAGGTGTGAGTGTGGATGGTTGTGGGTGTTGGCCCTGCAGTGGTCTGGCGAGCTGTTCAGGGTGCACCTTGTCTTCTCCCAGTGTTGGCTGAGATAGGCACCAGTCTCCACGCAACCCGTGTAGGATTAAGCACTTCGGCAAATGAGTGAGTGAGAGAATACAAACTGCTTTTATTTTGTATGTGTGTGATTTTTAAAAAAATGTCTGTAAGTAAAGGTAGGTGTACCTAATAAATTGACAGTTAAGTATGTCTCCTAGTGGCTGTTGAGTAAAAGTTGTTGAAAATAGCAGTGGAACTGAATAAATATACTTCCATTGTAGTTTTGTTCTTTCGTTTCTTTTTTGTTAAATGTTATTTGGACAGTTTATGTTTATCCAAACGACCGTTTTTAACGACTTTCCACACAAACAACACATTTCCCCTCAGTCTCCTCTTTTGTCTTTCTCAACTAATTCAATTCATCCATGGTTTTTAAATTACCTTGGTCCAATCCCAATTCGCCTCAGTGTCTAATTAATAGGCGACTGGTTAGGCTGTTCCGGCTATTATTTCTCCCTTCTGTGTAGGGCGCCTAGATCAGCATTCGAGCCTTTATTTACTCGATCACTTCCACTGCACGCGACTTCTTTGTGCAACGAGCTCATTGTGAGGGCTGGTCTCATTGTAGATTATCCAATCGTCACCTAGGTAGGGTCGTACGTCAGTGGCGGGTGTAACCAATCAGAGACTACGGCTGGCTCCCACCGCCAAGCTTGGGTGTAGAGTTCGGCACTCAGGAAGTAACGCGAGGGCCCGAGGAGTTCGAATTGTCTCTGTCAAACAGAACGAGTTCTCGGTGTCGAGAGTTATTTATAATTAAACCGAGTTGTTCTGAGGTTCTAAAGGAGTTTTCAAGTCGAGGCCCCGGATTGTACTTCAGGAGGAACAGTTTTGGGTATGTATTATAGAGAAGATAAACAGTGAGAGAAGTTGAGGTTGTGTTTATTAACGGTTAGAAAAGTGCACGCGCGGTTGTCATGAACCTGCAGCTTGGATGGGAGAGTTTAGTTTGAAATCTCTGTGCGTGATTAAGGTTAATTTTGGGGTGGTGGTGTGCAATTTGTATGAAGGTTTTGACTCACAGGCGAGTGATAAATGTACCTGAGTGTACTTGAGTTAGCAGCATCTCTTATTCACAGCTACACTGGACGCACTTGGGCACTGAGTTACTGATCTGGCTACAAGAAGTGTGGAGAAGAAAAGTTCAGTGTTATGTTGTGGTCAAATAGCTGAGCAGGTTTGGAAGGACAGAGCTGCTTCTCAGGGGTTTATTGTGCGTGTGTGAGTGGTTTGTGAGCTCCGAGCTGAATAATGTGGATTAAAAAAGGGCTGTCATTGTTTATATTAAGGGAAGAAGCCTGTGTTGGTGGTGGGGTTTTGTGCTGCATGTATATTCTGGGTTCTGGCTCAGTGCTTTCACACGACACGCAATACTGAAAGCAAACTGCTTCAGCTCTCATTTCAAGCCGGGCGTTGTTCTGTAAACTTTGCAATTTGCACATTTCCGCTCGTGATACGTTGTGTGTGTGTGTGTGTGTGTGTGTGTGTGGACACAGACATGTTGACTAGGCTTTGCTCTCCTCTCCTGTCCTGCAGCACATGGTTCATTCCAGTGACTTGACCTTGAGAAGAAGTTGCATGCCCATATCTACAATCTGTTATCTATTTCTATATCTATACCTCAGCATTTCACTCTGTTATTATTTACACTTGGTCCTGCAGGGTTATTATTCATAGGTAAATACCAGCTGACTCAGTGCCATTTCAGAAATATCTCTCTCCCTTCCTGCTGGGTTAGTTGCTTAAAATCACAAGATAGACAAAGTGTATTTATGTCAACACTGTGACCTATATTACTGTATGATTATGTCCCCAGAGTAATTCTTTTAAACCATAGTGTCTAATTAAAATTTTACTCAAATGCGATTCTAAACAATCTTTTAAATTTGTTTGCTGAACCGCTTAGTGGGGCTAGGGTCTCGGCGAGTCCGGAGCCTATGTCAGCCGATTCTGGGTGAAGGCAGGGTACACACTGAACAGCTTGCCGGTCCATCACAGAGCCAACACACAACTGTTCACGCTCACGTTCACACCTAAGAGCAATTTGGAACAGCCAAGTAGCATAATGAGCATGTTTTTAGAAAGACCAGATTACCTGGAGAGAACCCCACACAAACACAAGGAGAACATGCAAACCTCCACATGCCACATTTTCCTAGCATTCCATATTGCTTTTGGTTTTGTGTGTGTGTGTGTGTTTATTTTCCCCCCAAATGGCATGTTAGTGTTATTTTTTTTTATGAAAAAAATTACCCTGACAGTTTTAAGTTTAAAGAACCTTCTGGTTAGTATGTAGAAGAATCTTTTTTAATATGAATGCTGTTTGTTTTAATTTGGTGCATAAAAAAACCAAAAAAAATCCAAGAAGAAGCTAGCAGGGTTGAATTGGCTGAAATCATCTTGGCTGGCTGATTGGCTGATACTTGGCTGGAATCCAATCATATCTGATATATTTTTGTGCCTGTCTGATCCATTGGACACAAAGCATGTTGCCATGACCCCTGTACCATGTTCGTAACCTGAAGACATTTACACCAGTTCACAGATGTTCAGCAGACATCAGGCAAACATTTGTCTTTATTACTAATAATGTCTATATAGGATCTGCATCTGCTATCCAATCCTCAAAGCCTTTACATGAGCTATAACAATACGTATGTTGGGTTGTATTGAAAAAAAGTGAAATATAATGGGTGTATTCTTAACGCTCATTATTCTCTTCACACATAAATCTCGTTTTCTGGAGAGTTTAGTTTGCTTGAGTGTTCATATGGATTCCATACAGTAATACAGCAAGATGGATGTCAGACATAAGTATCTTATTACTCATGTCGAACACGAACAAGTAAAAGTAGCATCACTTTAAACTGTAATTTAACCACACATGCAGTACTGTGAGTTGTAATCTTATGCTGTGCTGAAGCCATGGGATATTTCAACAAAGCACTTAACTTTTACACAGAATTAAGAAACCTACACAGTACCTCGTACACTTTATAAATAACAGTACAGAATACACCCTTCACAAAAAAAAGGGCTCCAGGTTGTTGATTATCCTAAAACAGTCTCCATGGAGGTTGTTGATTGAAGACTTGGAAGCCGGTTAAGCACAGCGTTGGGTTGACATGAATGATTTGTTTGTCACATGAGGGTACTTTTCTCTTTGATGTGCATGACTTTATATTTAATAGCACAAGACTCAAAGCTTTATTGTTCTACAGGAAACCTGTTTGTCGTTGAATTGCATTTGGAGTAATTGGTTAAGGCGTTTGACATCATCTCCTGGCATACTGTGAAAGTGCCTGAATAACCTTTTGGGTTGTTAAAAGCTTTTGCTTTCTTTTATTTTTAAAGTTGGTATTTATTTTAATTAATTAAAAATTTATTATTATTATTATTTTTAGCTATTTTTAATAGCAATTCTTTTTTTTTTTTCTTTTGCTCGTTATTCATTATTATCTTTTAATGCTATTTAAATCTATTTAGGCTTTCCCCCCCTTACACTTCTTAACATCATCTACAACCTTTTCAGCACTTGATTAAAGACAGAATCTTTTGAAGAGTTCTTTGAGCATCCACTAGGCAAAAAGGGTCGCATGATTTCCTCTTGGACTCTTGGAATGATATAGAAGATTAAAAAAAAAACAAGCTGTATGTGATTTCAAAATACTCTCAGATGCCAGACAGGAATACTCTCAGTCTGAACCTTTATTTTGTTCCTTTGCACACAGTTTGTTGATGATTAAAGCAGACTATGTCACAGCAAACCTTGGTGGAAACTTTTTAAATGCCATGTTTAGGCTTCAGCCAACCAACAAACACCACCCTGCAGCTGTAGAGTTTGTAGAGTTGCTCACTGGGGTTTACAATCTTTGTGAGTAGCTAAGGCTAAAATTTACAACACAATCTAAAAGGCTGAATTTGTCATGATCAGACAATCATTACCATCCAGGATCCTGCAGTTACAGAATTAAACTGTAACCTCATTTGAATGGTGCTGAGCTGGTAGCTGCAGGTTGCAGTAAAACAAGGTTCCAGCACATAAAGATATTCCTCTGTTTGACCGATCAGGCTTTTGTGGCCATTGAGTGCATGCATGTCTGAAGATAGCTGTTGTAATGCCTCTGGCTTTGGTAGCTTCCTGTACAGATTGTGAGATTTAAAGCTGACATCTGTTGATCACTTACAAGCAGGCTGTGCATATAATCCCTCGTATAGATGTAAGGGAAAAGAGACCCCCTCCAAGAGCTCATAGTGTTTGTGTGACAGGTGCCCAACTCTCTCTGCTGCTTGGCACCTTGGGATCGTGTCCACGTTTGTGCTAAAACACGGAACTAGTGAGCCGCTTGGAGCACAAAGATCCCTAAACCCTTTACTGAGCAGCTGCTGAAATTTTACTGCCTTGTGGCGTATTTTCATTGAAGATTTTGTTTGTGCAAATCATGTAAAGCTTCGTAACCCTGCATTTGTCTGGGAATGACAGCAGGCCCGAGGAAGCCTGCGCGACCCTTTTGGCGCCATTTCACAGCTGTTGATCTCAGTGCTGTGTACTCCATTGTCACTGTAGTATGTCCCATGAGACACTGTGCTGTTCTGGCACGTGTGCACACAGGAGCCAGCGCTGAGAAACAGAACATAACCTCCATTCACGCTTCTGGATTACACATTCCATTCTGAGAAACAGAAGCTCCGGCGGTGAGTTTCCTGGCTGCTTCAGACCCATGTGATGCAATTGTACTTGTGAAGAAGGATGACGTTGGGATCCTGCAAGTCGAGTTCCATCAGCAGGCCATGGGAAATGAAAAAGAAAACCGTACCCAGGCTGCCACAATAGAGCTTTTCCACTGGCTCTGATTGTGGGTTTTATAAATCTTCTGAATGGTGCAGTAATCTTGGACAGAGATATTTACAGGAGCTTCAGATAAATCAGAACCAATCTTGAGCCTGCTGTAATCAACTCATTCCAGTAGAATACACTTCTATTTCTATGTCCTAAGTGATCTATTGATTCCTTAAATATTTCAGTCATGTCATTCATTTTATTGTCATTCACTATTCCGAACCCACGGATCCCATTTTTTCCATTTTTTGACAGTATTCCGAACCCACGGATCCCACTTTTTTCTTATAAAGTTCTGATTCTTGTTGGATAAATGATACTGACATCATCTTGGGGGCAGCTGTAGCCTAATGGTTAGAGAAGCGGCTTTGGGACCGAAAGGTGCGCTGGTTCGATTCCCGAACCAGCAGGTAAAATCTGTGCCGGTGGGGGACTGAGCTGCACCTTTCCTTCCTCTACCTTCATGGCTGAAGTGCCCTTGAGCAAGGCACTTAACCCCCAACTGCTCTCTGGGCACCCCAATGTGTGTGGCAGCCCACTGCTCCGAGTGTGTGTGTGTGTGTGCTCACTTTGGATGGGTTAATTGCAGAGGCAGTAATTTCTCTTGCAGGATTAATACGGTATAGAAAAATCAAGATAAAAAAAAAAATCTTTGGTTGCATACACAGCTATCGTTGCTGTATGGCTTTAAAGAAAAGTTAGATTCTTGTATTTATTTGTCAGAAGCACCGTAATCAAAATAGAAGTATATGAAATCAAGGAGCATAGAGATCACAAAGAAAGAAATAATAAGGAAGGAAGAAAAGATACCATAACTAATTCAAAACTAGTTCAGTAAAGTGTAAGTTCACCCTTCGCTCTGAGCCTAAACCACCCACTGCATCATTTTGAAAAATGCTTATAAGTAAACAAGGGGTTGAATAGCCGGGGCTGGGAAGGGTGTGGTTGTATGAGGCGTTTCATAATGAGCACACAGACTTCCATACAAGTCCAGGGCTGGGGGAGGTGGGCTGCTTACCTCCGATCAGAAAGCATTATTACAGAGGTAGGGTTTATATAGAAATTTTCATAGCTTTGAGAAGCTCCAACAGGACGACTCTACGTCAGCATCAGCCTTGAAGGTTCAGGATGAGTTTAACCAGTGGATTGAGTTTTAAGCCATTTTTCAGTCCATTAAATGCAGATTTAAAAATTCTGGATGATGAGTTTCATCCCAGTCCTATCATATTGTTTATTTTTTATCTCAAACACATTTAAGTCTGCAGTTCACATTCAAGCAATGCTCATTCCTCACAACCCAAAACTCTGGTTCATTTCCTGCACATGTGATGATTCAGGGTCAAATTCCTTTTCTTGCTGCAACAGAACTGTTCTAGAGTTCACCTGATAGGGAACTGAGATCACCTCTCTCTGGAAGAGTTGGACTGGTTATTTTAGTCCCTATCAGAGTTTTATTGCTGTGTTCACACAAATGAAATGAAATGCACCGAAGTGGTAAAAACACCACTTTCTGCAAGAACCTGTTAGCAATTTCTGAGGTATTTTATTTTTATTGTGGGTTTTTTTCACCTCTCATAGTTATTTTTTATGCTGTGTAAATAGCTATACACACACACACATGTACATTTATATATATATATATATATATATATATATATATATATATGAATTGAATTTACTTATTTCATTACATTTCATTAGTCTTGAGGAGAAGTTGAAAACCCGTATGATGTTGTATCATGAGAGGTTTTTTAATCGGATCAGAAAATAAGTTAAGACTCATGTTGATACTCAGAGTTAGATCAGAGGACTTGGGTATAGTTTGCCAGTCCAAAAGGCTTTATTATTGTAGTGCTATGTTTACTGTATGTTGGCAACGCAACTTGAGCTGTGTGACCGTCACTAACACTTGATGAAACCTGATGAAAATGGAGCTGCTCATAGTACACAGAAGACTTCATCTGAAAGTGCTTCCAAACAGAGTTTCTGAAGCGGTTCTGGGTTTGAACTCGTACAGCTTGCATGTCCAGCAGCTGTCAGCTGTCTGAGTAGAATTTCTCAAGAAATGTGTGGAACTCCAGAAGATTTCACTTTCTTTTTTTTTTTTCTTTTCCCCCTTCTGTCTCTCAGTACTGTGTGTGTTGGTGTGGGAACGCACACCCTTCAGATGATTCTCCTGTACTACTTTCCTTAACTGGAATCTTAATCTTTTGCTCGAATCTGAATCATTAATCAACTTGAAGTATTTTACTGAAAATGTTTTTTTTCCCCTCCTTCTTCAGATCTTTTAACCGATTTTATCGGAGTACAAACTGAACTGATTAGGCTTATTTCTGCTTCACTACAGCAGGTAGATCTCCAACAACTTGATCAAAGTCTGAATTTTAACTGTGTGAGGAAATCACACTTGGGTGTAATCCACCTGGGATTTAGACATCTTCAGGCAGACAGATTGATGGATATTTAAAAGGGCCGTGTGAGTGGAGTATCATATTTTAGAAACCCATGATTTATTTTTGGTTGGATTGAACCTCCATCTGCTTGGCCGATGTATGTATGCATCGCAGTGCTAATTGGCTGTTTGCTCTTTGGCAGGAAATTGACACGTCGACATCTGGGAATGTATGCTAAGACAATTTAAATAATAAAAAAAAAGAGAAAATTAACAAAAAAAAATTCCAAAAGAAATTATTATTCTTCTTTAAAAACATCCACGTAAACATTAATTATGAACCCAGTCCACAAAAATCTCTCGGGGACCTCTGCTTTTTGACAGTGACTAAATTTGTATATAACCCAAGGTCATCTTTTTATTGTTTCCTAGGAATGAGTAAATGTGCTTAAAACTGCGGCCATTTCATTCTGGGAAAATTCATTTATGAATTCCTAAGGTTGAGGTGAAGACATATTTTGGTCTTGTATTTATTACTGACAAACTTTCCCAGAGTACTCCACGCATATGATAATGTGTGATTTAATAGGAAGTGTCCTAAACCCATTGTCCTCCTTGTCCTTCCCCTGTCCTCTGTTCAGCCGTGCTGTTTAGGCCCTCCTGCTGACTCGGCATTTAGATTACTAGCTTTTGAAGCCGGTCTGATCTTCACCTACTCTGACAGTGATTCAAATCATTTCAAAATATAGATATTGGAATTTTGATCTGAAACCATTTGTTTGCCTAAACACACACACACAGATGAGCATTTTTGGTGTATGGTCTTACTAAGTGACCCTGTTGCCATGGTGATAGCCTGCCATGGAGCTGCACTGGTGACAGATGGAGGGGGTCACGGAGTGGATCGCGCGAGGGTGGACTCGGACACCCTGACACTCACCCCCCACTCCACCGCAATGTACTTTCAGCATTCGGAACTCACTGTGTGGTGAAGGAGAGCTTCTATTTAACCCTTTCTCTCCTGTTTAGCCCTGATGAGACTAACAGACTGCGACCTCCAGCAGAGAGAGCTTTTGACCAGCGTTTTTGTCTCCCATGTTACTATTGTTCTTTTCCAGCAGATCTAACCGAGTCACCTCTTCCAGGTCAGTAGCCTTGAGTCAGTGAAGTAGGCAGAATGATGAGAGGGTTTGGCTGGAGCCTATATTCTTTATAATGGCACTAATCTGACAGGAACGATCACACGACCTGTATCATGAGATTACAGCTAAGGAAGTGCCAGTTCCAGTCAGGGAGAATGTGCCTGCCTCATGTTCAGTATTCCCATGGTAGGCTCCGGATTCGTCCTCCTGACAAGCTGTTAGAGAAGACGGATGAAGGAACAAATGTGCCAGCCGACTACAGGAGAGTGCAGTGCGTTAAAGCATGTGGAAAAGTAGTGTACGCTAGTGTTCCCAACACAGCCAGTGTGTAGTGCCACATTTAAGAAATATTCTGATTTTGTAATGATTCTTACTGTCTGTTAAATGTCTGGATTTTTTTAATCCTGAAATTTCAAAAATCAACAAGAAGCAAGAGTGTGTGGGGTTAGCATGTTCTCCCCGCGCTCGTGTTGGCTTCATGTGGGTACTCCAGTTTCCTTCCACAGTTCAAAGGCATGCATTTTAAGAAAATTGACTGTTCCAGATTGACCCTAGGTGTGAGTTTGGGTGTGAATCCTTCAAATAGTCAAAGTGAATCCTTCAAATAGTTGTTGCTATTGTTATTTTTCTTTTTTTCTTCTTGATATTGATAGTTTTTTATTCTCTTCAAATATAGGACAGTCGTAACAAGCATTTCACTACATATTGTACTGTGTGACGTGATTTTGTACGTGACAAATAAATTTGAATTTGAAATTTGAATTGTGAGTGTTGCCTTGTGGTGATCTGGCGAGCAGTTCGGACTGTACCTCGTCTTCGCCCAGTGCCAGCTAAGATAGGAACTATTCTTCCCTGTGACTCTAGTAGGATTAAGTGCTTCAACAAATGAGTGAGTGCATAAAAATAAACTTTATTGTTAAGCTACTTGCTACTGCATGCAAGTTCAGTGCACAGTCAAGCAGGTGTTTAACATTATTCTGTTTATCCTGATAGTGCTTTAATGTAATATTACATGTGGAAATTAGTATAGAAGTATTAGTACTTAATTGCAGTATCCAATTCTGTCACATGACAGCTACATGCTTCCTCTGACATTTTTCACTGCTGCTCATCTTTATTTTGGAGAAAAAGGAAAGGAAGCAATATCCTTGCCTTTGTATGCATGAGGTGCCGTTATAGATGCTCATAATTGCCTAGTGTTTCTTGTAGGTGACTGGGAAGAGTGTGTGTGCCATTCCTCCGTCTATGAGAGCTCGGCCAATCAGTTCTCATGGGGTCCACGGGCGGCTTTGTGCATTAACCAATACCTGAAATCGCACACTTCAGATGATGAGGCAAATGTTTACTGTTATGCCACCCAGGAGACCACTTTTAATGATGACTTGCTGTGTCTCAACATTTCACACCAAAAATAAGGAAGAATAATAACAGCAGTACAGAAGTGAGGAACCATGTTTTGTGATGCTGTTCTTACCTGATGCATCAAGACACATTTGCATTCACACTGCAAAAGTGATGCATCTCAAAACACCTAATGTGGTCTGAGTGATTTGTCTTTTGTTTACATTTATATTTATTACTGACCATGTTCATGGCTGTGGTTGCTGAATTTATTACCACAGTGTAACTCTACCGGAGTCTTCTCGTCTGGATCAATAGGTTCAGCTTAGGCGATGGTTGTCCGTAAGCCTCTAACGATCGTTGAAACTATAGAATATTGGCTTGACTGGACCCGTGACAGCTCGTATCGATAATGAAATCTTACTTACCGATAATTTCTGATAAGGATTCCTGTAGATTTGGTGCGATTCCGTCTGATTTTATGGCATTTTCCACATCTTTTCTGCTCAGAACCAGCAATCGCCTTATATTTGTTACGACGCCATTTTGGTTTAAACGAGATCTTGAGTATGCGCAAAGAGGGGCGTGGCAGTGTGACCTCATTAAGGGCTTATTTTCTGAATCAGTTTTGATGACGACGTTGGCGTTCCAGCATTTAAGTTTGGAGAAATAAACTTGTACATTACATTAACCAAATATAAAGGGAAAAAAGTCTCCCGTTAATGCAATGAAGGCTCCCTCATGTCACGTGACCCGATTCAGCACAAATTATGAGATGTTGGGTGAGAGAAGCAGCCATCGAAGGTGATGGTTTGTTTTCACATTTTCTTTAAGATTTTTGTGTTAATTTGCTCGATTATTCTTTGTACATCGATGTTCGATGCTGGAGCGCAGTATCAGCAGCTGATTTACATACCTAGTTGTCTGCATTATTAACATGTTTTGAGTCATATTACCAATTCCAAAGCTCTTCATGAGCTCAGGTGGAACTTCAGGACAGGAATGCAGTGTTCTGAGATACTGAGGCTCTTAACATCTGGTCATGTCGCTGTGCAGTTTACAACTCAATCATGTGCATTTTAAGAACTTTTGTCATGTACAGTAACATGAAGTGCAGATACCGTGTATTTCTGTGAGAAACAGGGTGAAAGACCTGCAGACTGATATAAATAATGTATTTGTCTCTTTTTGCACAGTCAAATGAAATTCAAGTGGCATCACGTGACTGTATATTAACTAACGTATGACTAACAGTGAAGAAAGCAAACAGTGCTTAAAGTGTGTTTCATTGCTGTGTGTGGGTTGAGATGATGAGCAGCGTGAACTTTGGAATCAGTACTAAACGGGGAAAGTGTTTCGGTAACATATCTAGTTTGAACCCGCACTGATTGACGTTACACCTGCTTTCACTTCTCATCCAGCAGCAAGTTGTCTCAGAGTGCCATGTCCTTTGCAGCTATGCGTTTAACCCTTTGTGTGCAGCGCTCAATTGCATTTGGGGGGTGGACTTTTTCTTTGAGAAAGATAAAGGAAAGCGAAGATATAGAAGAAAAAGGGAGAGCTGCAGTCACTTTGAAGGACTATGTGGTTTCTCTATTTGGCCTCTCCCTCACAGGACAAAAGGCCTTTATGTGGGACTGCAGCAGGAGTCTGATGGGATATGGGGGGCAGCAGGGCCTTTTCATCTCCTCCTCTGACACAGGCAGGCTCACCAGCTGTCGCCTTAATGCCTCTCCCATGGCTTCTCTCAGCAAGACTGGCTGATGACTCTCTCTCTCTCTCTCTCTCTCTCTCTCTCTCTCTCTCTCTCTCTCTCTGTCTTTCTCTTGGTCTCTCTCTGCCTGTCTGTCTGTCTGTCTCTCTCTGTCTGTCTCTCTGTTTCTCTCTCTCTCTCTCTCTCTCTCTCTCTCTCTCTCTCTCTGTCTGTCTGTGTCTCTCTCACTCTCTCTCACTGTCAAGCCCACTTATATGTATTTTAAAAAGCAGATAATCTAATTGAATAAAAAACACATTTGACATTTTACATTTACTGATAATTTTAATGTAAAATTTTTAAATAAATTATAAATCATTAATTAAAAAAAAAAGCTTCTGAAAAACTGTTTTGAAGTATCACCATATGCCCTGCGCTGTAAATAGAATTGTTAAGGCACTTATAAAGAAGGCAGTGTAATTCAAACTATTACAGATTATTAAATCACGATTTTGAGGCATTTGCTAGCAATTATCCCGTCTGAGATCGTACACTAATTACATTCCAACCACTGGTTTACTAATAAGAAATGTTCTACTGAAAATTCTAGGATTTGGCATCTGAGCTCCCGAGCAGAGTCATGGAACATGGCTGGGATGATTGTCCCGTGTCCTGTCTGGTGTCCACAAGTGCCCACCACAAGAGACCCAGGCTGTTATGTATCCCTGACTTGCATTACGATGGGCAGCAAAAAAAAAAACCCTGAAACCAAAAATTAGAGGCTCATAAACCACCACTCAGACACACAGTCTCACTCGGGTAGGCAGACAAACTTTGAGGTAAATAAATGTCTGTGGGGAAAATTCTGAAATCAGAAACTTGACAGAGCAAGAGTTTGTTAAACAGATAATTAAATTAACAAGACAGGTGATACAAATGAAATCAGAAAGGCAGTAAAAAGCAAACCCAGGCATCTATCAAGAGACATCTATTTGAAACTCCGCTTTTAGGCAGTGCTCAAATCTGTATATTAATGTGGATACTGAAGGGATAACATGTAACCAACTTACTGTAGTGAGTTTGGTTTGTATATGGTGGTGGTTATTGTTTTGACACTGTTGTGGTGGCATTTTATTATTTCAGACGTGTGTTGATTCATTCACAGTCCTTTCCTCATTTTCTCAAACATCGTTGCTGGGAATGAGCTCAGTGTTTAATTCATGTGATTTCTTGTCATTTGAGGCACAAAGGAGATATCAGGGCTGTTTCACAGACACTGAGGATTGAATAAACTCTGTGTGTGTGTGTGTGTGTGTGTATGTATGTGTGTGTGTGTGTGTGTGTGTGTGTGTGTGTGTGTGTGTGTGTGTGTGTGTGGGGTTCAATTCTGATTTCAAAATATTCATATAAGTAGGTTTATAATTCTTACAATATTTGAATTTTTTTGAAGGGCACATAACACAGTACTTCCAACCACTGCAGATTCTTATCCTGTGAACTTCTGGGCTAACATGCTGTCAGAGTGACTTGATTCAGTAATTATACTCCAACCATATGTTGGCTAAGTAAGAAAAAAATACATAACAGAACATAGGCCAAAATGTCCCCCCACTGATAATTATATGTAACTTTGTGGAATGTATTCAAATCAATTTGCTGTTATCACACGGGTAACAATATGTGTATAACAGCTATAACCAGTCATTACCAATGTAATGAAAGAATGTTTTCTTTTCTTTCAAAGTTAATAAAAGCAAAAATGCAGCTCATCAAGTTACTGAGAATCAGCAAAGCCCGTAGGCTTAAAGATTGTCCCATTCAATTAAACTTAAAACAGCAACCTGACCTCCAACCAGCGACTGTAGAAGCCAGCGACTGTAGAAGCCAGCGAATGTACACTGTAGAGCTAGCGCAGGGCTCACATTTGAAGCTGCCATACGTCTAGTGATCCTGCTGGCAAGTCGCAGTATTTTGTTTAGCATTGTCGTTCTAGATGAATTTAAATGTCAAACCAACCTTAAGAATTTAGGATTTAAAAATAGACCCCAGATTTAGGGACCTCAAATGATGCCACCTTGCTGATTGGCAGTTTGGGTTTTCTCTTAAAATATGTTTGCCTTCTATTTAAAAAATAGGGTTTTTTTTGGGTTGTTTAGATATTGTGTCCCTCACGAAGCGTAGGGTACTATATTTTACAGGCTGTCCACTGCTGCCACATCCGCTGCAGACACTTCTTGTTAACACTAGCAGTGCTGGTTCTTTATGGATTTATGCTGACTGGTTCCTACGGCATGTCCTACCAGCCTATCGAAATTGGGTCACCTTGACCTGTTTTTCAAGGTCACAGAGGTCAATTCCTCAAAAATGCCCATTAACACTTTGAAGGGTGCAGCTTTTGTCCAAGGTCAAAGTGATATCAAATTGTAATTGATCTGCTTTTATTTTATATCAGGTATTACCCAACGGCATACCCTATCAGTCTATTGAAACTGGGTCACCTTGACCTATTTTTCAAGGTAACAGGGGTCAATTCAAAAATGCCATTAACACTCTAGAGCGTGCATTTTTTTGGTGGATTGGGTTCCAATTCATTCCAGTTATAGTCAGTGTGAAGGTCTTTTAACCAGTTGAAATTGGGTTGCTTTGACCTAGTTTTAAGGTCACACATGAATTATGCATTATATTTGGAGGGGGCGGGTTTACCTGATTTCCATGTCACAGGTATCAAATTTAGTAAAAAGATGATACTAAGTGTGCTGTTGACCACACGGGGGATACAACTAGTGTTCCGTGACAAGAACACATTTCTAGTTTATTTATTTACTTCCGTTATTTATTGCTTACTTGCCATTGATGTGGTGGTACGAAATTGAATCTAAATGTCCTGTTCTTACATTTCTCACCAAGTATTAGGGGTGCCGGAAAAAAATTGATTCATGTCTGAATCGTGATTCTTATTTATTAGCATTATGAATCAATTAAAATTTTCAAGAATCGATTTTTAAGATCACGTGTTTCCGAGCATTTCCAACCTTACTCACAACGCGTACCGTTTGTCCACACACGGCCTCTGTCGTGAATTGTTCCAGTGAGTGGTGGGTACAGAACTAGCGTGTTTCCAAGATAATAAGACCTACCCTTTCTTCTGTAGAACGGTCCAAAATAAGCCCTACCCCGAAAATAAGTCCTAGCTAAATCCATATTTTGTTCGCACCCTCCCCTGATTTTCTGCGAATGCACGCGCGCCAGCGCCATTTACAGCAGTGCCGGGGAGGAGAGACAGAAAAACAGGAAGTTAAGAAAAAGAAAACCCCGGTAAGTAAAGTATTGTACAGCAGGACTGCGGGGCATGATGGGGATTAAAGCAGGACTGGGGAAGCATAACACTCATCATTTTATTTACCGGTGTTATCTTCTATCTTCTGCTTATTATCTAGGCAGAGTTTTGTGCTCACACTTACCTGTTTATTGAAAGTGTTCTTAATGTTAATTAAAATAAGACCTACCCCTAAAATAAGCCCTATAGTGTTTTTTGAACTGAAAAAAAAACCCCAATAAGACAGTGTCTTATTATCAGGGAAACATGGTAGCTTTTAGCCTAGCTTTGACATGGATGAGGA
>JAQMYF010000013.1:13915712-13933222 GCA_030014195.1 Neosilurus mollespiculum | reverse complement strand
CTGAACAATTAGAGTAATATATAAGGAACAGCTAAGCTGGATGGATTTATTCTGCCTGCATGAAGTCCCTGCAGCAAATGGCAGCCCAGATCCTGGTATGTTTTGTTTGTGATGGAGTAATGGAAAAAATGTCTGCATAGCTTTTATCCCAGACCCTCACTGCAATCCCTGGAGAGATAATGAGAGTGATGAGTGTTAAATGAATAAAAGGTATCAATCGCAGTTAATGGCCATGTCTTTCCTTCTTATAATCTTGGTTCATGGCCCTGTGCACTTGGATTTCACAGTGGATTATCCCAGGTTACAGAACAGCAACTCTGAACATACTGAGCCAAACGTTTAATTGAAAAGAGAACAGCGTTGCATTTTATTTTCTGACCATGATGCTTGCTTCTAACTGTGATGGCTCTGATTAGTCAAACTTAGTTGATTTGTGTAATGTTGGTGTTAAGAGTTTTAATTATAAGCATTACATGCATACGTTTTAACTGTCTAATCAGTCACAATGTGCTGTAACAGGGTTGTTTTTTTATGTTTTTTTTGATTGTGCATTTTATTAAAAAGAAATTTTCACAATTTGGATGGATGGACACACACAAGATTGAAAATGCGTCCTTTAACGACCACCCTATTTGCATTATTTATTTATTTACTTACATATTTTGTGCTGTTTAATTTTATTGACAAACTGAGATTAAATAATTTAAAAATCTAACACAAAAAACCCCCAAATGAATCTAGTTGAAATCTATTAGTATAAATCTGTACACAAATGTAATATTTAATTCTTTTCAAATGTCAGTATGAAAAAAGGTTTCAACTGTTAAAAATCCTGATAATGGCTCATATTTAATGGTAATTTAAAGATTAAAAAATGCTTTAAATAAATTGCAACAAGACTAATTTTCCCTAGATTGGATGAATAATTAAACAATTGTGATCTAAATATTGAACAAGATTATCGTTTTGCCGTTATCATGCTTCCCTAGCATTCAGATCAGCTTTACACATTCCATCTATTATTATCTTATGTTTAATATCTGGATTGAGTGGCAACATAAGTGTAGTTATAATCTACCAAATTCTAAATGATCATGTTGCTTTGAATCAATGAACTAACATGGTGCTCTAGTTAGAAATGAATAATTATTTGTAGCAAGTATCAAGCATTAGATGGCTGGATAACATTTCTACATTCAGTAATATGTAGTCATTGATATGAAAAGACTTGCTGTCTAGTCTATATATTGGATATTACTATAGATAGGCTTTCTTGATGCCTCTTTTTGTGGGGGAAACTCCAAAGGATATAAACATATTGGGTGTTTTTCTAGATTTTTGAACACACAGTCAATGTATCTTGGCTTGAACAAGATGTTATGGACAGACTGATCCCACATTGACTAGTCAGAAGTTTGATGACATGAGTATAAGCTACAGGAACTAGAGTAGTGGGTGGCACAGTGGCATAGTGGTTAACATGTCCGCCGAACAGCAAGAAGGTCCTGGGTTTGAGTCCTGTTTCCGAGTGGAGTCTTCATGGTCTTCCGTGCTTGTGTGGGTTTCCTCTGGGAACTCCAGTTTCCTCCCACAGTCCAAAGACATTCACGTTAGGCTAATTGGCTGTTCAAAACTGCATGTTGAATTAGAGTGGTTATTTACAATCGTTCTGCTGGTGTGGGGGTGTTTTTGCTGAAAGAAATCCTATTGTCCAACAGAACCAGGCAAACCTATATTTAAAAAAATATTTTAATTAAAAAGGCTACTTGACGTGAGCGTTTCTTCTGGGCCCCAGTTGGGCCCTGATGGGTAGACAGGCTGTGGAGAATGTAACATTTTGTTCATGTGCATTATGATATCAAGCAGATTTGAAGATTGTAATACAGTTCTGGTAATTGTGAAGAGATGTACTATTCGATATTTAAGCTAACCTGGATACAATCTAGTGCAAAACTTTCTTACATAATACATTAAACTGAAAACCACTCCGAAGTGCGCAGGTTTGAGGTAAAGGTTGTTATGTCTTGAAGATATTTAATTGTACAATTGGTGTGTTTGTTAGTGAGAGACATTCATTTGGTGATGTGATGTCAAACAAGAACACAAGTTCCATTGGATCGTTTTTGGACGGCATGTCTGTGCTTTTCCACATTTAGAGAACACTGTATTTTTCCCATTACAAATAGTTGCTAATTAATTTAAATTGTTTTTAAGAACTCATAATATGCTTTTATTTCCATGACGGTCTAAACCAACTAATGACGAGAGTTGGTCTGCTGTAATTGGGTAAGTATGTTTCGGAAAGCCGTTGTGAATGAACTTGGAATGCAGCCACGGGCCATCATGGCTGCTTTTTCATCTTTCTCTCAGCCGCACGAACTCATCGTTCCCAGTTTTACTCCCACTACAAGCTGTTCGTTTCTGTTCCATTTCTCCCATACTTAGCCTCTTTATAGTAAAGTGTGAATTGGTACTGCTGTGTGAGTTTTAAGTAACTCATGGAAATGGCCGTCTTGGCCTCACTCTAAAATTGGGTTGGATTTGTTGCATTTCACACAATCAGTATTTTATAAAGGCTATTGAGATAATGTCGTAAGGATAATTGAATTTTACCACTGAAGCTCTAAGGGAAGCTGGAAAGTGGAACTTGGCTAGCCTGTTTTAACAAAGACAACAAAGCTAGCTCAGGCCTGGAAGGCACACACCTATGCAAAACATACTTATGGTGCAGTACGAGTGAAGTAAAGCAGGGGACAGATAAACACTAATATGATGTGGGTCTTTCAGGGATACAGAGTCCTGTGAAAGGCTTGTATAGGGCTGTTTCATGGGCAGGGTTGTCTTTTTAAAATTATACAAGGGACCTCTTTAAGTATACTTTATGACCGTCTCTTGTTTATTGTTGTATAGAGGAAGAGTAGTATCGGCTACACTAGTGAAATCTTTTCTCATTTCTGATAAACGTGTTCTCAGAAGAAAATATTGCTCAAATTTTGACCAAGTTTAGAATTCAATTCTCTCCACTGTAATAAAAATAGTACCTCTGATAAAATTCTGAATTGCACACCTGATTACTAAGTAACTTTTACTTTTGGAGATGTATTTTTATACAATCTAGAAAGATGTTCTGCTGCTTGTAAGCTCTATTTATAATATAGGTGGCTTTGTCGCGATCCTTTGTCCGTCTAAAATGTTATCTCCGGAAAGTAGATATTACATGTGGAGGACAGAAGTGCTTTTTTCAGATATTAATTGCTTTTTCTGAAGCAGCATATTACTGTATAGCTTGCAACACAGTACTATGCTGTACTGAAAAATATAATTGGGATTGGATGTGAAATACTTTCTGTACAGAGTTTCACATCATGCCCGTCAAAAAGTGTCTTCTCCGGAAAACCTCAGTGTTTGTCACTGATGCTGTTGTTACTGCAGTTAATAATATATATACAAGTAATGTTGCATGAAACCCATTCAGATAATGTGTTTAATGAGCTTTTATTCTTAATGCTGTGAAATCTTTACAATTCTGATAAACTACAAGCAGATGCACTTATTCTAGAGACCCTTTACTGGTTATACTTTCACCCAGTGTAATTTAGACACCATGAGACTTGTAGTTCTGATACTTCACACATAATATTCTAGTCTCATAAGGTGTTGACTGGTAACAAGAAACCACAAAAACGAGGAGTATTATTTTTGAACTGCTGTGAACCCCAAAAGTCTACCCTGATTGTGAAACAGCCCTACACTCATGCTGATTCATTTGCTTCTGCTTTATTTGATTTGGTAGGTTCTCATATATTGTATGTTCTGCAAAAAAACAACGTATCCTCTCATACCTGCTGGCTCGCTAACATTTAGCTAGTAACATGAGATGTTCTGCTGTATTTTAATCAATTCTAATGAATTCTAGTTAGGATTGCTTACTAGACCAAAGGTGGGAATTTATGGTTTAGGCATAGCTTTTCTGCATTTTCTTTTTCAAATAAAGCAATTAATTTAATGCAAGTAAAATTCGCCTGGTGGAAAAGCTAATTCGCTGGGAGAAGATGCAGGAATTTAAACCGAGTTTAAATGCATTCGAGTTGCATTCCAGCTCATTTGAGGCTCATTTAGGACGTTCTGGCAGGATTTGAAGTGTCTTGCCATTTCGGTTCTCCCTCGAATGCCATCAGAATATTTCGAATGCTGTTTGAATCCCGTAGGAATATTTAGAATGCTGTCATAGTGCAATGCCATTTGATATGTCTCCATTGGAATGCACCTCGAAAGTTTGGAGCATGAGCAAAACATTTGGGCTGGCCACGAGAATGGGCCCGAATATTTCGAATGCACTCAGAATTTTTAGAATGCAGTTCGAATATCCAGGAATATGCACAGAATTTCTATTCCGACAGCATTCTAACTCATTCCGCCTCTAGTGTGTGAATTTACACAACTCGGATAGACATAGTAAATAAGAGGGTGGACCTGTTGATCCTGGTCAGTAAATTTGCCATTAGTAGAAAAGAATGTGCTGTTCATCATTTATGCTTTTAGCATGCTTATGCTTTTAAATGCATTAAAACCGTTGTGATAATTGGTCCATTTGTATCGGTAAAACTAAAGCACTCAATGCATTCAGAAACTCTGTATTTTGGTTTAGTATTCTGGTGTGTAGTGGTATAGTATACACCCATTTTTAACCGCTTCTGAACCACTGATGACAGTCAAATGGTTGTGTACCGAATGAAGCTTCAGATATCCATGGGTTATGTGACTTTCACTCTGATTCAAGCTTCAGAAACACTGCTTCATAGTTTTTAAAGCTAACTTGAGTGCTTCATGTTCTCAGTTACATCACTCGCATGTCACTTTCTTGCCCACAGGTGTATACTAGGGCTTATGTGAAATGTTCTGTTTTTTTAAATTAATTAATCTTTATTTGTTTTTTTTAACTTAGCTTGACTATAGCTTGCAAAAGCTCAGTTGTGAGTGCAGACCAATCCAACCATGGAACTCAGTACCTTGAGACAATTCATCATATCAAGATAATGTAAGCTTTGCTAAATTTCCTAATCAAGTGTGTATACATGCAGCTACTTAGTTCATGTTTGACTTGGGAGAGAGGTTTCCGAGGGAAGATGCGTTTGATAGATAACTCTTGGAATTAGCAAGACCAGCAACACTGGCCACTTTATTAACAGCAGACTACTGACACTTGTCCTAAGTCTCCCAAATACTGTATCTGAAGGAAAATAAAAGGAAATCCTTCCAAACTCTCCTGTTACACTGAAAATATCTATATTTTTATCATCAGGTGGTTTTTACTTACATATATGAAGTTGCAATCTGCCAAAATGTGTTCGATAATTTGCATTAGCTTTTTTAAAAAGCCTGACATTTGCAGTTCATTTCACTCTCGTAAGAGTTTGAAATCGTGAGAATACCACACGGAATACCTGCCACACTTTTCACAGTACAATGCTACACAGTACAAGGATTTACTTGGTTTTGAAGAAAGTTGTTATAACAATAGCATGTTTTGATGGGTATGGTCATGTACCACGTATGCAAGCTTTTGTTAAGTTTGGATTTAATTCCACTTTAAGGACCACATTGTGTAGTGAAGGCTATCCTTTAGAGCAGCTTGTCACCCGTGGGCCAGGACAAGCCCAATAAAGGTTCTAATCTAACCCAAGAAATGATTTAAGGATCTGTGTTCTCATTTAAAATCCTCTCATGGACCATAATTAAAAGATTTGTAAAAGTGCCAATTTTTCCACTAGAGGGCAAAATAAATGCAGTTGCTGATGGATATGCAATTGTTCATCTGCAAGCTAATAATTTGACCTGATGTCCCAGTTATGTCAGTTTTTTAATTAGGTCTGTCATTTTTATGAGATTTTTTTATAATACAGTTTTCTTTCTTTCAGTATATCCAAAACCCAAATACATTATTGCTAAATCAAAAACTTGTTCACAAACGAAAAATATTTCTGGAGGCATCTGGTTTCCATTAAGGCTTTCTTGTATTTTTGGCTCTGAAAATGTACATCATCTGTGATCATGAAAATATCCTGAATTGATGGAGACTGGTTTCTGCCATATTATTGTTTTGGATTCATGTGGTTGGATATATAAAAGTTCTCAAAGCAATTCCAGGAAGTAAAGAGATCTTTGTCATCTGTTGCATGAGAGTAACAGTAAAAGTAGTGGTGTATACTGGATCTACAAAAAAGTCATGGTATATACTGGATCTACAAAAAAAGTTGTGGTGTATACTGGATTTACGAAAAAGTACTGGTGTATACTTGATCTAATAGGTCTTTGTGCTTCTAACAGAGAGCCTGTAATGATGTGTTGGTACAGGCCAAACACTATACAGGTTAAATTGGCAGTTATATGTTATTTATGGACATTTTGTCTTGAGTAAAGGTTACACTAAATGTTCAGAAGTTTTCTGTTGGTATTTGATTAGCACCTTGTTGTTTTTTTTTTTGTTATTACATGCTCATGTGAGTGTCTTCAAACCACAGATGCCCCTGTCACAAAAACCTTAAACCTCTTCCTGTTGTGGTCCAGCCCACACTTTAATGAGCCCCCAGCTTCCTGCTGAGTGATATTTTTATTCCTGTTAGAAAGGCATCCAGTAAAAGTATTGCACTCTCTGGGATTTGGTTGCAATCAAGTGTGGGAGAAGAACTCCATCAGCAGCTGAGAAGGAGAATGAGAGTCAGTGATGAGCAATTCTGTGATGGGTTGGATGGATTTTTCACAATTTCACTTTATCAGTATCAGTCTCTAGACACTTGAGTCCACTTGAGACTGCGTTGTTTGTTTTTTGTTGGGATATGAAGTTTCTTTTTTATTAATTTTTTTTTTTTACTTAAAAACATTTCAGGAACCAAAGGTAGCTTGTGTTATAATAATATATTAAATTAATACTTTATGAACATGCGCCATTGCTATGACATTTTTTTGACTATGCAGGAATGTTGTTGTTGTTGTTGTTGTTAGTATTATTATCATTAATATCCTGGCATATAATGCGGAGGGATATAATCATCAGTATGTCCGTCCATCCGTAGTCATTTACAATTCTGTGGAGGGTGGGGGGGTGTTGATATACCTTTTCTTCATGACTCTTGGTGTTGGTAGTAGCGGTGGTGATGGTATAATTACTTCTGCAACATGAAAAGCCTTAACACAAATCTTTACTAATACTGATGTGTGGAGAATAGTTTTATGATGTCTTTGGACTAGTTTGGAATAATATGTGATGTGCTACAAAATTATATTTTCTAACAAACAAAAGCTCTTTAAAAGGCTGTAAGCTTGATATTTTTTAATCTTGTCCTATTTGTATAATTAGGAGAAAGTGTTTGACAGAGACTGCAAAACCCCTTCTTTAAATTAGTTTGCATAGTAGTGTCTGCTCAGCACAATAAATAGGCAGTTTTACAATAATGCACTTTATATGTTGCAGCTGGAAATTGTAGTTTGTAGCTGTACTACATAGGCTTATAATGACGCAGTGGTCTAATTTGACTAAATGTGGTTTGGTTTCCAACATAGTCCCCCTGGAATCTACATTCTTCTCCCAGCAGAGTTGCCGTGTTTGGATCCGCTTGATATAGATGCTGTCATCCTGATGGTCAGATGGATTAGCAAGAACTTTTCAGCCTATTACCTTTGCAGCCCATCCTTTTAACCTTTATTTAACCAGGAGATCGCTTGAGATTAAGAATCTCTTTTATAAGCGAGACCTGGCCAAAATAGCAACCAAAAAAATTCCAGAACATATTAAAATACAACATGCACACAACAATAAAACAGCCATTAAAAATTCCACAACATATAAAAAAATTTGATAAAGTCTTTTCCACAGTAACTTAAAGTAAAACTTATGCATCTTCAAAAATTATTACAATTCCTGTAAGAAAATAAACCTGTGCTTTCTTTAACATCTTAAATGAAATGTTAACATGCTAATCATGCCGTTTGAAGGCATTTTCCTCTGTTGGCTGCTGCAGTTTTTCAGTGATGTGTGGGTCAGTGAAAGTAGGGACAGAAAAAAAGAGATATTAACATATAGTCAGATCCTCATAACTGCCAGTAACATCGAAGTTACCAATGCAGTATTAACTGATGATTTAAAGTAATGTTCCAATGTTTGATTTTTGCCAGTACCAGACATTAAGTGCATTTTATTAGAAGTAAATTATTGTTGATTCTGGATTGTAGTTCCATTTTTGTAAAGGAGTGGGGAAAAAAAGAACCTGCAATTTTTTTCCTGCAGTCTAATACAAATAATCTTACTGAAGTATCGAGATTAAGAAGCCAAGAGAGCATGTGTGTACGGTAGCAGCTTTTGGGACGTGTGTGTGCACAGTCTCCTTTGCCTTCATTTAACTGTACTTCCTCACATGCTATTTTTAGTGCCAGCAAACTACTTCAGATATGTATCTATAAGTTCAACTTCAGTCCCTCTCTTTCTCTTTTCTCCTCATCTCATTCTCTCCCTACTAATCCTATTTCTCTGCTCTGTTTCAGATCATAATACTCTGGTGATCTGATTTTTGTTGTTGTTTCCAGTAAAATCTATTAGGTGTTGGAAAGATTGTGAAATTTTCCCTTAACGCCCAATATATAATGTGTGTGTGTGTGTGTGTGTGTGTGTGTGTATATATATATATATATATATATATATATATATATATATAAATAACATTTTTTTAAATATTATTTGTTTGTGTATTGAAGCTCAATATCCAGTAGAGATGATAAGAAGGGATTTGAGTCAGTTATGTGTCGCAGTTCTTTCGTGCAGTGATTAATGCTCACTTTGTGTAGAAATAAATTTTTTACTTGCTTTTACGTGGTTTAAGGTTTTAAAATTGTAACAAAACAGCAGGATTTTTTTTTTTTAAATAAAAAAATCAGGATATTTATAGAGTCGGGATATTTGCAGAATCATAGTACAGATAGAATTGGCACACAGGCACTGTAATAATATTGCATTGGGTGGACCTTGGTGATTCCCATCCCTAGCATACATGTATATCTCCACATTAGTTCAGGTTGTGTGTATGAGTATAGCAGAAGGGTAAGGGGATTATTCAATAAAACTTTTGGATGTTCTTTCTTGGGTTTAAATCAAAACTTTTTGCATATATTTCCTCATACTCTTCTGAGGAAAATGGGAAACCTTAGGAAAGGATTGACTCTCAAGAATTTAACAATACCAGAGAAATATTTTTAGAAATTAATTCTGTAGACGTACATCCGCTATTACAAGTGCACAAGCATGTGACCTCTACAACCAGAGTCTCTTAATGATGATTATAATAAGCTAATATCTATTTTGGGATAAAATGTGGTTTATCTGTGTCATTATGGCCTCATTTCTTCTTGCTTCCACAGTTAAATCCTAAATGTATCATCAACTGCAAAAGATATTTTCAAAACCTGCAAAAAAAATTGTCTCTTTTTTTCTTTTTCTTTTAGCCCTCATCCTCATCTTCTATGTGATCTTTTATGGCTTCCTTGCTGGGATGTTTTCTCTCACCATGTGGGTGATGCTGCAAACCCTGGATGATTACACTCCCAGGTATAGGGACCGAGTCCCCAACCCAGGTAACACTCTCTCAACCTTTCCCTGATACCCACAAAACACATAATGCACCTATGAAAAGAACAATACATCAGCTGGACGTGTCCGAATGAGAGGAAATGACAAAGTTAGACATTGATTGTATGCTTGAAATTTTTGAAATGGTGTGTCCTATTGCCAGTATTGCACTAGCTCTGCTAAGTCTGTGAGCTTTCTTTTGGAGTCTTGTTTTTATGCTGTCCATTAGATAGTAGCCTTTTTATATAAAACCAATAACAGTCAACTGCACCGACCACTCAATGGTTACTTAGGACATCCTCTTGTTGCTCTTTTATATCATAAATTCTGATGCTAATGCACTTGGATTATTCTCTGAATGTGGAAGTTCCAGTTCAGGTTTCAGAGAAAACAAAGACCAGGAGAATTTTTTGCTTATAAGTCCAAGTAATGGAACTATAATCATACACTAATGACACTCTATACGATTAAGTAATTTCACCCCTCCTGGGTAGGTTTCGCATATTTAGGAGCGGAGATGTTGTTTTCTGGCATTTATAGAGCAGCACATGCACATTTTGCCAAATTTAGAAAGAAAAAGAAATGTATTGTTTTGTGTGATAGTGTAGAACAGAATAGCAATTATAGCAAGTTTATATTCTATGTTACTTTGACATGGGTGGACAGTGGCACAGCAGGAAGTATTCCTGCTTCTCAGATTTAGTGTCCCGGATTAATCAAGAGCTCAGGTTGCTGTCAATGTGGCTTTCCTCATGTTTTTCCCATGTTTGCGTGGTTTAGATTAGTAATTCCAAATCACCCCTCGGTGAGAATGAGTGTGTGTATGACATTCAGATTTGAATCCAGTGTTCCTGGAATATGTTCTGAATTTACCAGGATGCTGGATTAAGTGGTTATTGAAGATACCCCTAAGGTTTAACCTATTCGAAGCACACCCACACCCAGATCAATGAGAAGTTTAAATTAGAGGTCGTCAATGTTCCTTAGCTGAGTTACAGGTGAACACAATGTGTAAGAAATGAATACGATCATTAAGACATCAGGATGATATGTGCATGAAATTAAGGACTCTTATTGTTAGTAGCCTATTAGTTTGGATTAAAAAATGTATTCTTAAAGTTTACAGATCATGCTGTGTCATGATGTATATCATTATCGGGATATGAAATGATTTATATCGTGATCTAACATTTTGGCCCTATCGCCCAGCCCTATTGGGAACATAAAAAACAAAGTAAATCAAGATTTTTATATATTGAAATACACTGAAAACGCAGCACAACTTTTATGCTACATCATGAACACCGATGTAGGGGAAGTGAAAGTAACTATAAATATGTTCTCATAAGGTATGCCAAAATGTCGTGATCGCCTACTGGGTTCGAACCCATGCCATTTTTCCGGAAAACGGACAGATGCACAAAACACAACTCTGTTCCATAATGCACTTTTTTCAAATGACACGTTTCTCAGTTTGCACGTGCAAACTCAGTACTTGGGAGCATAAAAAGCTGTGGACAGCAGTCGTTTGCCCTGCAGTACAACAATGGACAACTTCGTGCAAATCAGAAACGGAGTCCGTCAACCATAAACTGATTGCAACATTGTTTGAATCATACTGGCAGTGTTAGCGACCGACCACGACATGGTGAACTTCTGGTAACAACACCACGTCAGGACAGACAAATCAGGTGTAATCACCAATGAAATCGGTTCCTTTTGGCATCAACAATGGCGCGTAACATCATCAGGCACACTGATGGCACAGTGGTATGTGGACTTGATTTTGAGACCACTTATGCTTCCTCTTATGCATCGCCATAGTCACAGTGTGCAACTTTCAGGTGTTGGTATAATGACATCAGTGCAGTAACAGTCTCGACAGGTTTTCAACTGATGGATGGCAGTAAAAGCATAATTAAATTATTTCATCTCTAACTTGTGTTTTGCGGTTTCATTATGTCTCAATAAAGTTGGTGTTGCGTTTTCAATGTGTTTCAGTATAGTTTATTTGTACGGTAGTTTAACCATGACTGGGGCAGGACACGGAGCTTTGCACACAGAACTAAGCACTGTGTAGTTAACAGTGTTTTTAAATAATTCGAACTTTTGGTGTATACACTGTGCAGAAACACAAGAAAAGCAAACTTTAATAAGATTCTCATGGTTTATTTTTCCATTTTTAAAGTGCGACAACGCTGCCGACGCCTGCTCCAACTGACTGTGATAAACCGTGTGTGTTCGTTGTTTTCTTGGTTCATTTCTGAATAATGTCTATGAAGCCCAGGAAAATGGACCAATCAGATTGCGCCGTTCACATGTACTATACACTTTTACTCTGTGTCCTGTCAAGTTGAACTATTGAATGTCAGTGCAGCTAAACCCACACATTTTAAAAATAATTTCAACTGTGAAGTATGGCACGACTTCCTTCCTTATTCGATACGACATTTTGAAGTTTTTTGCCATTTGCAATGCTATTCAAAAAGAGTAGGGAAGTAATTGGAGACTGTTAATAAGAACTAATCCTATTAAGGTTCACTTTGTGATAGTTTTTCTGTTTTACTGACAGGTCTGATGATCAGGCCCAAGTTTCTGGACATCGAAGTAAATCGTTCTAACTCACAGCAGTACAATAAGTATGTACAGGACCTGGAGACATTCCTCCTGGGTAAGTCCTGCCTCCTTTTGTAAAGTTTATAGAACTGCAGGAGAACCCCGTGAACAGAACACAGACATGCAGTATATTTATATGAAAATAATCATAAGGATATTTAATAAGTGCCAAGAGTTGCTTTTGTAAGATGATCTTACTGTCCTCCAGTGAGGCTCATTAGCCTGTTTAAAATGATTAGGTTTGGATTTTCGCTCTTGAATAACCTGAGTAATAATGGATTCTTGTACCTGGTGGTAATAAGTGGCATAATCAGAGACCGGTGGAAATACATTTCTTTTTTAGCTGGGAAGTTTCAGATAGATGTTCAGTCGTTTTATGGATGTTTTAATCAATGCATTGTTTCATCAACATTAACCAGTAGGTAGATGGAACAATTAATTTAGGTTATATTATCCGTTTACACAAATTTTCCCCCTTAAACCTAATTTATGTGAACATAAAGTAGTGACACAGTTCTGTGGTTGTACTGTCTATTTCCATCCAGTCAAAAAGAAACCATGTAAGCTCTCAAAACCTGTAACTTAATGAGCAACCGTTCCTGTTTCACAAGTAAAGAATTCTTCACAGTAAAAGATGGAGTGTCCTGACTGATGCAGTTTCCTGTTTAAGGTGCTGGTTTTAGGGAGACAGTTTTTAGGCTTTTTTTTATGGCTTTGTGGTACTGGGGTTAGTGGTGTGGTCCCTAAATAGAGCTGCTCTGTTGCACAGGAGTCTGTTGAAAACAGCTGCCGTTCAGTTCCAGCTGTCAATGACTGTTGCCTCTTTGACCCAGAGCTGCTAGCAGATTCACTGCTGCTTCCATCACCACCATACTTTCTATAAAAAGATTTGCGGGATAAGATATTTGTGTTATTGGCGTTTCAAAGTGCTACTGGGTACACACCTCAACACTTGGCTGTATGCTGAGAGTTAAGAGGGCAAGGACGACCCAGGATGACGTGTACCTTCCGACAGCTTGAGGAAATACACCTAAAAGCTGAATGTGACTACATGCTTTTCTTTCAGGGAATGTTCCTAGATCTGTCGTCTTTTGGATTTAGCTACAAGGCAGTGAATGATGAGTGCTGCAGTACAACACGTGCTGTTTTGGGATCCCTTGGCAAATGAATCCGATGTTAAATCAAGCATTTATGCATCAAACAATAGCAAGGTGTATTGATTTAATATGCATGCGGGACTGTATATTTCTTACTCATGGTTCAGTGCTATCCTTACCTTCTTCTTATGGTCTCGTTTTCACACAGATTATAATGACACGCTGCAGGAGCCGAATGAACAGTGCATGAAAGGCCAATATTATATGCAGGACAGTGCAGAAGGGAAAAAAGTTTGCCCATTTTTGCGTACTCAGCTGCGTCAGTGTTCTGGAGTGGCTGATCCATCCTTTGGTTATGGTGACGGACAGCCCTGTGTGTTGATCAAGATGAATCGGGTGAGTCCACAGAACACACTTTTAGGGATAAAATAAATTTGTTTCTTGTCTGAGCAAATTTGTTCTCTGAATGAAAGGATGAATGAAGAAATAGCAAATATTAGTAAAAAATTTTACTTTAGTCTAGTCTACCCTGATTATTTGAGATAATAAAGATTTGAGACACACTTGATTTGAGAATCCCCTCACCATCCCCTGTCTATCTGTCATTATTACCTCAGGCCTGGGAGAAAATCATTGAAGTACTCACAGAACAGTCAACAGAGTTTCTCCATTATTTTAGTTTTACAGAGTGGAATTCATAGAGTGGTAAGGCAAAACAAGAGGGGTCAGTGCAAACATAGAGCTCTGGGTAGTGGACTGTGATTGGTTAGCTCAAACAAAAGTGTGATGGTGAAGGCGCACAATTGCACGAGTGTGGGGACTTTCTGGTTGCTTCATGTGCACTTTCTTTGTTCTTAAAAGCACAGAAAAAAGTAAAAGTGGAGGGTGTGTCAAATTTTCCCCATCAATTAGTTCTAAACATGCCCACCTTATGGACAAAAACCAGTGTGTTAGTTGTCCAATGGTCTGTATCTGAGTGATGACCCTGTGCACTGACCAGAATTTGTTCGTACACACAAGTAATTTGCTTAGTTCACTTCCAGTTTCAGCGGAAAATAACTCATAAGCCGAGTACCACAAAGGTGTCTGGTGCCCAGGCAGTCATGCATATAGCGCATAACACCATCACCCTGATGTATCTGAAAATGTAGTCCCAGGTCTAAAACTATTACCTATACAGATTCATTTGCTTATTTCTATTCTTATTTTGTCTCAGGACAGGGAAATGAGTCAAATCTACTCTTTTTGCTCATGCTGTTGGAGTGTTAAATAAAATAATTAGAAAAGAACTGGACAATTCCTTAAGGGTAATGGTAAAATAAAGTGGAAATCATACACGTAAACGATTCCTTGTAATGAAATGAATACATTGATTTGAAATATCAAGAGCCTTGTTTTTCCTGTTTGCTTGCTTTGATGCACAAGAATTTTTCCTATTTTTTTTTATATTTATGTCTCATCTTTCATAATTCTTTGATTTCCTTTTATTGAATTCACTGATTTTAATTAAGTGGTCTGTATTTGCAAAGGATTTTGAAAATAAGTTCAAGAAAATAAACGTACACAAATGTGGCAGTGGCTCCCGAGTGGTGCATCGACAAGGTGCGCGACTATCAACCTGGAGATCGCAAGTTCAAATCCAGGTTGATGCCACAGCCATCCGTGATCGGGAGTCCATGGGGCTAATTTGCCAAGCTCTCATGGGAGGGAGGGATGGTATCCCTGTCACAGCGATCACCAGCCAATCATGGGCGTTTGTGAGCTTCTTCCAAATACGCATGCACAGCAGTTCGAAAGGAGGCGGGTGGTAGCATCGCATGTCATGGAGGGGGCAATATGCATGCTTACACCCCTCCCTGGTTGGTGGTGGTCGTGTGATAGGGAAGGCAATACTTGAAGAGTGGGAATTGAATACAACCAAATTAGGGGAGAAAATGGGTGAAAAATTGGGGGAACAAAATAAAAAATGTGGCAGCCATGGCCTAATGGTTAAAGCAGGACTGAAATACCGGGACCTCCCCCTCCCGTTCCTCCACCATCATGACTGAAATGCCCTAGAGCAAATCACCTAACCCCCAACTTCTCTCCAGGTGCCACAGTGAGACTTCCCACTGCTCCTGAGAGTATGCAAAGCCAAATTTCTCTTGTGGGAAAAAATGTGTATGTGTGTGCGTGTGTGTGCGTGTGTGTGCTTGTGTGCGCGTGTGTGTACGTGTGCGTGCGTGCGTGTGTGTGTGTGTGTGTGTGTGTATATATGCTCTGTTTATGTACAAAAACTTTATATATTTTTTTATAAATATATACAAAATAAGTATATTTTTAAAAAAATGTGTTTATTAATTTTTTGTATTTATTTATTTGTTTATTTTGTTGCCTTGTGTAGATTATAGGTCTGATTCCTGAAGGAAGGCCGTACATCAACTGCACAGCCAAGGTAAAGTCCATCGCCTTCCTGCATGTGTATATGCAAATTATGTCAACCATGTTCCTGAGGCATGTTTTTTATTTTTGGTAATAAATAAGATGTATGAGATGTACAAGTATGAGTGTGTTCATTTTGTTTTTCAACCCTGTGTTTGTATATGGTCTCTCTCCATGCTGCATTGGCAGTTCACTTGTGGTAAGAATTGAGGCCCAGTCTCCCTGCTGTCACCAGGGACCTTGTTCTGACCCTTTTTCATAACATTTGCTGCTTCTGTTTTGGCTCCTGTCCTCTACTGCTTGTGTCTGGCACTTTAGTATTCCCACATGCAAGACACGGTGTACCGTATACCTTCAAACCTCCAGCTAAAGGAAGTAGAAGTAAAAAATTTAAGGGTAAATTTAGCGGTGCAACTCTCTAAGCAGTTTAATACTGGACATAATTCAGTCATTTTCATCCGTTTCACTAAATGAACAAACAAAGGAATTATTTCTTTATGTTTGGATTAATACTTTGTTTTTCTAGCTATTTAACTGAGTTCACATAGACCAGCCACTGTAGTTTTGTAGCTATTAATTCAATTATTTTCTCACTGTACATGCATGATGGTATAAGTTGAGCATATATATTTAACATTATTAACATTAAATTTGAATAATAAGCAGGTGAACTTTTCACAGTTTTAGCTGGGGGAAACTGGCCTATCACCCTACATCCCTGGTAGACCTACTCTAATGTTCTCACAAGCTTCAAACCCCTTCCCCCTTGACTACTATATTGCAAAGAGTAGTAACTTTTGAAGGTATACAAGGACAACAGGAAGAGTGCCTTCTTCATTTTAGGAAACGTTCTGCTCATACTGCTCCCCTGACTTCACCTTCTAACAGAGACTGAGAGCTTGAGTTCCTGCAGGTTGCTGTAATGCTTTTAATGCTTTATTGCTTCCATTAGAGATTGCATTGATCTTTCAATGAGTGGATTGTGTCGCTTGCCTTGAATGAATGACAATCTACAGTTTGCAGGAAACATATCCCACAGTGACCATCTATTTCATCCTTAAAGTTATATTTTCGTTACAATTACGGTGAAACACGTAATGCTCAATACACAGAGTCAAACAAAGAATTACTGTTTAAGGGCTTAATCAACTATAAGTAGTTTTAGGGTAATTGTGGGGTTAAAATGTTTGGTTAAAATGCTCCTTTACCATAATATAATATTTATTTTTTTGTGCTGCTGAATCAGATTAGGTTAGATTAGACTAAGAAGGAAGTAATCACGTGGGGATCACTCTCTGTCATTCCATTGCCGAACCACTTAATCCTACTAGGGTCGCGGGTTGACATGAAGGCGTGGTACACCCTGAGCAGCTCGCTAGACCATCGCAGGGCCAACACACACAACCATTCACACTCACACATAGGGAAAGTTTGGAAGAGCCAAATAATTTGTCTAATGTGCATGCCTTTGGACTGTGGGAGTGTGGGAAAGAAACCATATATCTTACTATTAAAACTTAGATAAGTGCTTAATTTAGCATTAAAATAAGTAGTTCAGCTTCAGATAGCATTAAAAGCTTAAATAGCAATAACATGGCAGATACTCATAAAATAAACACACTGGAAACGAGAATAAAAGTAGAAGATGGTTTATTAGAAGTTACAGATCAGTCAATCTGTCCGAAGGAATAATGGGCACACCATCATCAGTAGTGGGAGAAGGAGCATCCGCAGGAGATGTGGGTGTATAATCAGAGGGA
>JAQMYF010000013.1:13879901-13909017 GCA_030014195.1 Neosilurus mollespiculum | reverse complement strand
ACACAGCCATAGAAAAAATTAGGAGGCCACTTTTAATGAGGATACCCATTAAAAGTGGTCTCTTTATTTTTTCCACTGCTGTATTTATATGTTTCAGTTTAGCACCTCTTCCCTTTTTACCCACAAATCCCTTCATTAAAAGAATATTTCAAGTAAGTGCATATTCAGCCACTTTCAAATCATCTCTGTAGGACACAATGGTAATGACATCGTGCAGGAAGCAGGGACCTGTATATAGATGTGTCAGAGCATAGAGTTTATGTCTGTACCCTCTTATTGTGCTGTGCAGCCTGTTGTGTGTGTGTCTGTGTGTATGAGTGAGAGGGTGAGATTATGTATGTATGTGTATGCGAGTTCCATAATGTGAAGTCTATATGTATATATTTAATGGATTTTAAAGACACTCTTCCCCACCCCGTATCGTCACTCTCACTATGTCTGACTGCTGTAATAATTCAAGGTTATGATATTATATATGTAATAAGAATTGTAATTTAAGATTTTGGAGAATTTAAAATGTTATAAAGTGGAGGTGGTTTGACACACACAGAAGTCTATCGACCACCATCCGAGGGAAGTGATTTTATAAAACCTCTGCAGAAACTGTACTTTGTGCAGATGCCTTAAGATCTGTGTGGAAACAACTTCATCAAATAAAGGAGATTTTAAACATGGACACAGTCATGTTTGCAAGTGATTAGTAACTTACAGGCTATGGAGTGTTGTGTGTTTGCCCAAAGGTGGCACCAGAAAGCTCAATTCAGAGTTGCATGCATGAAAAAAGTCACATTAAACGTCCTAAACGTGACACACTATAGTTAAAATAATAATAATCCTAATACATTTATACTAGTTTATGTCTAGGTATAATTATTAAATTGACCAGTTCACACAAACAACAAAATATTAATATTCTAATGTACAAAGCTAATGATTTAGATATTAGTAAGTAAATAATGTTTATTAAAAATATATAGGATGCCTGACCATCACAGGACAAATTGCACACAAGCCAAGGACATTCTTGAAGCTGTGAGGTGGCAACACTACCTACTTGACCATCTTGCCAATCTTAAATAACTGACATTTTTATAATTAGTCTAATGCACAGTGAAAAAACTATGGTAAATAGATACTATCATTTTTGAATTTTTTTTTACATAGATATACAGTACATCTACATAGTAGTCAATGGAGATACTTCACAGCAGTACTCCAAGGTAACATCAGTAGATTTACGAGGATTATTTTCAACAGTCTGCTTGACAAACCGAAGACACCTGTCAGATCGACCTGAGCAGGATGCTGTTGATTCCTTGCCTCTGCTGGCTGTGGAAAGAGGAATCCCAAGGTTTATTTATATATATATATATATAGTGTGTGTGTGTGTGTGTGTGTTTGATCAAAAGTAAGGAAGGGGTCTATTTACTTTTATATGTCTCTGTAAGTAAAACATTAATACATATAGTACTAAGCTGGTCCTGCAAAAAAAATAAAACATTATTAAAATGTGGCAACAGATTAATTTCAATTGCATTTTATTTGTGTAGTATGTTTAACAATGAACATTGTCCCAAAGCAGTATTTGATTAAAATAAAGAAATGAAATATACATTTCAGATATAAGGAAGACCATCCACATCCATGTGACACTGGATAGTTTGATTGTAAATAATTTCCTTTCTGTACCTTTATGCCATATAGTCAAATCCCAGGAACTTATGGGCAACCTGTGAATGTGATTTTCATAGTTTCTTTGTGGTACCATCCACACCAATCTCAATCAATATGTAGGCTTCTCCGTACGTGGCCATTCTCAGGCTTTTTCTCAGATGATAAGAACTCCAACAAGAAGTAGGGCATCAGAAAGGCAAGTTCAGAAAAGGTCAGGATCATATCATAGCATCAAGATAACTTCACTACAAAATAGTTGAGAAGATATTAAATGGGTCGTTAGAGGCCAAAGCTAGGACAAATTCATGATCAGATCAACTATTTAAAAGCAGGGGTTGGGCAGTGTTAAGGCTCTCAGTCACTGATCAGAAGGTCAGGGGTTCAGGCCCCAGTCTCACCAAGCTTCCACTGTAACACCCTTGAGCAAGGCACATAACCCTTTACTGCTTAGTTGTATAAATGAGATGAAAAAGTGTAAGTCGCTTTGGATAAGGGCGTCTGCCAAATACTACAAAATGTAAATCATCATAGTATTACTCTATATATCATATATCTTTATATTATTATCCTACAGTTATATTGTTTATATGCCAGAATGTGAGCTCACCATTGTTGTGTCAAACATACCGATGAAACACAGCATCCCTCCAAGTACTGTCAGAAGCACATTATACTCAGTTGATCTGGTTACTATGAATCAAAAATAAAATTCCAAAGCATTTGTTAAACAGTTTTTTGGAGGTTTTCTGGTTTGTGGGGAAATAATGAAATAGAAAGACAAACTAGGTAGAAAAAAAAAACAAAAGGTGTCACAAAAACTCAGAGTGAATAAGTCTACACTGTACATGAGTAAATGTAAAGTTTTTACCCATGTTCTCTTTTGTGATGCCATTACCGAGGCTTCAGGGAATGTTTTGTCATGTGTTGTGTTCGAAATTCCTTTTTAGTTTATAATTTGCTTTTAGTAATTTAGTCTCGCTTTCATCCAATAACAGCAACTTTACTGCAGAGTCAGGATGTCATAGTTCCAGTCAGTGAAGGTGACCCACGCTCACATGGAGTTGTAAGGTTCAAGTATCATTTATTAGTGCTATGAGAGACCTCACCCTGAATCAGTAGCACCAGAACTTTTAGCTGAGGCTTTGTTGGAAACAAGTTAAAAGCAGCTCTTATCAGAAATTCTTTTTTGCTTAAAACAACATAACATATACATAGAAGGACTTTGTTCCTGTAACCACACACAATACCGTCAACCAGACCGGACAGATTGAAAGAAACGACCAATAGTGCAGTCGTGCTGAACTAGATTAAACCTCATGTTTGAGCTCTTCTAAACCCTTTGAGCTTAAGGGCATTTAAGGATATCTCCGTGACAAATGGCCAGACGCTGCAGTCTGGAGTCACTAGAGGAGCAATTACGCTGCCCTGTGTGTCTGGTGGTCTTTTCTGAGCCACTCATGCTGCCAACGCTGTATACACTCTATGGACATTGACCCTCTCGGGCAACTCCAGGGTCCTGTGTGTCACTGTATGGTGGATGGAGACAGCCCCTCGCTTAATGTGGCACTGGCCCGCATTGTAGACCCCCTACAGGAGATTAGTGAGTTGGGTCAAGGCCCTCCAGAGACACGTAACCAACACCATTACCCCTGAGCCTGTATTGTAAGGAGGATCAGACGCTAATCTGTGGACTGTGTAGCAGCGTCAGAAGCCAGAAAGTACACAAGGTCACCCCAATCAGCAGCGTGCACAGTCGAATGAAGGTAAAATAACTGTGAGTATTAGAGGTAATTGAAAAGCCAATCATATATTGCTAGATATTATTCCATTATTTGAGACAGTTATATGTAGCATAGAGTATAATGGCTAATTATTTCCAGATGTTCAACACCAATGGTTTGAGATCAGATGATGTTAAAATAAATTTCTAAATCTTACATACATTTGTAAGAAGTTTACATATACCAATCATGAATTTTATTTATTTAATTTGGAGGGGTAGCCTGTTATTAAAATAATGTCAAAATATATATACAAGGTTTTTAAAAATAATACATGCCTAATATTTGGTTAAATGTTAGCATATGTAGTAAGTTTCACCTTGACCAGATACATTTTTCAGCTATCAGAAAGTGTCTGACAGAATTCTGCTTGGATATTTTATCTCTTGGTGGCATGGTGGTGCAGTGGTTAGCACATCAGCCTCACAGCTAGAAGGCCTCGGTTTGATTGCCTCAGGCGTTTCTGTGAAGAGTTTGTATGTTCTCCCTGTGCTTGCGTGGGTTTCCTCTAGTAACTCCTGTTTCCTCCCACAGTCCAATAACATTTACAGTAGGCTAATTGGCTGCTCCAAATCACCCCTTGGTGTGAGTGTGTTGGCCCTGGGATGCCCTGGCGAGTTGTCTAGGGTGTACCCTGCCCTCGCCCAGAGTCGGCTGAGATGGGCGCCAGCCTCCCCGTGACTTTAATTAGGATTAAATGGCTTAGAAAATGAATGGTTGAATAAATAAATGAATATTTTTTCCATCTTCTTGGCAGAACTGGGAGAGTTAAATTTGTTTTCTGGACCTGACTTTTAAGCACAGCTCACATATTCGTGATAAAGTTTCCATCAGGACTTGGGCAGTTGTAAAAGCTTAATGTTAGCCTGTTTTATTTATTTCACAACCTTTGCTATCTATTTAAGGTCATTGTCCTGTTGGGACACTCAGTAATGTCCAAGTTTCAACTGTGTAGGTGACCATTTGAAGTTACGCTGAGGAATAGACCTCCTTCAACATCATTCCTTTTACTTTCTTCAGTGCACCAGTTCCACTGGCAGCAAACTAGCCCCCAGCGCACAATTTAACCACAACCAGTGCCCTTCTCTACCTCTCGTCATTGTGGCTAAATAACTCAATCTTTGTCTCAGGTGACCACAAAAATTTTAGTCAGGAAGGTTTTTTTCTTTGTGCATGTGGTCAGCTTCAGCTTTAGTCGAGCTTGAATGGACTGCAGCCTCTCTGTCAATTATGATGTAAATTTGTTTGACTGAAGTGCCTGGTGGTATGAGCTTCAGGTTGATAGAGTTGGACAGAGAGATATCTATGTAATGTGTTCTATGAGGGGGCAGTGGTGGCCCGGTGGCAGGGTTGGTTATGGATTACTGATCCAAAGGTTTGGGGTTCAAGCCCCATTATCACTGAGTTGTCACTGCTGCCCACACAGTGCAGCTAACTGGGTTATCAATAGCCAGCCATGTTTCTCACTGTCTGTGGTGGGAGTCATGTAAAAGAACCATTGCTGACTTTCGGCTGCATTGTCGTCAGCGTGTTTTTGCCCTGCAATGGCCTGGCCCAGAGTTGCCCAGAGTTGGCTGAGATGGGCGCCAGCCTCTCTGCGACCCTAATCAGAATTAAGCGGTTCAGATGAATCAAATGAATGAATGAATGAAGTTGTTTGACCGTTGAGTCACACTGGAGTTCAAGCAGCTTTCAGTACATGGCAGGCCTGTGCCTTGGTAGTTACTGGATTATTCCCAATATTCCATTTTAGTTTGGATCTTCTTCCAGACCTTAGTGATGTAGCTGCACCTCCCAAAAACTGTTTGTGTTGATTCATTTGAATTGAGTATCTTGGAATGTGCAGTTTAGAAATGTTCCAAGTGATATTATTAAAATATTTGAATCTACAATCCTCTTTCTCAGATCTTCACTGATCTCCAAGAACCTTCTTAGTGTACTGTGTGTTGGTCAATCCAGAGAGTGCTGTCCAAACTAACCTGTTTTATGTTGGCACAGAAAAGCTGACAGTTATTGTCAGCCATGATCACTTTCAGCACCACTCATTCATTCATTCATTTACTCACCATCTCAGCCAACACTGGGTGAGGGTGGGGCACACCCTAAACAGGTCACGAGACCATCGCAGGCCAACACACGCACAACCATTCACACTCAGTCACTAGGAGCAACAGCCAATCAGTCTAATATGTATGTCTTTGGACTGTGAGAGGAAATCGAAGTACTCTGAGGGAACCCAGGACCTTCTTGTTGTGAAGTGGACATGCTAACCATTATACCACTGTGCTGTCCACTTTTAGCACGACTGAATTAATAGTATAATTAAGTGTGTGTATATATATATATATATATATATATATATATATATATATATATATATATATATAATATTTGAATGTACAAAGTTCACCCTGTGTTGATTTCAGAAAATAAATTTTTAGGTGTGTTGTTTTTTTTTGTTTTTTTTTCCCCGTTAAAGATCTGTTGTGCAATCAGAAAAACAGTTCAAAGATATAAATGAAAGTCCACTGTGCCTTTGCTGTAATGTCAAATCAACAGAGCACCACAGAAATCTTGGAGGTGAGTATTAAAAAAAAAAAACACCCTAAAATTAATTGGTATCTGTACATTAAAGCACATTACAAATGTATCTGTACATTAAAGATTAGCATAAAACATACTACAATGATTTACATTTGTCTTTTAAAGCACTTACGTTTTTGTTGCTTGTGTGCTGATATATGAAACTGACTTCAGTAAAAGAAGTGAGGAATCATTGTTTCTGCTGTAATTTGAGTTACAAGGATACAATTTAATTTCCTCTCATAATCGGTCTGCATCAAAAAGACACCAGTGAACACATCCCTGTTCCATTCAAGCGAATAAAAGAAAAGTAATGAAAGTAAGCATACCGTGAAGTGAATTGAAGCATTGTGCCTTTCTTTCTTTCTTTCTTTCTTTCTTTCTTTCTCTCTTTCTTTCTTTCTTTCTTTCTTTAGGAGGACATTTCCTGTCTGATGACTGACTTTCAGACACACAAGAGAAAGCAGGAAGAGCAGATTTGTAAAATGGCCTACAAGTCGTGCATTATAGTGAGTTAGGTTTAGACCTTTCTGAAAACAATGTCACAATTACAAAACTTGACTTATCCGCTGTTTTTTTTTTTTTTTTTAACTTTCTGATTTGTGCATATGTGTGTAGAATGAGGCAGATATGCTGAAGCGGGGGGTGTAGAAGGAGTTTGGGGAGTTGCGACAATGTGTAGAACTCAAGGAGGCCAACTTCATGCAGAAGGTGAGGAACACCACCTCTACTCTCATCTCCTCCATCCAAACCAGGCTGATCCCATGAGCCAACTGCTGTCCATGTTCCAGGAGGCTGAAGGCACACTGGAAGCCCTGAGCAATAAGAGCCATCTGGACTTTATTACTGTGAGTTAATACTTTTTTTTTTAAATATATAAAATAACAAAACAGAGCTGTTCATAACAGGGTCCTGCAGTGGATTGGTGAGCTGTTCAGGGTGTACCCTGCAACTTGCCCAAAATCAGCTGGGATTAGCTTGAGCTTCCACTATGACCCTGACAGAAACATGGTACAAATGATGGATGGATGTTACGGTTCATAGTCATGAAAAACTATGGTTAGTGGAAAACCTGATACTAAACTAGTGCTATTTATTCATTCTTACTGCTCATGCAGAATTATATTTGATGTAGTCTTTGTATGGTTTAAAATATTGATATCCTTATAAAGTGTCTTTATACAACGAGCCAATTCAGAGATGACACTGCTGTGCAGTACAGATATAATGTAAAACAGTTACAACAGAACCAAGATAGTGGTAGTTTAGGAGAGAATATTTTATTGGTATCATGCAACACATTTCACCAAATACTGGTAAAGTAACAGAAGCCCTAATCTTAACATTTGCAAAAAAAAAAAAAAAAAGCCACTTGTGAATTTTAGTAGTAATTATGTAAACAATGTAAAAGGGTGTTTGCTAAGTAAATGTTCTTAAAATATTTTTATAAACTTTGTACATTTACTGCTTTAGGAAAAACGAGAAGGTGCACTCAGTCACTCATTTGCCGAACCACTGACTCCTCCTACGATCATAGGCAAGCTGGAGCTGATCTCAGCCGACACTGGGCGAATGTGGCCTACACCCTGAACAGCTCATCAGATAATCGCAGCCTAATGTGCATGTCTTTGGACTTTGGCAGGAAACTGGAGTGCGAGGAGGAAACCCACACAGCATGGGACAAACATGCAAACTCCACAAAGAAACGCCCGAGCCTGGGATTCACACCCAGGATCTTTTCCCGTAAGCACCTTTAATAGAAAAGAGTAATATTAATGTATTCCGTCGTTTTTCTGCTCATCCTTGACCATCCTTGTTTTTTTTCCTCTGCATCTAAAAAAAGGAAACAGAAATCCAAAACATGAACTGAATCTATGCAATAGTCATAGATCATTCAAATATCTTTGGTACACTCAGAGCTTTGTGTGATGTTTCAGATTTAAAGAGCCAACAGAGAAAACAGAGGGAAGAGAGGACCTACAGCTCCATCAGCTTTAATACAGCCTTTAATCACAGTGACATTAAAATGAGTGCATGGAAGAGATTACACAGGAGCGTTTTACAAGGTACACTGGATCCAGTCAGTTCTGGAAATCAGCATGAACAATCAAGTTGAAATCCTTATAAATATTCTCTTATGTACATTGGTAATCATATTTCGGATATAATTATTTGTCTGAATTTAATTAACTTACATAGGAAAACATCATATGCAATACCCAACCCTTATAAGATTAAGCGGTTTGGAAAATAAGTGATTGAGTGTGTGAGAATAGCATCTCTGACAACCTCACTGGGTTCAACTCCTGTCAGCCAAGAACAGGAATCCGAGGCTACAGTGGGTGCAGGCTCCCCAAACTGGACAGCTGAAGATTGGAAAAAGATTACACACTTTTACCAGTGTTCCAGCTCATGACTGGTTGGTAATGCAGACCCTTTCTACCCTTTTCTACAGCTCCTGAATGCCTGAAGTTTGACTCTCTCCCAGCTCACTCCATGCTCCAACTCAGTGATGACCACACCAGTGTGGAGTGCGGCGTCCTCATCAACCAACCGGGTCTTTTCCTCAGGCAACCCCTACTGGGAAGTCCAGGTGGGAGAGAAACCAAAGGGACTGCCTGCTGGAAAAGTAAGCTTGCCAAGAGTCCTGACAGTGGCGTGTGGTTGATTGGGATGACGCATGGCCGGCTGTATGAGGCTTTCACCACTCCTCATGTCACCCTGCTTTTCATGAGTCAGCCACACCGCTTGGAGTTTTTCCTGAACTATGACAGAGGAGAGCTGACATTTTATAATGCGGGCAGTTCTGATGAGTGCAGGTTCATTTATTCCTATCAGGCTGAGCTGCAGGGGGAAGTCTACCCATTGTTTGATGTGTGCTGGCATGGGCGTGGTGCCAACAAGCTACCAATCTTCTCGCCACGGCCACTCACTGAAACTTATGAGGGTTAGCCTAGAAGCAATTATGGCTGTGGCAATGAACCGGTATTATAGTTTAGTGAAAGTATGCTAGTTCAATATTCTACTTTTGCATAAAAAATAGACAGACAGACAAACAACAAGTACATTTTAAATGAATTAATGCCTTTCTAAAACTTATTTGCCCACCATATTTTGGGATTTGTTTCTGTAGGTGATGAAAAATTTGTAGGGGGGAGAAAAACATTTTTATACGGACAAATTTAGAATATAGTATATACACCACACTGTTATATTATAAGCACTGTTGTATTACTGCTGTATAAGTACAGCAGTTGTATGTAGGTTAAAAGTAGCCTAAAGGACAAACTACCCATTAACCCATTAACATGTTTTTTTTAATCAGCAGTAACACAAATTTAATAGGATTTTTAGGAGAAGGGCAAATGACTATTATAATAATGTAATCATTGCATTATTAGGTAAAAGCTAAAAATTAGATCAATAATTTCATCCCTCACATTACTGTTAACTATAGTACTTACCTTTCTTGTAACTAGTAGAACTTAAATAATAGTTTTTAAAATGCAATAATTAAAAATTATTTGCTGTAGAAATGATTTAAATAATATATATTTGTCACTCACCCATTTGCTAAAACACTAACTCCTACAACTAGGGTTGCGAGGAGGCTGGAGCGTGTCTGAGCCAACAATGGGTGAAGGTGAGGTACACCCTGAACACACCAGTGCAAGGCAACACACACACACACACACACACACACACAAACAACTGTTCACACTCACATCCACACCTGGGGGCAATCTGGAACAGCCAATCAACCTACTGTCTTTGGATTGTTTGAGGAAACTTATGCAAGCATAGGGAGAACATACAAATTCCACACAGAAACGCTCGAGCCCGAGACTCGAACCCAGAACCTCCTTGCTGTGAGGTGTACATGTTTACCATCCCGTCAACATACTGCCCAACATACATTCTGATCGATATTTTATATACATACTGTTAACAGCTGAGTATCTTGTATCTTGGTCAAGAGCCCTTCTGTGTGGAGTTTGCATGTTCATACTGTGTTTTTGTGAGTTTCCTCTTGATGCTTCGGTTTCCTCCCACAGACCGAAGATATGCTCATTAGGTCCAATAGTTTCACTTTACTTGCCCATGGGTGGACTGTGTGAATGGTTGGTTGTTCTTGTGTTAGCTCTGTAATAGACTGGTAACCTGTTCAGGGTGTTGCCTACCGCTCACCCCAAGTCTGCTGGGATTGGGTCCAGCTTCCCCCTGCAACCCTAACAGATAAGCAGCACAGATAATGGATGGATGGAAGTCCTGCTGATTTTTCAAGAGCTTGTGTATGACATCATCTAAACCTGTACTGGATGTATATGACCACTAGATGGCAGTGTTGGTGTTTCTTCATCTAGGGCAAGAAACCCCTGGTTACACAATCACTTAATTTCAGTACAGTATAAGCAAAGACAATTTACTGTGGCATATAAATTCTCTTGAGACTAAATTATAATCTTTAAAGTGAAGTCAACAAATAAACTACCCATGAGACTCCTCAGGTGAGAAGCAGACTGCCATGTTCTGATTTTGCTGTGCACATGTCTAGAGATCTCAGTCGTGCTCAGGTTTGAAGTTGTTCAGTAATAAAAGCTCTCAAATCCAAGGCACATGAATTACTGACAGGCTGAAAATATATGTGTGTCTGTTTTTACTTTACTCCTGGCTGGCACACAGACATTTGATTTACCCGCAATTTATTAGGAGGGGAAAAAAAAAGGCTCACAGCAACTGAAAAAACAAACAAACACCCCAACCAGGCTCACTGCACAGGATGAGTTCCCACCTCATGATACCTCTTCCCAACTATACATCAAAAATTATATACATGACACTGCTGCACAACCTCTCTCACTCTCTCTTTTTCACACACTACTGTTAAAGCTCCATGTGAGATAAGTAATAGAGGATTCATGGAGGATGGAACAAAAGAGCAACAATACAAAGCTCTTCAGTGCGATGTTTCAAATAAAATACCAATCAATATATTAACTGAACAAGTAAGACATTTCCCTGAGGCCCACAGTCTCCTCTGCCTTCCCCCATCTCCACCCACTCACCCACTCGATGGGAATAATGAAGCACTGGCCTCTAACAAGCTAGAGTAGTTGCTATGGCAATACTATGACAACGCCTAAGCCCGTCTCCTTGGTGATAGTATGACCAGTGCAGAGCATCAAACTTCCAAAGCACAAATACATAGAAAATAAAGACGATCCATGACCATCACATGTCTGATTGAAGGGATGATAATCTATAGAATTATGTCTGGCAGAAACATTATTAGATAATATGCTGTTACATACCTAAAATTCAACATTGTATGAGTGCTGTTTGTGCTGCGGCACCTTAATAAACATTAAAGTGTAAATTATGTTTATATTCGTTCAATACAGACATTTATTTTTATGTACATAGCAAACTTGTGTCAGAATTGTTTACAAGTAAAAATTTAATTCATTAGCTGAATTATTTATAAAACAGCAATTATAAACAGATTAATATCAAAACATTAAAAGCTCTATGAGCTTCAGGTTGATAGAGTTAGACAGAGAGGTATCTATGTAATGTGTTCCATGAAGTGGCAGTGGAGGGGTTCAAGCCTCACCGTCACCGGGTTGTCACTGCTGTCCCCCCAGTGCAGCTAACTGGGTTATCAACGGCCGGCCATGTCTCTCACTGAATTGGTGTCTGGGCTCACTATTAGAGACAAGGTGAGGAGTTTAAATATTCAAGAAAGGCTCATAGTAGAAATAATGCTCTCTCGCACATAAAGGAGCCAATAAAGGTGTTTTTTAGGCTTCTGACTACGACACCTGATATTCTGAGCATATCTGAGGAGACCCCGGGGAAGACCTGGGACATGCTGGAGGGATTATATCTCTTGACTTGCTTGGGAAACCCTCTGTATTTCCATGGAAGGAGGTGGACGAAAGGGAGATCTGGAAGTAAATCAAATTTACTCCTGATTAATTCAATAAATTAAATTAATTAATTCAATAAATTGAATTAATTCAAATTTCAAAGTCGTTCAAATTTATTCCTGCGACCAACCTAGACAAAAGGTACAAAAATGTATGGATGGATAAATTACTGGATGGCTAGATAGATTACTGGATGGCTGGATGGATGGATGGATATATTGATGGAGGAATGGATAGCTGGAGCTTCTTTTTTTCCCCTCAAGAGGAAACTCTAAGGAAACTCTCTGGACTACTTGCTGCTAAAGCAATAAAATCAGCAATAACAATAAGTTACATTAGAAATAACACATAACAGGATGTAATGTAATCATAAATGCAGTGTACATGCCCTCCATCACTGTTAATGTTCCACCTTGAAATGTTTGTTCCTCTTATTCCACAGCAAGTAAGCATTCCAATCTGGGCAAGGGACAACTTCCGCAATATCTCCAGGATGACGGACTTGACCTAAAATAAAGGGTTAACCTACTAAAAGTTTGGGACAGGGTTTGGAGACATTGACCTTTTTTCTTAGCATGAACATGATGAATGAATGGTCTGCTAGTTTTACAGGCCTGCTTGATGATATACAAGAGCCAATCATATGTTTCATTACTCCATGAATTATTGACTTGAATGTTAAATTACATGTCTGTGTAATTTATAGTTTTCCCCAGTGATTCTATTTGGCAGGGACCAGATGGAGTCGAGATGATATAAGGTCATAAGGAAGACATAATTTGAGAGCAGAAAAGGTTGGTCAGCAAGAAGTGTTATTCCCTAAAGGTTTTATCAAGTCATTGTTGTTTATATAATAGGTCTCCACTGTTTATGAAAAATGATTCTGCTTCAGTTATTCCAAGTCCAATCAGTTTGTCCTTGTTTAGGAAGGGAGCCAATTGACGCAAATTAATGTATGTCTTGGTGCAGATCCAGCTTCCCACTCTGCTGTACAGGGCTTACACTGCACAGCATTTTTTACACCGAGGGTGACAAACTCAGATCCTGAAGGGCCTCATTTCTCTTGGGTGTTTTTCTAACATGGGGAAATATAAATTACCTGCACATCCAGACTCTAACTGTATAAGTAAATCTGATTTGTGGGGATCCTTTGTCACTCTACTTTAATACACTTCCATTTGCCTTTTTGCAAATTTCAGATGCATTAGTCTGATTACATATTTTAGAGCACAGCAACGGTTATTTATTGGTATGACCTTCTAGTCAGTCTGCTTACCTTCTGGAGAAATGTGCAAGGGATCAGCAAGACAGCTCTAAAACAATGAATCCTCAATCTGTTAAAGCTGATATTGGTAAATTTTTAGATGTATACAGAAGCTGTTATAATGTATGAAATCGTCTTTACACCCCAACAGCAATCAATGATTTATGAGATCTGAAAAGGTCAGAAGAAAATCTGTCATTTGTGGCCACTGTGATCCTGTAGAAATTCTGACTAATCACTGACTCACGGTCCACTGGGAAATATCCAGTCAAATGCTCCTGTGTCTCCCCACCTCTGCATTGCCCTAACATGCACAAACTGGCAGTCAGAGAAGAACTCATGAGTGTAGAGTGGAAGGAAGAGAAAGGCTTTGGAAGGACTTCCGAGGGCAGGGGAGGGTTTAGCTGGAGTCCTGAAGAGATGCTGCTTTCACATTTTGCTAGCTTTCCAAATTACCAACCACAGCTTGAAAAGAGCCATCAATTCTTGAAAAAGACTGTTGATTTTTTTAACTTAACAGGCAAACACACACCTCCCTTTGGTGGTCCTTGTTAGGCCACTCCCCACAAATTCATGGAAACGCATTGCCAAGGCAATGAAGCTAAGCATGGGTGTATCTCAAAACCCTTATTTGTCGTTTCATCTCTCCTCAATCCTGACTTATACCAGAAGCTTCTCTGGTCTGCCATTTTTGCCAGCGATCCCAATTTTCTTATTTGTGCAAGAAGAGCAGGGATCAAGAAGCAATGAATGAGGATACATGAGAGCAACCTTCCCGGAAGAGCTGTACATCAGTGTATAAATAACCTGCCACTTATATGAAGTCGGCTGCTTTTAGGCTGCAGGTCAGCCATGCTGCCATGATTGGCAGCGGACGTTACTTCCGCGCTTCCCATATCGCTGCCTTGCATCTCTCATGTTTCCTCATTGGAAGAGGCTAAGATTTAAGATTGAGATGCAAGTGAAGGAAACAAGGATGCGATTTAAGGGTTTTAAGAAGCACCCAGAGACACCCCATCTGTCCTCCAGCCAGTCAGTAGCAGAGTGCATTTGTGCACACAAAACCAGCAGCAAGCAGACTGTATGAGCTGAAACCCTAATTAACTAAAATATAATTTAGAGATTACCTTACATGAGCAAGGATAACAGGAATGTCTGGAACAAGCTTGCATTTACAATACCGGGTGTGAGAAACACGCACATTTGGTTTCCATGTAATTGGCAGCTCTAAAGTGCCCATAAGCATGAATGTGAGTGTGAATGGTTGTGTGTGTGTGTATTTGCCCTTCAATGGATTGGCGAGCTATTCAGGGTGTACCCTGGCTTCGCCCACAGTCAGTTGAGATAGGCTCCACCCCCTGCCACCCTAGTAGGATTAAGTGGCTCTGCAAAGAAACGAATGAATGGTTACTATGCCAAGTGCTTTTATAGAAAGAAAAAAGAATACATACACATATTTGTGTGAAATTTACAATCACACATGATCAATGATAGACACCAGTAAATCCAATACACTAATTTGTTTGTTTGCCATACCACTTGATCCTACTAGGGTAACAGGGGGGCTGGTGCCTATCTTAGATGATTGTGAGTGTAGGCGAGGTACACCCTGAACAGCACGACATTCCGTCACAGGGCCAACACACACACACAAACAACCATTCACACTCATACTTGGGGTTCAATTTGGAACGGAGACTTCACCTAACCACCTGTGCATGTTTGGATTGTGGGATAAAACCTGGAGTACCTGGAGGAAACCCATACAAGCCTGGGCAGAACATGCAAACTCCACACAGAAACACCCTGGCCAAACCAGGGACTCGAACCCAAGACCTTCTTGCTTTGAGGCCGACGTGTTAGCCACTATGCCACACAACAATCCCAGTGATGTTTCTGTTTAATACCCAGCAGTTATGATGTTCTGCGAACGCCAGCTTGTCTTGGTGCAGTCTTCAGTGTCATCCAACAACAAGCTGATGTTTAAAAGTCTGGACATTGACCATCAACACACCTGACCATGGCTTCCTGTTCTCCGGTGCGTATTCTAATCTAGATTTAAATTCAGTGCACTTCTCTGATATTATAATAAAAATAATAATAATAATTATTAATATTAAAGAATTTTTGCTGTGTTGTTTCCTCCATGAGGATTCTCCTTCACCTGACGCACGTGTTGCGTGTGTGTCTGTACACAGCGAGTGAGAGAGAGAGAGAGAGAGGGAGAGGAGGAGGAGAAGGAGGAGGAGGACAGAAGGAAGAGTGTGCAGTCTGATCGCAGTATCCTACACAGATCAGCGCATGTTGTTCGGAGGCGGAAGCGGCTGCAGACGAAGACGCGCCGGCTCGTCGCGTGTTCATTACCTTCCGGGAGGTAAAACGCCTCGTCTGGGTCTGGGTCTGTGTTTCTTTGTAATCAGCTGTGTACGTGTCAGTCGGGGTTTAAACAAGGCGCGCGCGGGGTGGGGGGTGCGCGTTTGTTTCAGCTCGGCTGGAAGAGGAGATGGCGTAGCGCGCCGGGGCCGGTCAGTCCCGCATGCACGCACGCCGTGGCGGACTGAGTGAAGCGCTCGCCTCCTCGCCTCGCCTCTCCCCGGATCTCCGTCTGCACGATGAGCGTGGCTCTGCAGGATCTGCGGAATAACGTAAGTGCAGATTATTACTGTCCAGCCGGTCCCTTCCGCGTAGCCCATCTGACTTACTGAGCAAAACGAACAGATGGAAATCAGTCGGGACGTTTGTAAACGTGAGACGTGGTGCAGATATGAAGACAGGAGCTCGGCTGCGTGGTGCAGCGTGTTTTTGTTTGTTACGTGATTAGGCTGTAGATAACTTCCACCCGGACACCGACTTTCTTTGGAATACCACCTACCCAAGTAGAGCGCGGGAGCAAGTCGTGGGGCAAATTAGCCGATATAAATATATAACCTTTTTTTTTTTTTTTTTTAGAATTACACCCTGCAAACGGAACACACGAGCGTCGGTGACTTGTTGCTGGTTTTAAACGGATGGACTGAGCGGTGGTGTGTTTGTGCACGCGCCGCCAGTCCTCCAGCGCGCGATTCCTATTGGCTGTTGAGCTCAAGACACTCCAAATGAAGTGGAAAATAATCGACAATATGGTATCCATGGCGACAAGTTCTGGGCGAGGTCAGATAAAAACACGCCGTGCATACTAATATTGTGCAAAAAATAAATACTTTGAGGTAAAATAAATGATTCTTTTTTAAATAAATTGGTCTTTATCACTCCCCTCTGTCCTCCCCCTGTCCTCTCTTCTCAGTAAACTTGTAAATGTATGATAATGATTTACTCCACCTTTTTATGGCATACCGGAAGTAGCCTGTTTCTGCATAATTATTGTGACCTGATTGACAGACAGCCTCCTGTTAATAATATGAACACGAATGTAATCACAGGCGTGCAAAATCGAAGTGCGCATGCGCAGAATCCCTTCCTTTGCAAGAAACACCTGATCAGACAGTGATACTGATTTCACCTCCTGAGAACAACAACAAAAAAAACCACTTTTTCCTTTAATATCCTCCCTCATTATTCACTGTTATGACGTATTTATAATCAAATCTTAGCTGTTACAGTCTATTTAATATATTTAATATTTATGGCCAAGCCAGATGTTACATGGAGGGCGGCGCTGTGGCATAGTGGTTAGCATGTCCGCCTCACAGCAGGAAAGTCCTAGGCTCGGGTGTTTCTGTGTGAAGTTTGCATGTTCCACCTGTGCTTGTGTGGGTTTTCTCTGGGTACTCCGGTTTCCTCCCACAGTCCAAAGACATGCAGTTAAGGCTAACTGGCTGGTTCAAATTGCCCCCAGGTGTGAGTGGTTTTGTGTGTGTGTGTGTGTGTGTGTGTGTTTGCCTTGCAGTGCTCTGGCGAGCTCTTCAGTGTCTTCTGCCTTCGTCTGGTGTCGCCTGAGATAGGCACCAGCCTCCCCGCGACCCTAGTAGGATTAGACGTTTCAGCAAATGGCTGAGAATGAGATTAGATGATGTTACATAAAAAAACATTTACTTACTCACGCACTTGTCGAACTGCTTAATCCTACTATTGTCACAGAGAGGCTAGAGCCTATCTCAGCCCCCATCTCTTTGGGGGCAGCCGTAGCCTAATGGTTAGAGAAACAGCTTTGGGACAGAAAGGTCACTGGTTCAATTCTCGAACCAGCAGGAAAAATGTGTGTCGGTGTGGGAGTGAGCTGCACCTTTCCTTCCTCCACATTAATGCTGAAGTGCTCTTGAACAAGGCACCTAACCCCCATCTGCTCACCGGGCGCCCCAATATGTGTGGCAGCCCACTGCTCCGAGTGTGTGTGTTCACTGTTTACATATGTGTGTGTGCTCACTTTGGATGGGTTAAATGCAGAGCAAAGCCTTGCGGGATTAATACAGTATAGGAAAAAAAAAAAAGCCAAGACTGGGCGAGAGGAGTACACCCTGAACAGCTCGCCAGATCATCGAAGGGCCAATACACACACACAGCCAATCTTACTCACACTCCATCTAGAGGCAATTTGAACAGACAATCAACCTAATATGCAAGTCTTTGGACTGTGGGAGGAAACCGGAGTACATGGAGGAAACACACGCAAGCACGGAGAGAACATACAAACTCCACACAGAAACACTCGTTGAGCCTGGGACTCAAACCCAGGACCTTCTTGTTGTGAGGCAGATGTGCTAAACACTGCATAACTGGGGTTCCCCTTATAAAAAAACCTATATATAACTAATAATCTGATCTGAATGATAGACATGGTGTAAAACCTTTAAAAAATTGACTGGCTGGTTTATAGATTAATAAGCTATGGTGTTATTTTTAAGATTCAATGTTGTAGGAGTTAGGAGAAGATGAATGTGCTTGATTTTGGTCAGAGCAAATTGATCATTATAGCAGAATTAAAAAAAAATATATAGTATTTATTTTGAAATTTTTGAGAGTTGTCTTATGTCTCATCTCACTGGAACCTAATGTCTTTACTGAACTTTATTATTATCATTATTATTTTTTAAGCTTGTTTTTGTTAAATGTTCCAGGATGCTGACCATATAAACATGCTGTGTTTGTCATTTGTAACTAGGAAGCAGAAGAGGCCATGCAGTAAAACAATTAGCTTAATGTCCATATAGCCACAGGGACAATTCATGTTTTGCTTTCTGCATCGGCAAGATCATTGGGGAGATAAGGAAGAAAGTTTGTCGTTTATCTCAAGTAATCTGATTATGCCGACAAACAAAATAAGCTTTTTTTAACCTTTCCTTTTCTTTCCTGGATTTATTTCCAATGTAGGCCCAAATAATCCTTATCAAAATAATGGTCATGCATTTCACACACAAAAGGTTTGAGTCTGTCTGGGGTTTAGGAGTTTAACCCATTATGGTACTACAATAAGACACGTATGTATGACACGGCATGCAAACAATGAGGAAATATATTTCACATCCATGTGCTTTTTCCTTGTTCAGCTGTTTCATTTGGCTGAGATATTTTCCTCGTTGTTTTCTGATGTTTCATTTTTATGTGCATGCCTTACACCAGAACAAGTGCACTGTTACCCTGCTACTGTAGTTCGTAAGCTAGTGTAACGAGCTAACTGTACTACCTATGTACACTTATATGAGGTACCAGCAGTCTTTACAGCTTTCTTCCAAGCTTTATTTTTTTGTTTGTCGTGTGTCTGTACACACTTAAGCAGAAGTCCAGTTTAGCAAACCAGCCATCATTTAAGCATAAATAATTATTGAATCTAAGTACTGAATAAAATGTTGCACCACCTGTGCCATAGGATTGATCCAAGGAATTACTTGAGTTGGCCGTCTGTATTTGTCGCTTCACGATGTTGTAGCTAATTTACATAAAATTCAATTCAAAATCTTAGATTGTTAGCTGCTGTTGTTTCTGAAAGTAAGCTAATGGTATCTACCACTCACCTGGTGATGTATGCATGTGCATATTGCTTTCTCTCTTTTTTTTCCCCTTTGGCACGTCTACATCCTGCTTTCCCATTTCACCTTGTGTGTTTATTAATTTAAAAAAAAATTATGTTTATTAATGAATATGTTTTGTTTGTATTTATAAGAGCAAAGTCAAAATACACTGAGTGTGTGTGTATGTATATATATATATATATATATATATATATATATACACACACACACACACACACACACTGGATTGTACTGCCCAGACTTTACTGTACATTAAATGACAAAAACAATTTCTTTTTCCCCCCTTACTGCATGGCATTATTTTGGTCTAAACTCCATATTTGGTACATGTTTAACTCTTATATTAGGCAATAATATATGCAACAAAACCTGATGTGTATTGAGTTTAGGAGATTTCAAGATTCACAAATTTTATTGGTCACATGCACAGTTATACACATCCAACTTGCAGTGAAATGTTATCCTGAATCAGTCCTCAGACTGTGCATATATTTAGTAAAAAGTAGGAAGGAAATAAAGCTAGAGTAACCAAAAATATAAAAAATAAGTATATTAATATATACAAAAAAATATACAACACGTAAATCTAACCAGTAAGCAATAAATAAGTAACAAACAGCAGCAACAGAAAATGACAGTTGCAACATATGAAAAGTGACCATGTGCAGTTATGATACTGAAATGACAATGTGCATTATGCAACTGAAGTGACGTTGTGTATTCCAAACAATAAGATGTGACCTATAAAGTGAGATATTGTAGTGCAAATTGGGCAGAGTTAGTATGGATGGTGAGACATGGCTTGGTTGAGGAGCCTTATACTCTGCGGGAAAAAGCTCCTCCTGAGTCTCTCAGTCTGTGTTGTCAGACTGCGGAACCGTTGGGCTGAGTTCAACAGCTGAAACAGACAGTTACTGGTGTGGGAAATGTCCCTGATGATCTTGATGGCTCTGCTCCGGCAGCGCCTGGTGTAGATGTCCTGCAGCGAGGGCAGATCAGATCCAATGCAGCGCTCGACTGCCTTGATCATTTTCTGCAGTGCTTTTCTGTCTTGTATGGTGCTGTTGCCGAACCAAGCTGTGATGCCCATGGTCATGATGCTCTCGACTGCAGCCATATAGAAGGTTTTGAGGATCGCAGAAGAGACCCTGAACCTCCTAAGCTACCTCAGGTGGTACAGCTGCTGTCTTGCCTTCGTGACCTGAGCGTGGATTTGAATGGACCAGGTAAGACTGTTGGTGAGATGAGCCCCAAGGTACTTCACCTTCTTCACTGGAGCACCAGAGGAGCACAAGAGGAGAGTAGGACCGTTCGAGAGGAGAGTAGGACAGTCCTCATACTTCATCAACAAGTCTGTCCACTATATTTTTTTAAACTCTGTGGGATACTATACTGAAAAGTGGGATTGATTTTGCTAGGATGTATGCTCTTCTACTGACAGATTTGGTCAAAATAAGGGGCTCTATAAAATAACGGCTTATATCAACTTTGGAATGGCATAAATTTTAAATAACATCTGATCAAATGTGGTGTCTATTGTAGCATCTGCACCAATAGATGATACCGATGGGTTAGACGCTGTTATTAATTTATTACATCAACAGGGAATTATTTACTTTTTATAATTTCTATAGTAACCACTTGCACAAAGACTGACATGATTACCTTAGTATTAATAAATGATTAAAAATACATGTAACATGGTCATTTTTACTGATTCATTCATTTTCTAAGTCGGTTAATAGTCCTAGGCCTAATTAGGGTCGGGAGGAGGCTCTGGTCGAAGGTGGGGTATGCCCTGTGCAGCTCGCTTGGCCATTGCGTGGCAAACACACATACAACCATTCACACTCACACCTAGGGGCAATTTGGAACCACCAATCAGCCTACTGTGCATGTTTTTGGGCTGTAGGAAGAAAACGGAGTATCCGGAGGAAAATCCGGAGGCAAGAACATGCAAACTCCACACAGAAATGTCCCGAACCCAGGAATAGAACCCAGGACCTTCGTGCTTACCACTGCGCTACTGTGCCGCTCTGGACACTTTTATGTGAGGGAAAATTTATTTTACCTTTTTGGAAGGTATCTCCAGGGTGTGTTTTCTTAAATTCCAACATAAATCTTTTTCATTTAAATTTCAAGAGAGCGAAAGATGAAACGACTTTGTATGGCTAATGTACTAAGTCGTAACAAAAACTATAAGTAAATGTACAGTTTTACCTTTTTAAATAAATACCAAAGTGTATTAATTGGGCTCTGTACTGGTCTGGCAGGCTGTTCAGGGTGTACCCTGCCTCCGGCCAATGTTGGCTGAGATAGGTGCCAGCCTCCCTCTGACCCTCATGGGATTAAGTGGTTTGGCAATGAGTGAGAGTGATGAGTGTATTAGTTTGCAAATTGATGAGGTATAAGAAAAATAAAAACTTCTCAACACGCTGGAAAATAATCAGTGCTGAAATGGTAATATATCACACCTTTTTCACATTAAAAACACATTTGTAATGTCCTATTTCTAATACAGTGGCTAATAGTGACCTTGTACACCAGTTTGTGTTTGGTGAACTGAGATAACATCAAGTGACTGTCATGCTGAATAATGCTGTGGAATCAGCATCATCCTGTAGATGCTTACAAGTCATACTACCTCTGACCTTTCAAATGCACCACCCTTCTGACTAACTTTTAGCTAACCGCACAGTATATATGTACTCCTCGGTTTTTTTTTAAGCTATGTATTTAGGTCTATACAAAATTTTATTTGTGCTGATATGAGTTCTGCATCCATGGCTGCATTGTGGTGACCACAGCCTCTGGGAGAGAAACTGGACGAATGGTCTCAGCTGTGCAGCGTTGCTTGGGTGTGGTGGTGTGGGAAAGTGTGCTTTTGGAGCTCTCTGGAGGTGGAGTGCTTTTTCACTCCTCGACCTGTGCTTGACCCTGGAGGGCTGCTAAGGGCTTGGGATAGCTGGTGTATCCTGCCTAAGGGTGTGTGTGTGCAGGGAGAGGGCCACACTTTCCTGTGTGTGTGTGTGCGTGTGTGTGTATGTGTATGTGTATGTGTATGTACATACTGAGTTCTGAGTTCAGAGATTACAGCCCAGGTTTACAGTGAAGTGATTGAAGGGTTCGTTCTCCAAGGATGCTATGGTTGAAAGTGGTGATGCTGAAAGATTTGGGATAGAACAGAAATTTAAAACAGTGTAGGCTAATAACCGCAACTCTTGGCTTCAAAGGAACTATTGTCCATTATTTGATAAGATCCACAGTTTCCCTTTGTGTTCTTGTAAGGCAGATTGCCTAATGAACTACGGCATTAGACTGAAAGTGATTTATAAAGTGCACATGAGTTTCTAGTTGTTGCCAGGCTTTGAATCATAAATCAAGCTGCCATGATAAGGTTGATTTGATAATGAAATGAAGTAAAGGACATTTTCTCTGTGTGTGAAAAGAAATAATGGTTGTAAGAGTAGCTGTTTTCCCCCCTCTGAGAGTTTTCAAACTTAGAATGTAACACTCATGTACGATGGATATGATGAAATTCACTTTTACTCTTTCTCATCTTCCTTATTTCCCCTATTTCTATTTCTGTCTGTATGGTCACACCCCAGCATTACTCATTGTTGATCCTTTAGCATAGGCTGGATATTTAGTATTCTGCAAACTCTGTACTGCACCAGTTAATAGGGCCAAAACGAAAAGACGGAGAGAATACACACTGCTTTCAAGATGGATTTAGATTCCGTGGTGGCATGGCAACTGTATTTGTGATTGCTGATGCTTTTCACCTCAGATGAGAGGAAAAAAAGGGAAGGGAAAGTGAGAAGAATGGGACATTTTTCAATGAAGTTTCAATGAGATTTTGCAGTGATTCAGAGACTTTTTAGGTCAAGGCTTTGTGCAGTTCTAAGCCACTCAACAACAGCCATGAATAAGTCGATGTGACTATTAGATTTCAACCACTGATAGACAACAAATGTCTCGCAGCCAGCTGGATTCTCGTGTTGCGTCAAGCTTAATTAAAATCAGTGATAAGAAAGCAGCCATTAAAAAAGCTTGTAAGGTGTACATTGATATACAGCCGGATTGAAAAAAGTAACAGCACCTGAAGTGGTTTTTAAGGCCATCATTTTAGATTGCCATATAATTAACTATTTCTTGAGTTTGTTGTCTTGGTTCATACAAACAAATCTCTGCTCTTGGTCTTATTGCACAGGCCTCACTTTCAACTCTGTCTATACTAAAGACGTCATGCTGAGATTTCTCTGTACAGACCTCACACTGGGGTTAATAGGTAGTTTGTACCACATCTACACTATATCAGCTAATTTTTTTTCCAGGTTCACATAGTTTGCTGTTGTTTTTATAACCCATTAATTTATTATTTTAAATCTGTTCCCTCCCAGTTCCCAAATCCTTGCTAATATGATTATTATTCTTCTATAAAATGTAAAAAAAATGGTTTGTTTGTTTTTTCTGACATGCTCAGAAGGCTTACACTGACAACAAAAAACAAAAAAACCCAGCAACACACATTTCTTCCTGTAATAAACATTTTTTTTTGCTTTGAAAGATGGAGAAACTCTCTTGTACTCATCCATCCTGTTCTCAGACGCTTCATCTTTTGTTCTCCTTTTGCTATATATTTTTTCCCCTTTCTTCCTTCCTTCCTTCCTTCCTTCTCTCTTCCATCAGATCCTCCCTCCTTCCTTTCCCTAACCATGTGCATTGAGAGTGTTAACCTTGCTGCACAAAGAGTGACATCATTCCACCTCTCAGGGGAGAGGGAGCTTCTCTCATTCTCGCTTTCTCTTTGGTTCTCTCACATCATGCGTGCCCGTGCGCGCACACACACACACACACACACACACACACACACATAAGCACTGCTGCCATGTTTCTTAATGAAGACGAAGGGAATAAGGCAGAATGAAAGAGGAATCTGTGTTGATAAGAGAATATATATGTCTGTCACTGCTGAGGTAGCTAACTAGCAGCATGCCTTATGTCTTTTAAATGCATCTTGTAAACTGTGTTTGACTTAACACATGTCTGGCAAAATGCATAAGTAATGTGGCTCAGAATGCTGTTGTGTGTGGTTTTGTGTGTCTAAACTGCAGAGAGTATTCTTTGGTGACAATGTAAATAAACCGGCTTGTCTGGTTCTATAGTTTGCTTTTTTTTTTTTTTTTTTTTTTACTTAAATATGAAAATGAAAACGAAACTAAAGACCCTCCAAACAACTACACCAGCGTAGTTTCTGTAGAATACCATGTGTGTTTATGATTCTCCTGAATGCTAGAATTAGCGGCTTACACCATATTAACTGATCTAATGCTACAGATTTCATCCTGCTTTAAAAAAATGCAAAGAAAATCCTGTAGGTTGTGTTGATGTCTAATATTAGTTAATTGGTAGCTTAGAAATGAAAGGAAAATGTGCTAAAACACATTGGATGATTATACCACACAATCAATGTTGGTACTAAAATAGTGGTGACTCTGGTGCTAATTGGTTGGCTAGTGCTCTATTCACTTCGATCCTGTGAGAGGTTAGCGGTTGTGTGCTGCACTGACATGATAAGGGATAGCAGTCAGATTTTCCTGCAAAAAGCAAAAGTAGAAAGGTTCGATTTCATAATAATGAGAAATCCGATATAGAAATAGTGGAGCTGTGAAACATTGGACTTAATGTTCCAGAATGCAGTGCTACTATATGACGCAGATAGAGACTTAGCTCAGCTAGTTAGCGTGCTATGAGATGACGGCACGGTGCTGTTGACAGTGCATTGCTTTCTTTTTATTGTGAGGTAAAATAAGGACTAATAATTATTGGTAGCTCCATCAACAGGTAGTCAAATGGTATTGTGGGTAATTTAAGAAAATCTTAGCCATTGAAGCAATGAGTATAGTTTATGGGGGGAAAATTAATTTCATCTCAAAATAAATCTGGGTGTCTCTATAGATCAACATTAATGTGCAAATCTTTCAGGATGGATATCTGGACTGTCATATGGTACTGAATTCAAGTTCAGTTATTTGTCACCTTGCTTAAAGGTCTACCAAAAGTATAGATGGTTTATTTTGAGACAAAAAAGTAAATGTATATATTTTTTAAGAGAACTCTTTATCTGATACATTAAATATTTATGGTAGTGAGATGGACCCCAGTGTGTTAAGCAAATATCTCGTGCTAAACATGTAATGTTAAGATAACACAGACATGCACTTTGCCAGGTTTTGTTGGATGTGCTTGTTGGTTTGCGATGCTGAGTGGTCGTGTGAAGTGCGTCCGAGTGGCTAACTGCATCAGGACACATTGGTTTGGCAGTGCTGCTTAGAATGGACCTTTGTACCTCAACAATGAAGCGTTCTGTTTGGCACGCAGTGATGGAAGCCCCCTCTGCTGGCGGATGTCTGCTAGCACTTCTCGGGCTAACTTGCTGCCTGAATGAAGTCTTTATGAATGGCAGAGGCCCTTAGGAATCATGAAAAGCACTTGCCGTGTGGGAGCGTGTATTTGTCTGATACATGTTATGTACAGGGCAAGGTCAGAGCAGTCCCCACAGGAGATTTCTGTTCAAGTGATTGGGGGGAAGTTCCAACTGAGAGCGTACGCTCATACTCACTCCCGTGCATGAGGTTAAACTCTCATATTCTTCCTCTTCTTGTTGCAGTTTAACAAGAGGAACTTTCTGAGCTTTTTTAGTATCGTGAAAAATGGGTACAGGTTCAAATCCATAAAAATCACTTCTCCTCTGTTTGGTTTGAAATATATTTAAAAATCCGTCTTTGGTTAATTTCGCATCTCACTCTCTGAGCATTTCTCTCTCTCTCTCTCTCTCTCTCTCTCTCTCACACACACTAATCTTTTCCTCAAGTCTTGCTGAATGGACTCCTGATTGTCCTTTTCTAGCTAGTTGTTTGTTCTCTACCACGTTCCCTGCCTTCCCTCCTCCTGTCCCTCCCTCTCTTTCTCTCACTTGCTTGTTCACTCCCTCTGTCTTTCTCTGAGTGCTCGATGTTTACACTCACTCCAACCATCAGGAGAAGAAATGATCAGAAGTGCAGTGCATCTCTTTTGTGTGAACTGCTGATCTGTTGTGAGGTTAAGTACCTGAGGATGAACTCTTTTTTTTTTTTTTCTCTCCACTCCTCCGTTTTCCCCTGAGGGAGTTTACACACGTGGTTTGGAGGAGAGATTTCTGTACTGAATAGCAACATTGGTTTCTCACACTTTGTTTATGCAAGCAGTAAAATGTGGAGATGCTGGAAGGAGTGTTCAGTGGTAATGAATAGCTTTTATTTTGTGTCTGTGTGTGTGTGTGAGAGAGAGTGAGAAAGAGACGGGGTCTCATTGTCAGGGTGAAGACAGAGGTCATGAATTGAAGAAGAGAGGAAAGGGAGATTGCTGAACCCCGACTTCCTTTTTGTGTCAGCGTGCAGTGTTCAGACCATTACTGCTGTTCTTTTTCTCTTTTCTTTTTCGTTATACAGTATTTGCTTTCCACCATTTATCTCCTTTTCTCTTTTCTACTCTTCTTTTTTCCTTTTTTTATTGTCCTACTACTTTCTAAATTAATTATTTTTTTAAATTCTTCTCTTCTTTTTTTGTTCTTTTACTACCTTCTCCCTTTCTTTTCTTGTACTCCTTTCTTTTCTTTTCTTTTTCCCCCCATTCTAATTCGTTTTTCTTTTCTGGCATTCCTTTCAGTGTTGCCACATTGTTTAGCCTGCGCAGCTTTTCATGATGTTGAAGTCCTTGAACAAGTTGCTGCAGTTCATTAATGCATGTTTGATAAATTAACTGACAGTTGATTAATGATTAATTTACCTCGAGTGCATTTTGTCTTTCACATTAAGTGTCAGTGTGCGATTTGTGAATTGTTGATTAGAGTCCCTTCAGGTCAGTTTCTGCAATGCAACTCAGCAAACTTTTCGCTCAGCACAGCTGATGGATGTCTTTCTACACTGTGTGTGTGTGTGTGTGTGTGTGTGTGTGTGGTGGGGGGTTGGTGGGATCCGAAAGAGTTGCGGGGGGTCTATGCGTGTAATTGAGTATAGTTATTTGGAATAGCTGAACTTTCTGTTTTCATCCCAGCAGCCAGAGAGGAGTAGCTACATTAGAAGGGCTTCTCATTCCCATTTGAAAGTGTGCATGATTGTGGATTTGGAAGGCTCTTTATCAAGCTGAAAGAACTACGTGGGCTCTTCATGGCAAATTTTTCAGTAAGTGTTCATTATAGGAGGAGATGCATGTGCACTGAACTTACCGATGCTTCAGAGTCGTGTTAATGTAACTGAGTAGGTTCTGTGTAGATTTATAGTTATGGCATTTGTCTGAAGTAACTTCCAGATTTGTTGAGTTCATAAACCCAGGGTCTCTTAAGTAGGAATACCTAAGTAGGAATTATACCACTTGGTAATTGAGTTGTGTGCCTGTAGTACCTGGTGTGTATTGTATGATTACAATAGTAATAGGTCAGTGGTCTTAGATTGTGTAATGTGATCTGGTTCCTGGCAGTGAGATTAGTGCCTTTGCAACCAAAGACAGTTGACGTCAGTGGTGTCAGAAGTTTCTGATTAAGCTCACTGCATATACAATTGGTTGGTTGTGCAAGTGAACATATACACTGATTAGCCATAGGAATACACTGTTTACTGACATGCACTCATGACACTACTAGCCCACATGTCTGTCCCCTCAGTCCATGTAGTCCTCTTTTACTTAGCTTCGAATGTCTCCGCATCCCTCCAGGAAAATGTGGTTTTTTTTTTTTTCATCGTAATTATTACACCAAGGGTACATGTGACTGCATTTTCTGTGTAGTTACTTTTTTGTATCGCAGGTGTATCCATATAGCATTGTCATCAAATAGTCTGACATGGAGAATCCATTTAGAGTGACTGTATTTTCTTAGTATTGTTTCATACAGTGTATTCACAAGTAATACTCTTTAAAGACTGCTGAAATCACACAGCATAAAACTAGCTTGAATGCTGATGTGTTCGTCAGCCGTGTCTGATGATGATGTACTTGACTTCTGGCATGAGGAGGCTAGAGCTGGTACCTGTCTCGCTCTTCTCACTCTATGATTGGCTCTTGACTCTCCCTCATCCTCACAGCCTCCAGTTTGTCTCCATCTTTTAGTGCTCCAAAAGTAGCCTTCGCTGTGTTTGGCAGGATTTGGGTTTGACTTTAGGGTTTATTTTGGTGCATTGCTTCTCTGCAGCACTCAGCATGTGTGGGAGCTGGTTGTGGGGCAGGGTAGGTGGTTCTCTGAGCACTGGAGTTCAGGGTATTTGTAACATCTCGGGCAGAGGTTGGACTATGCCAGCCTGCCCCCGCCAAACTGCTTCCTTTTAAAAACACTCCTCAGGAAGCCACTTCAAACAATCACAAATCCGCACAGAGAAAGTCCTGCACCACTCCTGGAACTTGGGAAAACCTCTCCCTTCCCTTTGCAAGGCAAGACTCCCCCTCATTCTCTTTCTCTCTCTCTCTGTCTGTCTGTCTCTCTCTCTCTATCTCTCTGTCTCCTATTTATGGTCTTCTTTTTTTTTCTCCATCCCAATGTCCTTGCAGTCATCTGGGATGGACTAGTCCAGTCTAGGGAGTGTTTACATTTTCCACCCAGCGCTGTTTGGATCGGCTCTGGATTGTGCCCTTTAGAACAAAGGTAAAGGTGCTTAATGGCTGTCGCCTTAACAGTAAGACACTTAACAGAAGTCATTTACACTGAAGAAGTCAGGTGATATGGTATATGTAATTAAGAATGGGCTGGCTAGCAACAAACAGAATAAAGATCAGCAAAAAAGAAAATAGAAACACATAGCTTGTGGTATTGTCTGGTCTGTCTGCTTATTTATCTATTTGAAAAATCATGAAATATATATACATAACCACACACACGTGTGTGTG
>JAQMYF010000013.1:13858292-13878883 GCA_030014195.1 Neosilurus mollespiculum | reverse complement strand
TGTGTGTGTGTGTGTGTGTGTGTGTGTATGTGTATATGTTTATAATTTTTTTTTGCAGTGAGCACATCTGAAACTCCACCACCTTTAGTGCCAAAATAGACTCAGAAGTGGTAAACCAAAGATCAGAAAAAAACCTTTGTGAGGCCGCTACAAAGTTTGCCTTTTAATAACAAGATAGCCAGGTGTCAGTGATGAGTGATGTTCTGTGTATTTTACTTTTCAAAACAGACAACTGCATAGTTAGTGTTACACTGCAAAATGGATCAGTTAAAATACAAGAAATGAAAATGATTTAAATGCGTTCTTGTCACAGTTTTTACTAAATTTGATCCTTGTGACATGGAAATCAGGTAAAAAAAAATATGTCCACAGGCATATCTGTATAAATAACAAACAATGCTGTGTTAAATTTGACATATCTGACCACGCCAGATATTTTACATGACCACGTTCATGTTTCATGTGGCCCCAGTGACTTTGAAATTAGGTCAAGGTGACAGAGTTTTAATAGGCTTGAAAACCTTGCCCTTGGCACCCTCTAGTGTGTTAACAGGCATTTTTGATGAATTGATCTCTGTGACCTTTAAAAAAATGTTGAGGTGACCCAGTTTCGATAGGCTAGCATGCCGTAGCAACCATTCAACATAAATATAAAATAAACCCATAAAGAACCGATACTTCTAGAGTGTTAACAAGAAGTGTCTGCGGGCAGCCTGGGAAAACACAGTATCCCCTATGCTTTGTGGGGGATACAGTTGAAGTGAAATTATATTGCTGGATGAAGAGATCATTTAACCTGACCTGTAATGTTGGGATAAGTTGGTTCTGATCTAGAAATAGGTTTAATAATCTCAGATCTTGGTTCTTGCAATGTTCTAGTAGGAAATGCTAGATAATTTGGACAATGTTAATAATATTCTAAGTTGCTAAGATTTTTTTGGTTGCTTTTATTAGTGTACAGGTTTTTTAAGCTAATATTTGAATTTGACTTTATGTTGATTAATCTAAAGCAAATGTTTGTGTGTACGGCACACATGAATCAGGAACTGTAAAAAGTTCTACCTTATTTACTGCTGATACTCTATGGAACCATATGAATTTGATTATTAATTTGATGTCATATTCTGAACTCTGATGAGCTCAGACTTGAGGAGACCGTTCTGACTTCCTGAGTAGGAATTCTGTGTCCAGGGTGTATTTATTTGTTTTTTTCTTAGTTGGAGGTAAAGTTACAACCTCTGTTCAGCACAAAATTTCTCCCTTTCGTTCCTCCTGATCGGGTTTCTGGTTTCAACAGCTTCTCTTCAGGGGGTCTGGCTACAGTTCTGTACGCTCTGTACCACTAGAAATTAAAGGTCTGTGCTCACATTATATACTCATGCACAAAATGTTTTGTTCTTGCTTTCACACATGGAGGGGTTTATCAGCTGGACGTGTACTGTACGTTCTCTTTCTTTAAGTCATTGTGAATGTGTTTGGGAGAGAATCGTTCACAGTTAAAACCCCCATCTGGTTTGCAGGATCCACTGGAGCTAAATGATCCTCTCGTGCCCTTAACTGTGCATCAGTAGATCTTGAAGGGCCCTTACCATTCCCCTCCAGCTTGTTCACGTGCACTCGCTGACGTCAAACCCTCAAATGGACCTTTATGAATTATAATTGCAGCTCGTTACTGACCCACATGTGATGGGAAGTGTTCAGTCTCTCTCTTTCTCTCTCTCTCTTGCTTCCCCCCACTCACTCACTCGGCACTGCTGCACTCCCACAGTCCTTGTCATCTGTTTAGTATTTACAGTCCTCTGACGCATTTTAACGGTTTGTTCTTCCCATAATGGGCTGTACACACTCATCTGTTTCCGCACTAGTAACCCCACAGAACCAGCAGACCCACAGATCCACAGCTGTTTGTCCAGCGTCTTGCTGCAACATTAGAGGACTCTGAACATATTGCTTTAATTTGTGATGGCCTGGCTCATGTAACTGTGCTGTTGGAGGATTTTGGGTGGGGGGTGGGGGGTGGGGGGGTATTGTAGGGGAGGGGCTTTCCTTGTTGCTGTGGCAACCTTGGGCATGCTCAGTGAGAGCAAAGGAGAGAGGCGAGGGCTCTTTTTGCCAGCTCTTGCTTTCTGCTCCAGTCTGATGTTAGGCAAAACAATCAGATAATAGAAAAGATATTGTATTGTATTGCATTGTATTGTATTGTATAAGTAATATAATGTCAACTGAACAAAAACTGTGTCTGGTCATATATTGATTTATCTGATTAAATAATCCAGCCAATATTATTGCAAAATGTAATTCATTAATATACATTTGTAAGTAAAAACGGACAAGTTATGGGAAATATCGTCAGGATATTTCATTTAGTTCTTTCCAAATGTCCTATTTAACTTGAATTTACTTTTCAAGTAGAAAAGTGAGGTTGGTGAGAGGACAACTGTTTATGTCTGTTATAACAGGAAATAACTTGTCCCACAAACATTCCACAGCATAAAATGAAGCTATAAATGAGGTTTATAATAATACATGTAAAGTAGTAATTATTGTAACTGGTGTGGTGTAATGTTAAGACATGGTGTTGAAGGGGGAAAAACTAATTTTTAGGTTGGGGGGGCGGGGGGGGGGGGGCGAGACGACCGGTGTGTAAGGCTGCATCACGCCACCTTATCATTGATTGATTCCTTTCCTTTCCTTTAACGGTGTACCCCATCATGTTTGATTTTCTCATTTTTCCTAATATCATCCACTGTGTGACCTGCAGGGTGCATAATAAAAGCATTGAATACATATTAGGTTAAATAGTGCCATCTAAAATGTCTTCAAAACAAGCTGTGATGACAGTCAACATTTGATTGAGAGTAAAATAGTACATTTATACGTGTAATACAAAGATCATATCAGTATCACCAAAAATGTTTTCCTCTTTGTAGAGAAGTATAAAACTGGAAATGATGGGGGCAGGTTTCTGAGTAGGACAAAGTTTACTCACACATGTCTGTAGTATAAACTATTTATGAATGGCTGTATGTGCCAGGGCTCTGGATGGTGTCTGTAAGGTTTCAGTGCGTGGTGTGTTCAGTGCATTGTTGATCGAAGGAGAAAGAGAATGGAAGAAGGTCAGTAGGATTCAGGTTTGTTTGTGGGAACAGAGCACATCAAATGGGCCATGTTTAAGCATCATGACAGCAGTACAAGCAGAAACAGCGTTCTGGTACATGGTGGTCTTCACTGACTTGAAGTGTGTTTTTTATTAATTTTTTTTTTAATGAATCATAAACTACACAGTAATTGTAAACGTGTCTTTGTTTTATATAAACAGATTGATGTGGGTGGTGTAATTGTTCCTGTGACTAGAGCTTATTTCAAGCACATATCTGAGAAAGATTTCAGCATCAAAACTCCATGAAAGGTAGTAAGAATAACATGTTTATACCACCCCTGGCAAAAGTATGGAATCACCACTCTTGGAAGATGTTTGTTCATTCAGTTGTTTAATTGTGTAGAGAAAAAAACAAAAAATATTTTTATTTAACATTCCAACCTTCTGGCTTTATGAAAATAAAAAAAGGAAGAAAATTGTAGTCAATTGAAACTGATTTTACACATCAAATAGAGGAAAAAATATGCAATCACTTAATTCTGAGAAAAATATTATGGATTCCCTAAACAAAAACACCACTAGTACATTGTTGCACCACCTCTGGCTTTAATAACAGCTTGAATTCTCTGAGGCATGGATTTAACTATCGACAAACTGTACTGTTCATCCGTCCGGCTCCAACTTTCTCTTATTGCAGTTGCCAGATCAGCTTTGCAGGTTGGAACCTTGTCGTGGACCATTTTCTTTAATTTCCACCAGAAATTTTCAGTTGGACTGAGGTCCGGACTATTTGCAGGCCATGCCATAGACATTATATATCTTTCTTGAAGGAAAGTTTTCACAGGTTTTGCCCTACGGCACGATGCGTTATCATCCTGAAAAATGATGTCATCGTCACCAAACTTTCGATTGATGGAATAAGAAAAGTGTCCAAAATCTCAGTTTAAACTTGTGCATTTATTGAGGATGTAATGACTGTCATCTCTCTTGTACCTTTACCTGACATACAACCCCACATCATTAATGATGGTGGAAATTTGCATGTTTTCTTCAGGCAGTTGTCTTTATAAATTTCACTGGAACGGCACAAAACAAAAGTGCATCATCACCCGCCCAATGAAGATTCATGATTCATTACTGAATCTCACTCTCATCCAGTCGTCCACAGTCCATGATTGCTTTTCTTTAGTCCACTGAAACCTTGTTTTTTTCTGTTTAGATGTTAATGATGGTTTACGTTTGGCTTTTCTGGATGTAAATCTAACTTCTTTTAGGTGATTTCTTACAGTTCGGTCACAGACATCGACTCCACTTTCTGCCCATTTCTTTCTCATTTGTTTTGTTGTGTATTTTCTGTTTTCAAGACATATTGCTTTAAGTTCTCTATCTGGACGCTTTGATGTCTTCCTTGGTTTACCAGTACGCTTCCCTTTTACAACCTTCCCATTTGATTTGTACTTGGTCCTGATTTTAACCACAGCTGACTGGGAACAACAAACATCTTTTGCAACATTCCGTGAAGATTTACCTTCTTCAAGAAGTTTATAATCCTCTCCTTTGTTTCAACTGACATCTCTCGTGTTGGAGCCGTGATTTATGTCAATCAGCTCGGCTCAAAAGCTCACTAAGGTGTGCAAGCGCTCTTTTTTACCTGCAGACTAATTAGCAGATGTAACCAGATACAGGTGTTTGTTTTAGAACTGCAAAGTACCTGGTGAATCCATAATATTTTCCTCAGAATTGAATGATTCCGTATTTGTTCCTATGTTTGATGTGTACAACAGTTGCAATTGACTACAATTTTCTTTCTTTTTTATTTTTGTAAGTGTTTCATAAAGCCAGAAGGTTGGAATATTAAATGAAAATAGTTTTGTGGTGTTTTTTTTTTCCCTGAACAATTAAACAATTGAATGAACATCTTCCAAGAGTGGTGAAACTGATATCTCATCCCTGCCTTTGAATTTCTGAGCAAATGATAGTGTGTGCGTGTGTGTGTGTGTGGGCGTGTGTGCGTGTGCATGTGTGTGTGTGCGTGAGAGCAATTTCAAACGGTTTCTGAAAAATAGTAGCACTGAGCAGAAGTGTTTGGATTAGAAACAAGAACAGAAGGGAGACTGCTGAGTGAGAAGTCAGAGGTAGGTGTATCGGAAAGTGACAAAGAGATGTGAGTTTAGTGAGTTATCTGGTTTTGTTATAAATTTGGTTTCATTTGGCATTAGGACTGATAAATACATACAGAATATTACAGAGCAGTAATGGCATATGTTATTTATAGTTATAGGTTGATGTTCAATGTTTGTCCCTTGATAAGCCTAAAAATATTTTTAATCTTTAATTGTAAACAGGAAGTGAGTTCCATACAAGAACATCTTTTACTGTAAGTGCTGTTTGACCAATATAGGCTGGGAACCATAAACAGGGAACCGTGTAATAGAACCATAAGCCTGAGAGTTTTTACCACCACAGAGCATGTGGAGCTCCGTCTTGTAATCTTTTGTATAAAAGTTGATCATTTACAGGTTCACTGAAACCTTTGTGTGCGTGTTTGGTGCTGTGTTTTGTCTAGAGGTTTGATTACAATTTGCTCTGCGCCATGATGTAAAACCTCACTTGACTGAGAGTGAATCTTAACGTTGATGTAGACATTTGCCACCTGTAATGAAACATGTTCCTAAGTGGACTAATGGTGTACAAATGTGTGTTTATCTTTAGCCTTTTGACCCGAATGTTAGTGGGTGTTTCAGAGAATCCCTTTTAAAAGAAATCTTTACTAAACAGGAAGTGATTATTGAGTCACACAAGTTTCACTCTTGAGAGACAGAGGAAAGGAAATGGGGGAGGAATTGAAAACCTGTAAAAGACGAGAGAAGGCAAATAAGCAAAGATAAACTAGTACCAAGATAGGTTGGGAATGGGAGGGAAAGTGTCTGTGAAAAATAGTAGGCTTTGTGCTGATTGGATAGCATAAATCACTGCGGGGACTACCTTTAGCAATCTAGTTCAACAATTCAGTATATGGTAATAAAGGTTCTTTATTTATTTATTTTTTTTAACGGCGATTGCAGACTGTACTAGCGCCTTATCGCCACTTTTTGGTCTGGGGTTCTCTGCTTTGGCTTACAGACTAATTCAGACAGACTGTTTACTCGGTCTCCAGCTTCTCTCTCTCTCTGGAACACACACAGAGCTCACATAAATGAGCTTATTAACTATCCAGATAAAATACAAACCATGTAGCAGAAACTTTACAGTTTAACATGGTCTAGTTGGTTATCCTATAACATTCATTCATTGATCATCTTCCACTTGTTCCGGGGTTGGGTCGCGGGGGCAGCAGCCTAAGCAGTGAGGCCCAGACGTCCCTTTCCCCAGCCACAATCCTATAGCTGCAGTGGTAATTGTAGTCCTAAATCATTTTTAGAAAAGGAGAAATCATCTGGAAGGTCATTTTCGCAGTTTCTGAGTGTATGAGCAGGAGCGAGAGGCTTCCAAGATGAGAACCTCAACCCCTGGGTCCATACTGGTAGACACTGTTGGATTATTTCAGTAGTAGGTCTGTCCTACCTTCTTTTGCCTTTAAATAATCCCCACCATCCCCACCATAAACCCCACTAACTGTTAAAGATTCATCAGTCAGTCAAAGATACACTGTTGAGAACTTAATGGTACAACAGACAAGACAGGCAATTGAAGAGCTCATTGCCATAACCTGCTAAGTCCATGCAGGATGAAAAATGAGGTAGTCTCTCCCCATATGCTGAAAGTCACTCCAAAGTGGACAATTGCAGCTTCTTGGCAGCAAAAATCTCAATTCATGTGACAAATATGACTTAATCGTATTATTTGTTTGTTCGTTTTTTTTTTTTTTTTCTCAAAATTACAAATTTGTGACTTAGCAGGTTATGGCACTGAGTCGTTCAATTATTTATGATGTCACAGTGGGAAATCACAACAGGTAATTTCTATAATATCACAACAATAATAACCTTTCTATAAAACAACTTTCTAAAGGATATCTCTTCTCTGAGATCACAATAAACTATCTCCCTCTGTCACAGTTACCCTTCAGTGTATCACACAATGTATGACTAGGTGGCCTTGTCAACAGGCTGTAACATTGGTTTATAGAATCAATTTTTTTTCCTCTAGTCAGTCCAGCATATATCCATCAGCAGGTGTTGATGTCAGCATGTCAGATTAGCCGTGTGCATTATCTCTTCTATGCTTCACCACCAGCCACACTGTCTTTGTGCTACTTGGTTTATTCAGTCAAGGGAAAAAGTAGGAGAAAGAAGAAACTTCTGTTTTTTTACTGTCACTTATCAGCTAACTGCACGGGACCACCATGTGTGAATAGTAAGTAAGAGAAGATAATAGCGCTGTTAGATGATTTGGCATGTTTTAGCGAATGTGTATGATTTTACCTTAAAGAGGTCTGTCTTGTCAGTATTTGAGCAGGTGAAATTGGTATTTCATGTGTAGCATAGGACAGTTAAATACTGAGTATGCGATGGAGAAAGTGCTGGATGAAAATACACAGCTACCAAATGCTTTTAAATGGAAACTGTGTGTGAAATGGATGTAAAAGTGACTTGAATAAATGGTAGGAGAAACTATGAAAATAAAAAAAAGTAATACTCAGTAAGATTTTGCTCCTTTCTCAGCCAGTTCAGTGTTTACGCTGTAAGGGTTGAGAGCTCATAACAGATGCATCAGGGATTTTATATTCTCTTGGCACTCAGATTAAAACAAAAAACAAACCAGAAATTCTGCCCTGAGGACCTGCTTCTTCTTCAGCTATGGGTGGGAGCAGATGAAGGAGCAATATGTGTGTTTCTCAATTTTTTCTCTCACTCTCTCCTGACCTTGGTGGTGTACAAAGCTGAATCATGCTCCCTGGCTTGTTTTGATTAGTTAGTTTTTAGGCTGTAGAGTTTACAGGGTGAGCATTTATGTTGAAATGATTTGTTCATTGTTTGAGGAAGGCATGGTGGCACGGGGTACGAGTATTTCTCTGCCACATATCTCCAGGTTCTATGACCACAAACTCCTGTCTGTGTAGAATTTCAGATATTTGTCCCATCTCTCAGGGTTTCCTCTCACCTATTAAATCATGTATGTGGGTGGATGGCTATGATAAATTGCCTGTAGTGTGTATGTGTGATGCCCTGCTATGGATTGGCATTCTTTCCAGGGTGTGCCTTAGCCTTGTGCCCAGATTTCTCAGATATGCTCTGGAATCTCCACAACCTTGACCAGAATGAAGGGGTTAGTGAAGATGAATGAATGAATGTTTACTGCTTGACACCACTTTCTTGTTAAGCTAGCTAGCATAACTGTCCATTATCTCATTCTAATTGGTTAACTATGACAGGGTTTATGCATACAGAATTCTGTCACGTTTGTTGTACTTATTGGCCCCAACAGTGTATTCATTTCTATCAGTAATTTATTTTCTGTATTACAATTTCAAGAGAAAAATCACTAAATCACATTCATGTTGTCCTGTTTGGGGTCAGCACCATCTTGTAAGCAGTATATTTATTTGTCTTATGTCTTTTGCAATTATTAGGCAAAAATATAATCTCCCCAAAAATATTTAAAGCAAGTAAAGTTTTTTTTTAATATGATTGTTGAACAAATATGGTACAAAACAGGAAAGAGACAACCCGAATTACCAACAATATTTAACACTAAAAATATCAACAGGCTTTTATGAAGCAGTTGTGGCAGTTTATTTATGCATTATTGCTATGCTTGCATGGGGCAGCGTAGTGGTTGGCACGTCTGCCTCACAACAAGAAGGTCCTGGGCTTGGGTATTTCTGAGCAGGTTATCCCCATGCTTTCATGAGTTTCCTCTGGGTACTCCTATTTCCTCCACCCGTCCAAATACATGCACATTAGGCTAATTTGCTGTTCCAAATTGAACGTAGGTGTGTATGTGAGTGTGAATGGTGGTGTATGTGGCCTGTGATGGTCTGGTGAGCCTAGTATGATTAAGTGACTAAGCAATTGAGTGAGTGAGTGAGTCAGCTTGCATTTCTAAGCTGTAAAGCTGGAGGTTTGTTTATAACTAGCCTGCAAGGAGGCATGTAAACATATCCAAGGTGTTCAAGACTAAGCTGCATCTTATTTTTTTCAGAGGGTGAGACTCTTACTTCACTCCCATTGGAACAATAATTATGTTATGATGCCTTCATATTATTTGAAATAGTAAAAACATGAAACTATTGCACGTTGTAAATTTTTTTTAAACAGTTTTCATTGTGATGGACTTGAAGTGAGTAGTGCAACATTGACATCACTAACTGCTTACTGTGTTTCTCTCCTTAGATGTCTAACTACAAGCGTGCAACATTTGAGGAGGAAGAGGGGTCAGACATTCCGGCTGATGGAGCCATTTCTCCCGACAGCGTAGAGGTCAGTTAATGGTCTGGGGTAATAATAGTTTCTAAGGACATGTGTAATGTTACTGTGATAATCATATGTCCCAGGAAGATAACCAGAGTACCAGTATTGTTATTTGAATTGAACATGTTCTGGCCTGGGTGGGTTTTGAGGCAGGAACAAACAGGTTATTCACAGGACAGTGGACTGCTGTTATTGTTGTCTGTGTGGACTCGATGTTCATGCCTTGTGGACTGCCACAGTAGCATCAGACTGTATGTTCACTAAGTCGGTAAAGGATCAGAGCACTGACTAACACATCATATGGTTCCTGCAGATTTAGTGCTAATTTCCACTTCTGCAAATAACAGCTATAAAAAGAAATGCTATTAATTGTGAAAGCAGACACAGCTGTGAAAGGAAACTACGCACTGTATGGTCTGCTTATTGCTCTTATTAGGAACAGGCAACTCATTGTAAGTCTTGGATAGGTCAAATGATTAGAAGGAATGGATTCTGAGCAATGAGCCAAGGAAACAATTGAGCACTCCCACATGTTCTGAGCATTGACTCTAAGGCTTTGTTTTTTTGTTTTGATTTTGAATTTCACAAAAATAGCTGTGTGGCTTGCAATGCAGAATATTTGGCAGCTTGGGTGCTGCTGTTAATCTTAAAAATTCTTTTTTGCCTTTGTGGATGTTGCACAATCACATTTTTTCAAAAATATGTTTTTATTTTATTTTATTCTATTTTATTTCATCAATTAATTAATTAATTAATTAATTTTTTACAATTAGTAAGCAATGAAATCTGGGGAAAATCTTGTCTATTATAGAATCAGAGGTAATCAAATATTCAGCCATCAGTGATGAAAACATATTTGGCTAGGAACAAAACAGTGATTTATAATACACTGGCAAAAAAAACTATTGCAAATCATTTCTAAATACTATGGACTTTGCTGTTCAAATGGGAGTGAATAATTCCAGGAATGGTGGTTCATGAAATAGCAAAGATATCTTAGTAGAGCTATCAGACATCTACGCGTCTCTCACACAACACTAAATTCATAATTTAATTCCAAATGTTCATTCCTCAGTAGATCGAAATGAATTTATGGAAGAGCAGCTATAGGGAAACCTTTTAACAGTGATCTATTTAGAGAGTACTGAGGCCATTGTCTGGTTGAAAACCAAATACTGTACTGTACAACAACTGCAATGTTTAGACCTAATAAAGATTAGATTTTGGGCACTGCCTAAAGGCAGAGCTCCTGATAGATATCTCTATTAATAGGTGTCTGAGGCTGGTGTTATAAGAGTAGCGTGACTCCTTTAAGGGCTAAAACAATTCAGCCCAGGAGGAAATAAATAAATCTCCTGTGTTTCCTGATGACGGTCGGTTGCGAAAGAAGGAAAGTTTGACACTGGGTTTTCTTTTTACTGCCTATCATTAGCTGATTTCCACATTCATTAGTATCACCTGTCTTGTTTTTAGTTATCAGTGCAAACGGTTCAAATGTTTGGTGTCGTTTTGCTCGGCGAAAGTTTATCTACCTACTCGAGTTAGATTGTGTGTTTTTTCTATGCTGTGTGAGACTGAGCGGTGGTGTATGAACCTCTGTTTTTTGGGTGTCTGCCTTAATATTAATATTAATAATAATAATAATAATAAATCTTTTTTTTTTTTTTTTTTTAATTGGTGATGAGGTAGCCGTATTGGGTTTCCTGTGGGGGCATGGACACAGGACAACCGTCCAAGTAAAGTTCCATGTTATGTAATAATTATGTGGCTTCCTGAGGAACATTCTAGTTTTATGAGGTGCTTTTATCCTAATGTACTTATTTTTGATATTATACTGTCTCACACTAAATTTGCTGTAAGAAAATCACACTGATATTCAGGGATTATTAAGACAAGTTCTGTTTAGATTACACCACACTTTACTTTTTGAATAATGACACCTGTTGAAATAATTAATATTGCCACATCTTCTTGTGCAATATTTCAGTTCTGTTCTGAAACTGAGTGCTGTGTGCATGCCATCGCATACCTGTAGAATTTCTCATTCATATTCTAGTTTCGCAGGTTTTTAGTGGTTGAGTGTTGCTTACATCATGTATAAAAACTATGTTCTGAATATCAGCTATGCAGTTTTTTCAAGGGACATGACTTTGTTTGTGCTTAACAATTTTTTAAACAAAGAGTGTTGGATTTGAATCTTTCTAATAATGATGCCATATTTGGATAACCTGAGGTTCAAATGGTGCTATAAGAAGCTACAGTCAGATACTGCTAATCTTTACTGTGGCAAATTAAGTTTTAAGAAACGGGGGCAATAATATTTCCACACTAATCCATTGTGTGTTGCACAGTCCCACAGCATCTGGAAAACATCTGCTAATGGGCTTGTATACAGCTCTTTTGCCTTATCCATTGCTTCCAAATGTCATTATCTTGTTTGAAATGATTTAGAGAACAAATGTAATGAATATGTTTTGAAACATAAAAAATGCTTTTACATCAAAAAGGTCTAGAAGAAAGTTCCTGTGATCAGCTGTGAAACTGGTGCTAGAAATGGGTTCTTTGACTAGCAGGCCCGAGTTCTCAAAGCCAAAAATAATGCAGCCTCATAGGCTAAATCTGTTTGTTCTGCCAGTCTGTTTAACCCATGAACTTTTGTTTGATATTTTCTCCAAATCTGTAGTGTTTGTGTGTTTACAAGTTCACAAGTACTTTGTGTGGACAAGACTTTTGAAAAACTAAAACTTTAGCTGCAAATCACATTGAATCATAAAGTAAATCAAAGGACAGTCTTGAAAAATCACCAATAAAAGACTGAACTACAGCTGTATAAAAAAAAAAAATTCTAAACTTCATAATTACATACTAGCTACAGATCTGCTCACTGGTGCACACACTTACTCACTCATTTCCTGAACTGTTTACTCTTATTAGGGTTGAGGGGAGGCTGGAGCCTATCTCTGCCAACACTGGGCGACGGCGGGGTACACCCTGAACAGCTCACCAGACCATGAGAGGGTCAACACACACACACACACACACACACACACACACACACACACACACACACACACACACACACACACACACACACACAACCATTCACAATCACACCTTGGGGCAATTAGGAACAGCTATTAGCCTAATGACTAGGTTTTTGGATCATGGGAGGACACTAGAGTACCTGGAGGAAATCCATGCAAAATCAGGGAGAACATGCAATCTCCACTCAGAAACACTCGAACCCAGGACCTTCTTCTCACTAGTGCAGTAAAGTAAAAAGTTATTTCAGTTCTATAAACTTACCTGAAGTTTGTGTTGTATCAAAGCACAATTCAATCCCCACAGCTCACCACAGCATCCTCCTTCCTCCTTCTTCACTACAATAATAACTGACCCAAAGATTATCATAAAATACTTATCAGTTTTGGGAAATTGTCAGTTCTTGTCAGTAGGACTGCCACATGAACTACCTGTGCAGCATAGAGTAGCAGTCACCAACCTTTTCCCTTGACATCTACCCTCCTGCATGTTTTACCTCCAGCCAAAATCCAACACACCTCTTTTAGCTGATCAAAAGCTACTTAAGTCAGTGATCAGATGGTGAAACGGGCATCATGAGGGTTGGAGCCAAAGTCTTCAGGGAGGTCGATCTCTAGGAACATGGTTGGTGACCAGTGGGATAGAGATTAGGTTAAAAAAAGAGTTTTTATTTTTCTTTGTCTAGGTGCTCATGTCCAGTCTGGGATTTGTTTAGTTCTTAACAGAATATGCTTAACTAATACATGTTTCTGTCTCAGGTTGGTTTCCGAAAAGGTGGCGTCCAGTTGTGTGGTGGATTAGGACGGAGGACTCAGATGGAGATAGTATTGGCTGCTTTACTCATGGTCTCTCTTTTATCACTTTTTGCATGTGCTATTACCCTGGGAGTTCATTATAAAACTGGTAAGCCAACCACATGTATACACTTTATGGCCTCAATCTGTGTGTGTGTGTGTGTGTGTGTGTGTGTGTGTGTGTGTGTTTTTCTGTTCAGGTGGTGGTGGTGGGGGGGGGGGGTGCTGTATGTGGGTGGTGATGGTGGTGGGTTAATATTGGCAGTATTTTTTGTCTCTTGTGGTAGTTAGTTTAATATTTTGGGCAGGCTGCTTGTTACATTCTGACCATTTTAAATAAGGTGGCAGTTTTATTACAGTAAATGCTACTCACAGACAAGGGTGATAGTAATGTGATGAAGTGAGGATAGTGTGCCAAAGAAATTAAAGCATTCAGCAGGGGTACTAGATACAAGAAAGTTCATAGAAAAGAACTAAAAGGAGATAGGAAAGTGCACTTCAGTAATGCTAAATTAAAGGTGCCTTTGTTCGAGTTCTAATATTTTTTCCTCAAGCTTTTTCCAACTTCATCTGCACATATTTATATGAATTTAATTAATGGCAAGGATTTTTAAAACTAGATTTTCTCCCAGATTTTAGAAGAATTAGGTTTAATTGAAGTTTTGTTTATAAGTCGACGTAGGTGGGCCAATCGTATTTTGATTTTGCAAATCTTGAATGGCAAACCTTCCCACAGAAAATAACCTTATTTTGATTTAGAAATGAAAGATGCTCCAATAATTCACCAGAAATTATGCATGAACTATGATTTTCATTTCTAGTGCATTTGATGTCAGTAACACCCGTGTTTCTTTCTCACAGATCCGTCATATAGCCTGTGTCTAACGGAGGCCTGTGTGACAGTGGCCAGTAAGATAGTGGAATCTCTGGACCGCACAGTTGACCCATGTCAGGATTTCTACCAGTATGCATGTGGTGGCTGGATTCGCAAAAACCCGCTTCCTGATGGACGCTCGCGTTGGAGCACCTTCAACAGTATCTGGGACCAGAACCAGGCCATGCTCAAACATCTACTGGGTGAGATAGAGTTTTATTCTCTTAACATTTACAGTCATGCCTTCAAGTACTCTAATGGGTTAGTGTAAAGTGTCCTTGTATCAAATACATGATTAAACATTAAGGTCTTTTGAATGGCAGGTTCTAATTACAATCCCTGTTGGAAGTACTGAAATGACAAGGTCACTACTTTTGTTGTTGATGTAGTCAAGATGTTTCTTTGTGATCAGAAAGTGAATATTGATAAAATAGATTGATTTACGTGTATTTGTGGCAGACCACCTAATCTTTTCAAATATTATTTTGTTGTATTCCTAATTGTGATGGTCTTATGTTTGGTCAGTGGTGGCTTAGTGGTAAAGCCTCTGGATTGCTGACCTGATGGTCAGGGTTTCAAGACCCTGTTGAGCCCTTGAGCAAGGCCCTTAACCCTCAATTGCTCAGTTGTATAAAATTGATCAATCTAAATCACTCTGGATAAGGGTGTCTGCCAAAGCCATAAATGTAAATGTACCACAGGTTCTTTTCAGTTGTTGATTGTGTTGGTTGTACGTTTTGGTTTATTATCCTGCTGCATGATGAAGCTCCTTCCAGTAAGTTGGGATGCATTTCTTTCTGTAAATTGGCACACTGAATGTTTCTGTAGACTTCTGAATTCATACTTCTCATGAGTTAGATCATTAATAATGATTACCGAGCTTGTTCCTGAAGCAGCCATGCAAGCCCAAGTTGTAATGCTACCTCCACCTTGGGCTTGTTCCTGAAGCAGCCATGCAAGCCCAAGTTGTAATGCTACCTCCACCTTGACTGATGAGATTTTTGATCATGAGCAGATCCTTTTTTCCCTCTAGACCTTTACATTTACCTTTTACCTTTAACCTTTAACCTTTATGGCATTTATTAGATGCTCTTACCCAGAGCGACTTACATTGTTATCATTTATACAACCATACAATTGAGTGTTAAGGGCCTTGCTCAAGGGCCCAACAGTGGGAACTTGGTGGCCCACTGAGCCACTACTGCCACCACATTTGGCCTTTTGGTCACTTTGGTCGAGGTTAAAATTGGTTCCATGTCTTGTGGCTCATTATCATGAGTTAATTGGGCCTTATGGTATGGCTTATATATTTCTGCTCTTAAAGTCTTTAAACGATGGATTGTGGTACCTTTAGCCCTACCCTGTGGAGGTTGGTGATGTCACTGACTGCTGTTTTTGGTTTTTCTTCACATTATTTTACTGTCATTGGTAGCTCATTGGTCTTCTTATTGGCTTATATTTTTAAACAAGAAAACTTGTCATTTACATGTTTCAATATTTTTGATCTAGAAAAGTGGGACAAAAGGTGTCATGCACTATGGTTTTTAACTTCTACATATAAATATCAGGAAATTAAATTCTGATCTGTCGCCTCAAATTCATCTTTTGAATCTGAAACCCAGATGTCTTCAGTGTTTAGTAAAACAAAATAACTGACCATAGTATATGGTCTTTACTCAATAGTTTCAGAAACTACCGTATATTAAGTCATATTTAGTGCAAAATGATTAATTTAGTGCTTAATTACAATATGCCATTAAAATCCTACATCTGTAGAACAGGTACAACTTTTGTACACACATTTGTTCACATCACTTCTTCCTGGATATCACAGTTGTCCTTCTCTTTCCTCCACCCTACTTCTACTAAACTGTGAACAATGGCTGTCTCTGAAATCCACCTGTCACCTTCTGCCTGAGCCGTTACACTGCTTTTAGTCTTCTCTTTCAACTGGCTATAAATTTTCTTGATATTAACATATAAAAGCTAGAGTAAGCCAGATTTCATGTTTAAGTGTACATGTTAAATGAGCAAAATGTTTTAAAATGTATTTAAATTATGTGTTCAAGCAACAGTAATTACTTGGATTTATCTGACATAACTTTACACAAGAAATATAACAGGAAATACCACAAGGCCTAGGTTTTGTTCTGTTGGCCAAGTAACCCCGGCACTTAAAAAAGGCAGCTAGCAATGATCAATACCAAATTCTGCTCTATAACAATAAAATATACAAGTTACAATGGCTATACCATGAATATTATTTCAATTAAGGCAATAATTGTTCAGTGAATTATAGGGCAATTAAAGTTAAAAATGAAATAAAAAAACTGTAATTTAGGAACAATGTTACTTTGAACATTGCATGTATACATTAATATAAGCTTATAAAATACAAAGTTGTTGTTTATTTAAGGTGGTAAAGTTACATTTACCTGTTTTGCTTGTAAATTGACTAAATATTTGAGTTTCTTGGGTAAACCTTATGATATAAATAAATTGAGGGGTACAAGGTACCTCCACATGTATAATGTAGCAAATAGGCCCTGTATGGGGACTGGCTTTAATTACCAGTGTGCTCGTGTTATATGTTCTGTAGTTTGTGGACATAACCAAAGTAAAAAAAAAAACCCAAACAAAAAAACCTCTCTTTCTTGAAGGCTTTATGAGATGACTGGGGTTTGACCTCTTAAGGTCACTCAAGGTTAAAAGTAACTGTCTCAGTTAAAAGTCCATAGATTTCATATTAGTCTTCCAAAATGACAGCATATCTGTCTGCACTTGTTTCGAAGTTATAAGCACTGAAAATCCTGTGACCCTATTTACTACCTCTCGAGGTCACTTAAGGTCAAAGGTAATTGTCTCATTTGGAAATATAGTTTCCTGTATAGCTATACATATAGTACACATATAGTTTCCTATTAGTGTTCCGTAGTAACATCATGTCGACTGACACTCATCCGATGTTAAAAGCACTCTTTCTCCAAAAAAAGCCTTCAACTTTAACCTAGGCATTCCAAAATCAAATAATATCTGGCACTTTCGGGTACCCACCAAGTTTGGTAAAAATCTGTGCATGGGTGTGGTCAGGATTTTGTTCATAGTCAAACTTACAAAAACTGACGATTACAGTTCCTCTGTCAGAACTCCGTTTTGAATGGAAGTAATAAATAACCAAGTGATCATACATAAGCAGCAAAAAGTCAGTTTTTTTCCCTTTTAATCTATTAAAGAATTAACCTGAAAGAAAATTATTTAGTTAAAAAACTATTTTCAGTTGTCTCTTGGTAAACTAGAAACCAAATAATGTTGAAAATGAATATAAACAACATGCTAGAGGACTTGGTAAGTGCATGTTATCACATTCCTAACATGGGTGTAACCTGTGTACTACTGGCATGAACCACCCTAACATAACCTGTAAAGTCACAAGTACTAAGAAAAGGTCACTGTTTTCAGATGGGAGGTGTATGTAATATTTTAGGTGATACTACCACATGCATATAGTGAAGACACTCCCATTTCTGTAATTTACATTCATTACATCTATCTACATGCTATTTAAAGCTGCTTTTTTGTGTAGTACAGATGGGAAGGATATAATCTTGACTGAAGCAAAGACTTTAGTAAGGAGTAGATGAGCAAAGTATTCCTACAGCGCGTATACGCCTGCAGTATTGCCTTTAATTGAGGGAAAGTATGAGGTGGTGGTCCTGACCCCTCTTAGTGAAATGTGGACAGTTGATGAAAATGAACAGTATGTGTTGTTATAGTTAATTGTAGAAACTTTCTGTACAATTTGTGCTTTGCCAAGAAAGACAGGGAAAGTCATGTGATTGTTTTGTGCTGATGCACCTGGCTGATTGTCTTCTATTGTCTGACGCATACAAAATATGCAAATATTGTGTATGCTGCAACTGCAGTGTTAAATTGCGCTCAGCATGTATGGCAGAACGCCAACCTTGCCTCATTCACCCGATCTCCATCGGCCCTAACCTCCTGCTGTCCCTTGGCCTGTACCTGCTGACCGGTAATTGGCCTGGCACTGTGCGTTTGTGAATTTATTAGTGGAATATTCCGCCTTGTGTGTCTTAATGTGAAAACGCTGGAGGAGGGAAGACAGATGAGAGCTGAAATGAACAGCTGCTTGTGGCTGTGCACATGTCCCTGCTTTCCCTCCTAACACAAGAACATGAATTATGCAAGTGAGAAAACGTACACACATGCACAGTGTAAGCTCATTTCTGCTTTTACAATTAAACATTATCATGACATAAGCACTTAGAAGACAAGAAACAGAGGTGGTGCTGATGGGGGCTTTACTGTATTTTTTCACTTGAATGGGGTTAGCGCCGACATGGATGCTGTTTTTTTCCATCCAGGCATCACTGATTACTCATAAGACTTGACACTAGGAGCAAACTGCCACTGAAACATCTTGTGAGTTAAACCTGTACGTGTTTAAACATAAGCATGTCAGTGGGTAATCAGAGTTCATAATGTCCCTGTTTAAAAGTTTGGGCTCTTGTGGGATAGCGAATCCTAATAATGTCACAGCTATTGTTGTCTGAGAGTCAGAGAGATTTGCTGTGCCCTCAAGGAGGGAGGGGTGGCATCACGGGCATCTGGAAGCTCATGGTTGTAAAAGATTGCGTTTTTCTTCAGCCGTGTTATTCTACCTTTAAGAGCAAGTAAGAGAACGTCCAGGAATACCGTGAATTTTTGTGTACATCCCATGTATGCAACTACAAATGGATAAAAAAACACAATACATAGAATGAGGAAAGTTATTGTACTCCATCAGTAAATATTTTCCTGTGTGTGGATTCAGCAGCAACAAGCCAGCTATAGAAATAACCTCGGTCTCTTCTTCTCCCTCTAGAGAACGGCACCTTTAACTCGAGTAGTGAAGCAGAGAAAAAAGCTCAATTCTACTACTTGTCCTGTCTGAATGAGCAGCGCATTGAGGAGTTGGGAGCCCAGCCACTTATCGACCTCATCACTAAGGTAAGACTTTCTTCCCTTTCCTTTTTTTCTCCCTGAGGTCCCTGGTGACCTTGCAAAAGACAAATTTGATGTTAGAAGCCAAGACTCTTTTAACTAATACAACAAGAACTCACAGTGCCACTGATATAAAGCACCTCTTTTCATAGCTTTTTTCTTGTGGCTGTCAAACCAAACTTTAGTACAGAGGTCGGAGTTGAATACCGGAGTGAATCAATAGAATATTTCCATTTAATATCTGCTTAAATGCTTTTCTGTTTTCTAAAATTTCTGTTTCTACAGTTGAGAAACACACTGGATGCTGGCATTTAAAAATGTAAAACATGGAGATGTATTTAAGGAGCCCATTCACTTACCAGGCATATCAAATACATATGAAATAGTGTTAATTCTTGGAAATAATAAAATTTCTTTCTTAAACCATTTGCTTATTCCTGTAAGTGAGTGTCAATTACCCCTGCACCGGGCACAATGGTATTAGTAAACATCACAATCTTTTTTATTTCTATTAAAATGTTATGATCTGCCAAGTTATTGCATATATGCATGCTCGTTCCTCTGGTCACACTGTCTTTTTATTGTAACTGTTACTGTAAACAGATACAGAACCATAGCAAGATGTAAAACAGGTGAATAATATTGTAAGGGGTGGTTTTGCCAGGAAACCTTTGCAAAGGTTAAAGCAAGATAAAACATGTATGCTGTTCACTACTGAATGGGGACCCTACGATTCATGTTCAGTGGGACTAGCACCAATTGCTTTGATAACCAGTTATACCTTTTTTTTTAATATATAAAACCAGCCCAGAATCTGTCCAAATATCACACAAATATGACATCTCCCATTGAGACTAATAGGTCTTGTGTTTACTCTGACCCTCTGACTTACTGAGTTGTTAACTGGAACTGGGAACCCTGCTGGGCCCGTGGTGCATAATGATAGACTGTGCGCATCAACTTGTTTACAGTGTTTTTATTAATGTTACGTCAAGTTAAACTCTACTGCATACTTTTGGGTTATGAAGCCTGCTATAACTTCTTTCTGCTGATGCGATTTACAAATTTGTGCACCAGGAATCATGCACTTGTTAAAAGAAGAAAGTAGAAGAAAATGGAATTGAGATTTATGAGGTCATACTGATGATGCTTTTATGTTAAAAAAAAATAATAGCCGTTCACATAAGTTTAGTCAGCCTTATTTGGGTTGCTTTCTAACACTGTTCTTTAGAGGTCAATGCCATTCCTTATGAAGTGTCACACAGTAGGCTGGGTTTTTAATTTAAATCATCCTGACACACACACACACACACACACACACACACACACACACACACACACACACACACACACACACACACACACAC
>JAQMYF010000013.1:13764073-13781559 GCA_030014195.1 Neosilurus mollespiculum | reverse complement strand
CACACATACACACACATATATATATATATATATATATATATATATATATATATATTTATTATGTTAAAATAAACACATGGTGTTATGATATTCAGAGATATCACAGTGCATGGTGAGAGTAAACACTACTGGACTTTATACTAAGAGCAGCAGTAAAGTTGCTGTGTTTACTTTCAGGCCTTGTGGATCACTTGTAGGACTGATGGAGTACTTGGACAGTTTGGGGCCACTCATGTCGGGTCTCTGGTAGAATATCAGCTGTCCACTTCCGCTCTGTAAGGAGAGGTACAGGTACACCCGGGGTGAATACTCTCACTCTCATCTCTTCCTGCTGAGTTTTCTCATCACGTGAGCAGACTCACTAAGAAATCTCTGAGTTTGAGGCGACCCCCCTGGGACGTGTGGAAGAACGTGTCCTGCTGCCGGATGATGGTCCCATCCGAGCCGCTCAGTTCCCTCGCGCGCTGAGTCACGAGGTCAAGGTCACGCAGCCACGCCTTTATTTCTACATTTGAAGGCATCTTTGGGAAAAAAAAAATCACCAAATGCATAATACAGACTCAGCAGCACATTTATATATACAGTTGAAAACAAAATACTGGTTATAAGGGTAACCAATAAAGTGTCGTTTACTGACTGATGTAGAAAACTGAAAGCTGCACAAAGTGTGAAATATTTATAAACCATTTCTTACTTCATACATCAACACTTTACAGCTAACGGTCTGTGCACGCTGGGATTCCCGCTCATTATTATTTATATATATATATTTTAATGTGAAGTAAGAAACGTGAACCACTTTCCACCTTTCCATAATAAAAGTCCCAAAGCCTGACGCTGAAAAGTTTCTTTTATATTTATTAACTGCAGCTACATTTTTTCTTTTACATTAATTTTATTATTGGGGGGCAGTGGTGGCCCGGTGGTAGGGTGCTGGATTACTGACCCCAAGGTCGGGGGTTTAAGCCCCACTATCACTGGGTTGTCACTGCTGTCCCCCCAGTGCAGCTAACTGGGTTATCAAATGCTGCCATGTCTCTCACTGTCTGTGGTGAGAAGCATGTAAAAGAACCCTTGCTGACTTTCGTAAAGAGTAGGCTGCATAGCCATCAGCGTTTTTCTGCCCTGCGATGGCCTGGCGAGCTGTTCAGGGTGTATTCTGTCCTCACCCAGAGTCGGCTGAGATGGGCGTCAGCCTCCCCGCGACACTAATTAGGATTAAGCGGTTCAGAAAATGAATGAATGAATAATTTTATTATTCTATTTTATTTTAGTGTGTGTACTTGTTACATTTAAGGCATCTGGCAGACACCCTTATCCAGAGTTACTTACATTCATCATTTTTATACAACTGAGCAGTTAAGGGTTAAGGGCCTTGCTCAAGGACCCAGTAGTGGCAGCTTGTTGTTATTGGGGCTTGAACTGCCAACCATCAGATCATTAACCCAGAGCCTTACTCACTGAGCCACCACTGCAGAGTCACGTGAGCAGAATTACTGCAAGCCAGAGAAAACATGTAAATTTCACATGAAAGAAGCCCGAGCCAAGCCCAATGTGGACATGGGGGCAATGTGGAACAGTCAGTTAGCCTAATGTGCATGTTTTTGGACTGTAAAAGGAAACCAGAGTACCCAGAAGCATCCCACACAGGCAGAGGGAGAACATGCAAACTCCACAGGGAAACGCCCTTTACAAGCCTGGGATTCCAACCCAGGACATTCTTGCAGTGAGGCAGACGTGCCAGCCACTACTCCACCTTGCCGCCACTTACTACATATTGAGGACCAGAATAGTTTTTTTTTTCCAGTAAGGTGAGGACATTTTGGCTGGTCCTCACTTCTTCAAAGGGCTGTTTGAGATTGAAGACATGGCTTTAGGCTTTATTTTAGAATTAGATTCAAGTTAGTGCCATGATAATGGTTGGAGTTGGGCATTTAGTTGTGATAAATGCATTATATCAATGAATGTGTCCAGTAAAGTCAGAAGTACATTGTTGTGTGTGTGTGTGTGTGTGTGTGTGTGTGTGTGTGTGTGTGTGTGACAGAGAGAGAGAGAGAGAGAGAGAGAGAGAGAGAGACCAAACATATGAATGATATCCAGACCTGTCAGATTAAAATATATGTCCATCCAAGTGAATACACAGTCCACACACATGGTTCATTACATCATTCATTCATTCATTTTCTGAAATGCTTAATTCTAATTAGGGTCACGGGGACGGTGGTGCCCATCTCAGCCGACTCTGGGCGAAGGCAGAGTGCACCCTGGACAGCTCGCCAGGCCATCGCAGGGCAGATCATTACATCATTACTTAGACAAAATAAAATGGTAGCAGACATTAAAATAAGAGATCGGGACAGCCAGAGATTCACTGGTTGCTATGTTAGAAACCTAAGTGTAATATAACCTGAGTGTGTTGCATTTTGTTTGATACTAAAGCAAATTATTTCATGTAAATTATATGTAAATATAAAAAAAATGTTTTCATGAGGAATCAACATGTAAATTTGTGGTGAAACACTGACGTGTACATGCTTTCCTGGGTATCCCAACTGGATCAAGTCATTTGTAAACACATTCAGAGCCCATAACCAAAACCAGCAAAGTCACGTTTAACCCCGGAAAGGCAGGGAAGGAGAGATAAATGAATGCTTGTTTCCCAGAGCAAGTTTTCCAGCTTCAAGTGCACCAATAGTCTACATGATTCCTGAGCCAAGTATTTAGTTCCTTGATTGGAGATTTGTTGATAAAAAACTTTTTTTTTTCAAAAAGGCAGAATTGTTTAAAATTTATACTTTGTATTTGTATATCTTGGTCTTGGTGATGTTGAAAGATTAAATTTTGAATTAGTAATAAAACATGTTTTGGATTCACTCTCACTCACTCATTTGCTGAACTGTTTAATTCTATTAGGATTGTGGGTAGGCTGGAGCCTAGGCACGGCACACCCTGAACAGCTTGACAGGGCCAATACACACAACCAGTGAAACTCAGTCCTAGGGGCAATTCAGAACAGCCAAGTAGCTTAAAGTGCATGTCCTTGGACATTTAGGAGGAAACCAGAGTACCCAGAAGAAACCCACGCAGGCATGAGGAGAACATTCAGACTCCACACAAAAACGCCCGACCCCAGGACCTTCTTGTTGTTAGGTGAAGGTGCTAACCACTATGCCACCATGCTGAGCCCACATTTTGGATTCAGCACTCCCTAATTTAGGAAAACAAAGTGCTATTCTTTGCCAACAGAAATATGCCTGATCATTCCTTTCTGAATAATCAGCACTCTGGAAAAGATCAGATTAAACACGAGTTAACTGGGATACCAGAATTCTAGCCAACATATACATGCATTAAAAATGCAAGGTGTGTGTGTGTGTGTGTGTGTGTGTGTGAGAGAGAGAGAGAGAGAGAGAGCGTGTGTGTGTGTGTGTGTGTGTGTGTAAGTGGTGCAGAGAGACTCCTCCTTAACAGCAAACAGGATGAAACACTCCCCTACATCTCTCATCATTCCTTGGCCCTGCCTCCTCTATTATCTCTCTTGAAGGGAATACAGGGGTATATTAAGTGCCACATCCTGTGCAGCCATTCTCTGGAACTATGCTCCATTCCCTGTTAAAGCTCCAACTGTGAATGAAAGAGTGTGAGGTGTAAACCAGAAGAGAAGAGGATAAGAGAAGAGGATAAGAGAAGAGAAGAGAAAGTGCAGTCAGCAACAGGTAAGCAAAAAGCGTGTGAAACCTTAAACAAAATCAAAATCAAATTTAAATGCAGTGGAAACTATTTGCTGTTTTTTTTGTTGACACTGTACTTGTGAGGACAATGAGTGCAAGGTGATTTGCATACCTCTGTGGTATGAACTCTCTGAAGTGATACAGCTCCCTGCACGACTCGCATCCCACAGCCAAATGAGAGTTATATAGTCACACTTCAGCAGCATATAACAAAACAGCTTATTATGCAATAGGCAAAGATGATGGTCATTACTTGGTAATACAGATTCAACACAGAGAAAGTCTTCCGGTTGTAACAAGACTGACTGAAATAGTTTAAGAGCTTTATAGATATTTACAGTGGTGACTGTTTGTTTATAAAAGTATAGCACAGTGGAACTGCATCATCTTTTACTGGTAATACATATGTTATTATAAGAAAATGTCTCTTCAAAGGCAAAGCTTGTTTTTTGCTGAAGTAAATCAGGATACAAGAGGGAAAATATAATGTCACAGTTGGTAGCAACAACAACATGGCAATGTAGGACCCTATTTATGTTAATTACCTGCCTTTTAAATTAGCTCTCACATTTTTCTTCTTCTTCTGTACTCCAGAGTCACGTATGGTTTTAATTCTAGTACATACGTACTGTCTCCTACACCAGAGACTTTAATCAGCATCACAGTGCTGGCACTGATGAGTCAGAAAGGGTTTCCGAGGGTGAGCTCAAAAGTTCATCGGCTGACCATGATGCAATGCTCGAATTTCACCAAATGTGGTTAATTTTTAACATAGTCTCCCCTTCTTCCTACACACGTCTACACACTTCATCCATTGTGTTGCAGTGCTTGGATCCCCTTGGTACAGGAGCTCTCATGCAGATGGTGAGATGGATTACTATGGACTTTTCAGCCCACCCTCATAGTGTGAGTTAAACAGACCCAGGAGAGAGAAAGGCAGTGAGTGTCTCGCATCTTTGGAATTGTGCACATGGTTTTGTGTTCGAGCTTGGTGTTTCCCCCGAATGGGGAATTGTGTGCTCATTGTTTTCTTTAGGGATCTATTTATATCTGTTGTGCCAGACATCACTGCTAATTAAGTACTTTTGTCCGAGCTGTTGACTCTGTAATAAATCAAACACTTCTCAGTTTGGTGATATTTTTTAATCCCACGAGCCATATAGGGTTACTGTGTGATGCTAGATTAAACACTTTTTTCTAAAATGCTAGGCTGTTTTGGTGTGTTTTTCAGAGAGAGATTATATGGTTGGAGGGTGAGTGAAGAAGAGGAGTGGTGGCTAATGTTGGAGCCCTACAATGAAGCAGAAGCATGAAGTGGAGGACAGCGCAACACTGATCAACCTGTCTAATCTCCCTGACTATAACTACGGAAGCATGGAATTGGGTGGTGTAAGTGTGTGTGTGTGTGTGTGTGTGTGTGTGTGTGTGTGTGTGTGTGTGTGTGCGTGCATGTTTGAGAAGCTGAAAAAATAGGAAAGAGATTGACCCTTGATTTCCTTGCATTGTCAGTGCAGTATTAGCTCTTAATAATAAGTGATGAGTTTGCATTTCAGGTGAAAAAAAAAGGTAAATTTTTAGTCCCTCCTGTTGCTTTGCATACTTGGTAGCACATGACAAAATGCCTTTTTTGCATGCTTGCAGTATATTCATTCTAGTTTGGTTAAACGAGTGGTAGTATGCTTTATTTTAGATTGGTGTCATGTATATCTAATAATAAGTAACACATTATGGATCCTCCACAGTCAAATAAAGTCCCAAATAAGAAGGATAAGAATGTGTTTAGCGATGGAGTTACATGCATTGGTAAGTGTGTTTGATGTTTTTCTATATAGTGTGTATCTGTAAGTGAATATATATATAAAAAAAAAAAAAGTTACTGGACGAAGTAATTAACAAATGAGTAAATTAAATACAATCCAATATTCAAACTCTACTCACTTCAAGCCCATTAGTCATGTATCTGTTAACAAGATGTCTTGATTTATTTATTTTATTGATTTGTACTATCCTTGAGTTTACCAATGATTAAGATTTACCAGAGAAAACTCATAAAATATATAATTTAAACAACATGGAACTTATTAATCTGATGACCATATATTTATGGATTGTTTTTGAGCTGTTACATTTTAATACACTATGAATCAGGGTTTTTTTGTTTGTAATGTTAACAGATTTTGTGCTTGTATGGGAGGAGCCTGCTGAATCAGAAGACATATCATCCAACACCACCAATGATACTCACAGGACGTGGAGGACGGAGTTCCTGTCCAGGTTGCAAAGTGCTGGCCTGGATCAGGAGATGGTCAGTATCACACATCATGGTTTGTATAGAATCACAGCCATGCCACTTAGCAAACATCATGATTAGCACATTCATAAATATGCTCAATAATTATTATGCTAAAGTATACATGTACTGTATACTAAATGAGAATGTTGAATTATTTATATTTCTTTTGAATATTCATTTTTAATGTAATTTTAACTTACAGGAATAACCAATATATACCAAATCTGTAAAGGAAGCCCAGGTTTTAAAGAAAATAACTAAACACACACATTTTTGTGTATCTGATTGTATTTTGAGAGTGCTGGCTCAATATACTCTTATAAAGTATCAAAATGCTGTGGATCTTCTTAACATGATGTAAATGAGCATTCAGAGAGTGCAAACCTTCACTATGTGGAAAAATAACAGACAGTACAAAGCATCCCCTGCTGGGCCAGGTGCACTACTGCACATTCAAAAAATTGTGCTCTCTCTCTCTCTCTCTCTCTCTCTCTCTCTCTCTCTCTCTCTCACACACACACACACACACACACACACACACACACAATGTTAAAAAATTCTTTAAAAAATTCCTGGATCCAGAATTTGATCTGAATCATCGCCAAAATCGACAAGGTACACCCTGAACATCTCGCAAGACAATTGCAGTGCAAAACATACAACCATTTATACTTACACCTAGGGACAATAGAAAGTGGAATAGAAAATTAGCCCAATGCCACGTCTTTGGACTGTGGGAGCAAACCAGAGTACCCAGAGAAAACCCACACAAACACAGTGAAAACATGCAAACTCCACACAGAAACACCCGAGCCCGGGACTTGAACCCAGGACCTTCCATTGTGCCGCTCTTCATGGAAATCTGCACATAATTTTTTGCTGATTTATAGAATTTATTGAATTTATAGCAAACAAAACAAAGGTAAAACATAACCTCATTGGTGGAGGTAAATATTTCCAAATTATTTTAGATGGCTAAACTAGTTTTTGTGTTCCCTTAAATTATATTATTAATGTTTTATTCAATTGTTTGTTGTTAGAAAGAGGTTGTGCAGGGCAAGACAAAGACAACATATGTGCTCTTGAGTGCCCCCTGGAATGTGCTGTGTTATTATGCAGAAGAGATCAGCCTCCGGGTTCCATTACAGGTGAATCAAAATGGACATGTATGTGGAACACATTTTACATAAACTTTACAGAGGATCTGTTCCATATGCACCACTTTTTTAACATTTTGGCTCATGGTGGTGGAGATCGGTGTTCATTCATCCACAAGGGCATTACTGAGGTCAGCTATTGATCTGATCCGATCTGTTCTTACACACCATTATCAGCAATGCCTGTGTCTTTATGGACCTCACTTTGTGCACAGTGGGCATTTTATGCTACAGCAGGTTTGGGCTGGACCCCAGAGGGAATCTGTAATTCTCCAAACATTCATACAGACAATTAGGTGCTTTCAACTTTGAGGCAACAGTCTGATGAAGAACAAAGTACTGGCCATATAATGTGTCCATGCAATGTTTTTAAGAGTGGTATTTCTACCTAATTTCTGCTGTACAGGTTGAGACATCTCAAGAATCCAACTGGTCAGAATCAGTCCTCAGGAAGTTACACATTCCAAATATCTTCGCTCAGGAAGTACCCAACCCTCCACCAGACTACTACACCTGCCAGTTCCGCTCAAACAAGCTGGAGAGGTACAGCATCACCTCTGCCCTGTTACTCTTCTTTAGTAGTATTCAAACATTTTGCATTTGTCTTTAATATAAAGAAAAATCTGAATTTGTTATACATGCTTCAGGAATCAAGACTGTAGGGGTACTGGTTAAATAGAGTGTAGGTTTGTGCTCACACCGAGTAGTGTTTACACAGTTTCCTTGCTGTACCTCCTCCTTAAAGTCAAACACATACAGTTCATTTATCATATCCATATTTTGCCTGCAGATTTCTTGGCCATGAAAATAAGGACACTTTCTTCAAAATGACACAGAGACATCAGATTGTAAGCATGAAGACTTGAAAGTATTTACACAGTAGATAATTAGCCTAAATTGTCAGTAAATAAATAGATTCAATAAAATGCAAAGTTAACAACTCTTGTACATAGTATGTACAGTTATAACATATCCTGCTTATTAAAATTTCCCAGACTATGTCTTAAAATAATAGAGTTCTTATTTCCTTGTCAAACCACCTCCAGAAACTAGTATCGTGTTTCATTTTGCATATTAATACTTTAGAGCATTAATGAATAATAACACTAACGGACTTTCAGCCTTCAACTCTATTAAAGTGTCTGGTTTCCGTTTGGTGTGGGAAAGTACTAGAGCCACTTTACAATGTTTTTTTAAATAAATAAATAAATAAATAAATAAATAGTTAGTTAGTTAGTTAGTTAGTTAGTTAGTTTGTTTGTTTATTTATTTATTTTGGGGGGGGGTTGGTGCACATGGGGGAGTATTTATATACAAGTTTAATGTCAGAATTTCTGAGAAAACAGTCAGAAAGATGACATGTTTGGAGATGTTTTCTGAGCTAACATCTGAGTTTAAAGTCAGTACTGTGAAAATAGACGCTGTAGATGTGCTTATTAAGCTATATTTCATTACTGGGTTTAATGATAAGGAATTTTTCTAATGTTCCTTTTTCTGAATAACATATGAATGTGGTGTAATGCTAATATCCTTTTGTCCCACAGCTGTATGAGCTATTAGCGAGGACACAGTTTGGAGCGTTAAAGAGGGGAGAGGTTGGGATAGCCAGGCTGGTCAGTGAGAACGTATTCACTGCTGCCTATCCCTTACACGAGGTGAATCTCTTTTATGAGATGTAATATTGCCATGAGAAGAAAGCAACACAACTTTATCAGGAAGACTGATTACAAAACTATGTGTTGTTTTCAACCATGAACAGCTTTGTACAAGTGTACAAGACAGTTTCTAATAAAGATTTACATAAAGAGTTGAATAAAGATTGTACATGCTATGTATAATCCCTTATGTGTTCAAGTATATAAAATCTTAATATTGTCCTTCCTGGCTGTACATACTAACCATTACACCCCTTTTTGTCTCTGTTTGTTTAAGGGAAATTATCAGATGCCCAAAAGTCCCCTTAGTGCTGAATCTCTGAGCATGAGACAGATTTTATATCAGTATTGGGCACGTTGGGACTGCTGGAAGAAGTACCAGCCTCTTGACCATATCCGTGAATATTTTGGCGAGAAGGTTGCACTTTACTTTGCATGGTTAGGTACGTGATACAAGAATGTGAAACTGTAAACTCAGTAAAAACCTGTTTGTGTACTGTGCTGCAGTATTTAGTTACTTGTCAGTTGCTTTGCTGAGAAACAGATTAGGTGCTGTTATTTGTAAGGTGTGTGTTTCTTATCTAGATGCAAATAGTGCTTGACATGTTTTACCCCACCTAACTCTATCTCACACTTGTTATAACTTTAAACATCCACTCTCTCTCTCTCTCTCTCTCTCTCCAGGATTTTATACTGGTTGGTTACTTCCTGCTGCAGTTGTAGGCTTCCTCCTGTCTTTGTTTGGAGTCTGGCTTATGGTTACAGATGTCCCAGCGTGCGTAATAATGATATATTTCACCTAGTACTAGAAATATATTCGCCTTTAATATTTATCACCTTTAATATTTCAGACCTGTTGTTTCCCTTAGGCACGAGCTCTGCAACAGTGGTGACAATATTGTCATGTGTCCAATCTGTAACATCTGTAGCTACTGGAACCTCTCCAGCATCTGCTACACTTATAAAGTGGGTTTAATGTGTCTGTGTGAATGGTACTGTGTAAGCTAGTGCTGTATGAAGTAAAATGTTGTGCATTATTTTGCCACAGGCAGGATTATTATTTGACAATGGTGCAACAGTGTTCTTTAGTATCTTCATGTCCCTCTGGGCAGTCACCTTCCTGGAGTACTGGAAGCGTACCTGCTCTATCCTGTCACACAAGTGGGACTGCTCTGAGTTTGAGGAGACTGAGGTAGGAAAATAATATATAAGATGATTCTAGACATGCACATGACTCTTTCAGAACTGAAGTTGGGAAAAATAATTATCCATATCATCCACGGCAGCCAGTGTGTGTGTGTGCGTGTGCATGTGTGTGTGTGTGTGTGTGTGTACATTATGAAACGTACGTGTTTCATTTAATTCAGAAGAAAATATGTCTATCAAAGGCAGTATGGTGGTTCAGTGGTTACCACGTCCACCTCACAGCAAGGTCCTGGATTTGAGCCTCAGGTTCAGCAAGGGCGGATCTGTGTGGACTTTGCTTGGTCTCCCCGTTCTTGTGTTTCCTCTGGTTCTTCTGGTTTTCTTCCACAGTTCAAAGACATGCACATTAGGCTACCTGGCTGTTCCAAATTGCAGCTAAGTGGGAATGTGAGTGTGACTGTTGCCCTGTGATGGACTGGCGAGTTGCCCAGAGTTGGCCAAAATAGGCTTCAGTCCCCCTGTGACCCTAATAGGATTAAGAGGTTTAGCAAATGAATGAACAAAAAACAGTTTGAAGTGAAAATTAAGTGGTGGAATTGTTTTGCGTGCCTGGTCAAATGCCATGCATGAGACGACCTTTAACCTCTTTTGGCAAGAAGTCGGACAGTGAATTTGCAGTTATATTACTTTACCATGCACTTGTATTTGTTGACATTCAGAGGTGAGACTGTTATGCCTTAAAGGAAACATGCCACTTGATTAGCTAGAGAATTTTCCTGTGGTGAGCCCTCTGTCGCAGTCTAACCTGTAGATTATTATTTTAGCAACCAACATGAAGAAGTAGGCCCAGTAGCTGCATTGTATAATATTCCAGGTGAGTTTGATGATGTGTTGTCATTATTCACATTAGACAGCTTTTCAATGTGAATCTACCCTAATATAGCCAAATTTCTAATCAGTAAACATTATAACAAACTTCCTGAATGAAATGAACATCAGAACAGACCTTAGAAGCTCCTATAAATGTTTAGTTTTTGGCGAAACACAACTGGCGATACTAAGATCAGCATTAGATATGCTGCTGTCTGCGATTGCTTAGTGGAGTCAAATAAAAAAAAATTGAGTCATGGGGCAGTGGTGGCCTGGTGGTAGGGTGCTGGATTGCTGATCCCAAGGTCCCAAGCTGTCCCCCAGTGCAGCTAACTGGGTTATCAAAGGCCGGCCACTGTCTTACTCTGTCTATGGTGAGATTCATGTAAAAGAACCATTGCTGATTTTCGTCAAGTGTAGGCTGCATTGCCGTCAGCGTGTTTCTGCCCTACGATGGCTTGGCGAGCTGTCCAGGGTGTACTCTGCCCTCGCCCAGAGTCGGCTGAGATGGGCGCCCTCCTCCCTGCAGACCTAATTAGGATTAAGCGGTACAGAAAATGAATGATGAATGAAAATTGAGTCATGAATGTAGCCATCTTTAGCAGATATCACAGCACTCATGACACTTAAGACACTTGTGGCTTTCTTTCAGTGATGAAAATTAAATATTGTTCTGGAAGGTCTTTTCAACACTGTTGCAGAAATTCTCAAAAATGTGTTGCGCTTAGTGGTTGCGTTGCGTTGCGTCACCTTTTTGTCCACTTAATCCCATAATAGCTCAATGGGGTTTAAGTCGTGGGACTGTGCTGGTCATTCTATGATTTGAACCCTACCCTCTTTTTCTTTTCTTCTAAGGTAGTTCTGATATGCCTCTTATTTTTGTTCCTTTTCAGGTCATTCATTGGACTTCATTCATTTTCATACCCCTTTATCCTTTATTAGGGTTGCAGGGAGACTACAGCCCATCTCAGCTGACTCTGGGTGAAAGCATGGTACACTCTGTACAGCTTGCCAGGGCCAACACAAACACAAACACACACACAATTATTCACACTCAGACCTAGGGGCGATCAAAAATATAAAACGTGCCTGTCTTTGAACTATCAGAGCAAACTGGAGCACCCAAAGGAAACCCGCGCAAGCACAGGGAAAACATGCAAACTTTACGCATAAATATCCTCGTCAGGCACAGGGCTCAAACCCAGGACCTTCTTGCTGTGTGTGTTAATCACCACACCACCATGACATCTAATTCACTGGACTTCAACTACTTAAATTTAAATAAAGTGGGGTGTTTCAAAACTTTTGACTCGTAGTCTAGCCCTATATCAAATAAAATAAACGTTATTTTATAATTAGACATGGTAAAGCTCTTTTTTTTTAGGTACATCAGCTTAATTAAGCTTAAATTTTTGAATTTTATTTTTAGGAAAGGCCAAGGCCAGAGTTCACTGCCATGGCACCAATGACAGTCCGTAATCCTATAACAGGGGCTGAGGAGCCGCATTTCCCAGAGATTAGCCGGTTTCGGCGCATAGTGACTGGCAACATGGTCATCATTTTAATGGTAAAGTAAACATGGCAGGAATTTCCTCTGTTTATCTTTGTGTTAATGAATGTCGAATTTGTATTTTGATACTAAGCTTGATCTCTTCAGGTTGCTGTAGTTCTGATGTTCTTGATAGCTGTTATTCTTTACCGGACCATCCTGAGCATCATCATCTACAAGTCTCAGAATACTTTTTTCATATCCTCTGTAAGTACATCCAGGCTATAATGCAGTGGCGAATTTATTATAATTTGAATATCATTTTAATTATTTCTGATGTCAGAGTAATATTGCTAGCTTTTTAATCTTTGAGGCCATGCAGTAATTGTTCGTCAAAGGCTCCACAGGAGACTCAAGCAAACAGGGTTTTAGTCTAATAAACAAGCATTTATTTAATCATAAATGATGGCTTTAGTTGTTATGTGTTTTTCTTGTACCAATGTTGTTTCCTTTTTCTATACCACAGGCTGAGAGAATAGCAAGTCTCACTGGCTCATTGCTAAACTTGGTAGTGATTATGTTGCTGTCTAAAGTGTACACACGTCTCGCCCAAATCCTGACCCGATGGGGTGAGCAAGGATGTGCTAAAGTTTTATGTATGATTGTTATGATAATGCAGGGCTCATGATTTATTACTTTACCACCAACAGAAATGCACCGGACTCAGACCAAATATGAAGATGCTTTTATTCTCAAAGTGTTCATCTTCCAGTTTGTCAATTTTTACTCTTCTCCTGTGTACATTGCATTTTTTAAGGGCAGGTGAGTGTACAGTACAGCAAACACTGTTCACTTCACAGGAAAATAAACAGATTAATTATATCTTTTCTTTTTAAGGTTTGTTGGCTATCCTGGGAACTATAATAAGCTTTTTGGGATTCGAACTGAAGATGTGAGTGAAAACTGCATTTATGTTAATACTTTTTAAATAATTTTTTGGTATTTTTAAAATTCTTTTTCATTTACTTTTATAAATTCCTTATTTTTTCTGAATTAATGTATTGCATCATTAGAACGGTGGTGTCGTGATTAGCATGTCCGCCTTACAGCAAGACAGTCCTGGGACGTTTCTGTGTGGTGTTTGCACGTTCTCCCCGTGCTTGCATGGGTTTTCTCCCACAGTCCAAACACTTGCACATTAGGCTAATTGGTTGTTACACATTGGCTATAGGTGTGAGCGTGTGTGAATATTTGTGTGTGTGTGTGTGTGTGTGTGTGTGTGTTGGCCCTGCAATAGAGAGCTGTTCAGGGTGTACCCCACCTTCACCCAGAGTTGGCTGAGATAGCTTCCATATAGCCTGACCTCGACCTGAGTAGGATTAAACAATTTGGGAAATAAATGAATGAATCAGTGTATAGCATTATAACAAAACATTATTAAAGTGTGTCTCAGTGATCCCATAAGTTCGTCTTATTTCTTCCAGTGTGGTGCTTCAGGGTGTCTCATTGAGCTGGCACAAGAGCTGCTGGTCATCATGGTAGGAAAACAAGTCATCAACAATGTTCAAGAATTTGTTCTTCCGTAAGTTTCCATTTACTTACATTAAAAAAATAATAGTTTTGAGAATGTACCCTTAAACTGCTTTATAAACGCCTCCCCTCTCAACTCTTATAGTAAGTTAAAGGCATGGTGGCACAAGCGGAAACTTCATCCAGCTCATGGAGAGGAGGGAGGAAATGATCAAGATGGTGTGGCACCCTGGGAAACAGATTATAGACTTTTGGTGTGTGAGGGTCTGTTTGATGAATATCTGGAAATGGGTAAGTTTCCTATAATTTTCGCACTTCCCCATAGAGATGTTCTATCATTTAGAATCTTCTCAAATTATATAATAATATCAACACTAGGCATTTATCTACTGCTTGAGCTATTGTATAAGTGGAAATAAAGACCGCACCTAATTTGAAGGATCCATTTTAGTCTGAATAACAAGCTTCAAAGCTGGAATTAATTAGCTGAATTACATCATGTCATAGTTAAAAGAGGGCACAGGCACCTAATTAAACACTACATAATATCTGGGCATTCTGTCATAGGAAAATAACTAATACTGTGGTCATGTGATACAAATTATACTTACTGATACCACTCTGAAGTTGATAATTGTCCTATAATAGCACACCCTGCATATTTTTTGTGTATGTAATATGTTTAAGCAATACAGACGCTTATTTTAACATAAATGACCATAAAAAGCCCAAAACTAGTAATTTTATCCCGTGGATTACTAGCAGCGGCTGAATGAGGGTCAGAAGACATTTTACTTGGAAGTGACGTCAACAAGTTGGGCAGGGTTGACGTCTCTTGTGGAAATACTGAGACGGTACATTCTAGTGACTCTGGTGATGAGAATGCTGGCAGAAATGTGCGTGACGGTAAATCCAAAATGGCTTATGCAGCTAATGTTTTGCCAACTCAGCTTTTCTGCCATCAGCTGGTTTAGGAACAAAAATAAATGTTTTTCGTAATCTCTGCGCTTGTTGTTTGTGCAGCTCAGCACTGGCTGATAATGTGTTATGCTACATTGGTCAGTAATGTAGCACAGCCAATCCAACGAGTTTGCGTCACTACCAGGCTAGTTAGAAAGGCAACATGTCTCATGATCATGCCTTAAGTTGTAACACTTGTGCTCACTTTAAAAATGGGCAAGGACTGATGTTGCTGGAAGGAACAGCTGATGTTATACATGATTGTTTAATATAGCCAGTAATTCAGTTCAGATACCCTTTAATATACAGTATTGCTGTGTCTCAGTTCACGTAATTCCATTATAATCCTTCGACCTAGTACACTGTGTGGACTACGTCGAAGGATTATAATGGAACTACGTGAACTGGGACACACAGTGAACTACACAGTTTGACAGGGCAGTGTTTTCTGAAATCAAGCACTGCAAGTTATGTACTTACCGGGAATTACAATCCAACATTTAACTACATCACCTACTAAAATTTGTATTTTTCCTTGCATGTGTCCCCACTGTCTCTGTCAAAAGGATTGAAAGTCCTTTTGTATATGGCCAAGACTGTCACCACTGAGTGTGTGGCCTTGCATCATGGGTGCTAACTGTGCACTGCACTTTGACATACTTCACAGTGTAAATGTACTTATGTACTTAAGATAGCAAGTATAAGTACACAAGTATGCACATTTTGTGAGACACAGCATATAATAGCCAAACATTACTCCGGAAAGTATTAGAACAGAAGATTGATCATTTTTTTGTGTTTGCTATACACTGATAAAATTTGGGGTGGCATGTTGGTGTAGTGGTTAGTACATCCACCTCATAGCAAAAACGCCTTTTTTGTTTCTGTGTGGAGTTTGCATGTTCTCCCGTGCCTGCGTGGGCTTCCTCCAGGTACTCCAGTTTCCTTCCATGGTCCAAAGACATGCACATTAGGCTAATTGGCTGTTCCAAATTGCCCCTAGGTGTGAATGCAAGCGTGAATGATGGAGCATTGTCCCTGCAATGGACTGGTGAGCTGTTCTGAGTATATCAGCTGAGACCCTAGGAGGATTAAACGGTTTGGCAAATGAATGAATGACTGCGTGAAGAATTTTGGACTGAGAAAAAAAACATCTAGATAGATACTGTACATCAGTATGTACTCTTATTAACTCCTCTTTGCAGTCCTGCAGTTTGGTTTCATTACGATCTTTGTGGCGGCCTGTCCCTTGGCACCATTCTTTGCCTTGGTGAATAACTGGGTGGAGGTCCGTCTAGATGCACAGAAATTTGTGTGTGAATACCGCAGGCCTGTGGCTCAGCGGGCGCAGGACATCGGGATATGGTTTGCAATCCTAGAGGTCATCACCTATCTTGCTGTGATTAGCAATGTGAGCATTCCTGCTTTTTAATATATCTGGAAATCATAGTTTACTCCATTTTCATGTTTCTTCAACTCACCATTAAAACATCTTTTGCCAAAAGTAGTTTTTAAGAATGCCTTTTTAGTGAAAGAATGCCTTTTCTTATCAGTGGTGCTGCCAATGATAAGTCCCGGTGTTCCCATGTCTAACTTCCTGTTCCTTTGTTAGGCTTTCATGATTGCTTTCACATCAGATTTCCTGCCACGTCTTTACTATCGCTACACCACTGAGGGCACTCTGAAAGGCTACATTGATTTCACTCTCTCTGTTGCACCCAACAACTTTACCCAAAGTGATATCCAGTGCAGGTAACGATATTCTCTCAGTAAAGCAAACACTTGTAAACACTGATTTTATAACATGTAGAGCAGGGGTCTCAAACTCAATTTACCCGGGGGCCGCTGGAGGCAGAGTCTGGATGAGGCTATAGTAATAGTAATAAATAAATAAAATAATAATAATCTTAATAATAATAATTAGATTTCTCTGGTCAGCGACTATATAAGGTTTCTTCAGTCTTGTATATCTGCTGTATTTAGATTCTAATGTCTGTGTTAACCTTCTTCTAAAAATTAATTGTCCTGAACATGAATGGAACATTGAAGAACATGAACTGTTCTTCTGCACATGGCTTCTCTTGTCTTGAAGTTTCAATCAAGCATTTAGCCGACGCACTGAGAACGTCATTTCCGCTTCCTTTTTCTTGTAACCGCAGCACGGTGGTTGGCGGATAAAAGCCCGGTTGCAGTCTCCTTCATTTTTACTCTAGATGGTAGAATGTACCAGGATAGCGAGCACAAAAAAGGTGACTGCTCATGGAATGTTATCCGCTGTGCTGCTGTTATAGGAAAAGGAAGCGGAAATGACACCGTGCTGTTGTTACAGAAAAAGGAAGCGGAAATGACGCCGTGCTGTCGTTACAGAAAAAGGAAGCGGAAATGATACCGTGCTGTCATTACAGGAAAAGGAAGCGGAAATGACGCCGTGCTGTTGTTACAGGAAAAGGAAGCAGAAATGACGCCGTGTTGTTGTTACAGGAAAAGGAAGCGGAAATGACGCCATGCCGATGGTGTCGCTATGTGACTGCAGACTCTACATCAGGGTGCATTGAGTTCCTACTTTTCTTTTATCCCGCCGCGTGCGCATCTCTTTGATTTATTTTATCAGAGAGAGAGAGAGAGAGAGAGAGAGAGACCTCATATTAACTCTCT
>JAQMYF010000013.1:13725595-13743609 GCA_030014195.1 Neosilurus mollespiculum | reverse complement strand
AGAGATTTGAGAAGATTGAAAATTTAAAAACAAAGCTTTTCTTGTGGAAAACCTGATGCAGCCCAGCCTCACCCAGAGTCTGCCTCCAGTGGCCCCCAGGGAAATTGAGTTTGAGACCCCTGATTTACACTCACTCTCACACCTGGGGCAATTTTAAACAGCCAATTAGCCTACTGTGCATTTTTGCACTATGGGAGGAAACCCACGCAAGCACAGGGAGAACATGCAAACACCACACAGAAATGCCTGAGGCCCGGAAATGGAACCCAGGCCTTCTTAATAATAAAGTAAATTATTATATATATATATAAATTTTTTTTTTTAAGAAGATTTATGTTTCGAGTCAGAAAATGTGTGCTTCTATTCAGAGGTAAGACAGGGAGGATTTCATGTAGGAACCGCTCTGAAATATTTTATGATAGATTATAGTTCTTATTCCTGGTGGTTAATATAACACACATACAGCACAGATGCTTATATGAAAAATAATAACATTGTGCAATAACTGCTGTAATCATTCTCATAAAAGGCAAGAAAAGTTTAGCATGAGAGATATGAGTAACCAAATAGAGTCATGCATTTCATAACCCCGTTCTAAACGTTTTTTTTTTGTACCCAACACTTCCTGTAGCCAATGCTCACGTGGACATGTTTCATGACTGAGACGATTTAGAAACTGATCAGAGTTGTTGATGTTAGAAGAGGCTTGGATAGAAGTAGAAATGAATGTTTAGGTGGTGAAATGATGTGAAACAAAAAATAAATATTAGCCCAACTGCAGAATCACAAAAACAAAATCAAATTTTGTTTGAAATATGATGTAACCCTCATTTATTGCTTCATATTCAGAATCAGAATACTTTTTTGATCCCCGAGGAAATTGTGTGCACACAGTTGCTCCATACCAAGTAAAGAAAAGATAAGGTGAAGTCTCAAGAAAAATTAAATATCTATATGTATACAAACATACATATGTGTGTGTGTGTGTGTGTGTGTAAGTCTAAAATTAGAAGTTACTTATATCTATATAAAGAGATACAGAATAAATCCTGTCAGTGGGTAATATGTACAGTATTATCAGTATGATAAACAGAAGAATGTAAATGTAGTGCAAAATGCAAATGTATACCAGTGGATGTTGTTTCTATATGGAGGAGTTATATGGTAGTGGTGGTATCAGTCTCTCACTGAACGTGCTCCTGTGACTGGTCAGCAGGTTGTGAAGCGGGAGGGAGGTATTGTTTAATACTGTCTTTATTTTGAACAACATTCTCCTCTCTGACACTACCGTCAGAAAGTCCAGCTCCATCGCCGCAACGTTACTGGCCTTGCGGATCAGTTTGTTCAGTCTGTTTGTGTCCTCAACCGTCAGCCTGCTGCCCCAGCATGCAACAGCCTGGAGGATAGCGCTGGCCACAACAGACTTAAAGAACATCCTAAGTAGTGTTTGGCAGATGTTAAACGACCTTAGCCACCTCAAAAATAGAGACGGCTCTGGCCCTTTTTATAAAGTGCAGTAGTGTTCTTAACCCAGTCCAATTTATTTTCAATATGAACTCCAAGGTATTTGTAATCCTCCACTATTTCCACATTGACACCCTGGATGGAAACAGGGGCCGCTGGTGTTTTGGATCTACTAAAATCCACAATCTGTTCCTTGGGTTTTGTCACATTAAGCTGCAGATGATTCTGCTTAAACCATGTGACGAAGGAGTCCACATCCGCCCGATATTCTATCTCCTCACCTCCACTGATACAGCCAACTACAGCAGAATCATCAGAAAACTTCTGGAGGCGGCAGGTCTCTGTGCAGTCGCTGAAGTCCATTGTGTAGAGGGTGAAGAGGAAAGGGGAGAGGACGGTCCTTTGTGGTGTCCCGGTGTTGCTGACCACCGTGTCGGACATGCAGTGCTGCAGGTGCACATACTGTGGTCTTCTGGTCAGGTAGTTCACAATCCAGGACACAAGAGAGGCATCCAACCTCATCACTGTCAGCTTCTTACCCAGGAGGGTCGGCCTGATGGTATTGAATGCACTGGAAAAGTAAAAGAACATGACCCTCACAGTGCTCACCGGCTGGTTCAGGTGAGCATAGACTTGCATAGATAACCACCAAATCCAGTTTGTGTCTGTGTTTCATTTCAACTTGACCCTGATATCTGATTTAATTCTAATGTTTTTGAACTTTTGGGTTAAAGAAAAAAATGAATTGCATTAAATATTTCATGGAACTTATAGTGGCAGTTTCTCCACAGAAACTCAAAAGCTTTCCCATAAGGAAAAATTTAATGTACCTTACAAAGTGCTGACATTTGAGGCTTGATTAATAAATCTTAATTAAATATCTCCTGTCAGAAAACTTCACTATACAAATACAGCTCATAGTGTATTACAATGAGCGCATTGATGCTATGAATGCATTGATACCTTGTTCGACAAGAAACGATGAGTTGTTGTTAGAGAAATTTCTATAATAATTTTGATATGTCAAATATTACTCTAATAAAGTCTACAGATATGTTAACAATATAAACATTTAGAAACCTTTCCATATTAATTGTGATTGAGTCACAGACATACGCTTCTGAGTTGGTTACTAAACCACAAAGCGTCACAGTACCTCGTGTCCTTCGTGGGATTCAGTGAGCAAAACCAGAGTCATTGTTATGTTGCATTATTGCCCACAGAACAATATGAAGTAACAAACAAAACAGACATGATAATAAATCACACCTTTTGTTTCAGTTTGTGCACAAAGAGATGATCTTGGTTAAATTCCAGGCCTTTTTTTTTTAAACAAAAATGACACAATTTTTAATGTTTTGCACAATGTTTTGCACAGATAAACTTTCTCAAAAGAGTATAAACAAAATGATCAATATAACAATGAAACAATTAAAGAAACAAGGCTATGTAGTAGATATATGACGAGAGATCAAAACATCGTTTCAGTACACTACAGTATATGGGCAAAAGTTTGTGGACACTGGACCATCACGTCCACATGTGCTTTTTGAACATCTGTTCCATTAGATTTTGGAGTATGGCTGTGGGGAGCATCAGTGAGGTCACACACTGATGTCGAGTGAAGGCCTGGTGTGCAGTCAGCTTTCCAATTCAGCCTTTTGGCAAAGCATGCCTTAATAAACTTCACTCTATGCATTTTGGCATTATCATGATTGTTCAGGTTTAAAGATCTTAATTCTAGAGAAAGGAAATCTTTATTTTACAGCATACAAAACATTTTAGCCAATTATATTCAAGAGTTTGGGGGAAAGCCCACATATGGATGTGACTAACAAGTGTCCGCAAACCTTTGGCTATGACTTTGACTTTGGAAGAATTGATTTATTTCCCACCACCGTGAAATTTCATGAGGATGTTTGATGATTCAGTACATTCTGATGAAATACTTGCAGTATGACTTAAAATTACCATCAGCACAAATCTGTCTAAATTTGATTTATCCTTTGCCTTCATTTGGAATCATTGCACCCATATTTTGAAGTAATTATAAATAGAAATACATGTAATACAAACCCACAGACCACGTGAGAGTTAATGTATTATAAAGTGTAGTAATTTACTGGAAAAAATAAATTAAATGAACATCACAGACCTTTGGTGGCATTATAATTGTGCTGTCCCTGATCGCTCTGTCCAACTGCTTATCTAAAATATCCTATAGCAAGAAGGATGAATATGTTCTTGTCATCTTAAGACTTCCATCAGACATTTGCACTGTAGAAGAGATGTGCTCTGTGCTTATCAGCACCTGCCTTTAGTTTACTCCTTTATATCCACTGTAGCAATAACCTTGCAATTTTACAATATTAAATATAATATTAAATAATATAATGAAAAACTTTGAAAGTGAAAGGTTCTGGAGAACCCCTCAGAAACCCAGATGGATGGGGAGATCATGCAAAAGTCCACATACTTAGTAACCCAAGTTTAGAATGGAACATGCTAACCCAGGTCCATTGACAGTGGAGTGGCTGATTGTCTGCCTTTTTTTATGGTTTCTCTCTTTTTAAAATCCCCCCCCCCCCCCCATATGTTTTTGCTGAGGTGCACATGCTGCTTCTGGGATGCCAGTGATCCTGATCCTACTGATCCTTCTGCTTTCTGAGTCCTATGGTCTGTCCTGGTGTGCTGATGCTGGCTGGAGTTCTAATCTTGGAAGCCCCTCAATACTGCTGATGAAGATCCATATGGACTTAGGTGTGCATTCAGAGACAGTGAAGATGACTTTTGAATGCTGGTGATATAAACTCTTTTGCCACAATTATTGGCACTTACAGTTGGGGTATAACCAACCGGACTACATGTTGGACTATAATGCAGTTTTCTTATATGGTTTGTATTTTAATAATGGTTTCATCCAAATGAGGATGGGTTTCCCTTTTGAGCCTGGTTCCTCTCAAGGTTTCTTCCTCGTGTCAACTGAGGGAGTTTTTCCTTGCCACTGTAGCCATGGGCTTGCTTATTAGGGATGTGTAGGGGTTGTTTAAATTCCTTTAAAAATCAATTTGTACTATGTAAAGCTGCTTTGTAACAATGTCAGTTGTAAAAAGCACAACATAAACAAATAAAACTGAAAAATTTGAATTGAATTGGATCAAGAATGCAGGAATTATGAGACAGCAATGTTAATTCTACAATTATACTACTTTTAATAATATACCTTTAATAGCAGTACCACAACTCATTTATTCATTCATTTTCTAAGTTGCTTCATCCTAATTAGGGTTGCGGGGAGGCTGGCGCCCATCTCAGCCAACTCTGAGGGGAACACCCAGTATGCCAGGCCATTGCAGGGCAACCACGCATACAAGCAATCACACTCACTCTAACACCTAAGGGCAATTTGGAACAGCCAATCAGCCTACTGTGCACGTTTTTTGACTGTGGGAGGAAACCGGAGTACCTGGAGGAAACCCATGCAAGCACAGGGAGAACATGCAAACTTCACGCAGCAACGCCCAAGCCCAGAAATCGGGGAACTGGGACCTTCTTGCTGTGAGGTGAATATCTTAACCACTGCGCCACCTCGCCGCCCCATCTAAACCTTTTATTAATAAATATACACTGTTTAACACTTTGATATTTGAAGAAAGAAATTTGCAAGAAAAAAATCACTTGAATATGAACACAAAAAAATTAATCAGAAATCTTTTTATATTTAATATACAGTAAAGTACATTATATATACAGTTTAGAACACAATACATAATATACTATATATAATGTACTATATATATATATATATATATATATATAGTACATTATATATAGTATATTATGTATTGTGGTTTCATTTGGTCTTTATAGCAGTAAGCATTTTTACTTGCAAGGTTTCTCTAGGCACTGTTTTTCAAATTGTTTGGAACTGTTCTTAAAGACTCCTTTGAGGAAGTTTTGTTTGATCGCTTTGTGAATCAGTTAAATTCCATATTTGTTGAAGTGGATTCAAACTTGACATCATGACCAGTTCATCATATCCTGTGTTCCAGATTTCTGTTTCTAATTCAAACAATCTCTACATAATAAAGATGAATGTTTAAGATTGTCCCATCTCAGCGACTCTGGGTGAGGCAAAGTACACCCTGAACAGCTTGCCAGGCCATCACAGGGCAGAAACACGCTGATGGCTATGCAGCCTACTCTTGACGAAAATCAGCAATGGTTTTTTTACATGCCTCTCACCATAGACAGTTAGCTGCACGTGGTGGGACAGCAGTGACATCCCGTTGATAGTGGGGCTTGAATCCCCGATCTTGGGATCAGTAATCCAGCACCCTACCACCAGGCCACCACTGCCCCTTTTCAGGTTTATGTGATGTAAAAATAATGAGGCCGAGATAAACCATTGCAGTACTTTTCCCACCTTTTATCTGTGCTTTTATTCAACTAAAACAAACTGAAGTCTTTAAAGGGAAAAAATTTAATAAAAAAAACAATAAGGTGGGCGAGTAAGTTTTCACAGTCACTTATAAGTTTTTGGTTGTGTTCAGAATTAACCAATCACATTTGAACTTGACTTTTAGCACTTTTGGTAGGTGCTAACCACTGCATACTGGAAACAACCTAAAAGACCTGACATTTTTGAGATATACTGAATCAGTCATTTAGCCTTCATGATCTGGCCCTTTGCGAAGACACTCAAATTCTTACCCTTGCCCATTTTTCCTGCTTTCAACACAGTTTCAAGACCTAATGTAGTCATTCTTCTTTCATTTGCTCCTGTTAGGGGAGAACCAATGCAAATAATCATTCTCCATCTCACTCTGTTCTCTGTATGCATGTCCTCCCTCACCAAATCCATAAATCTACTCTTTGGCATTTTTCCTCTTCTCCTCCTACCAGGCAGTTCCATCCTCAATATTTTTTTTACCAATATATCTTCTACCAAACCATCTCAATCTAGCCTCTCTCACTTTATCCCCATACACTCCGACCTGTGCTCTAACATATTAAATTCTAATCTGTCCATCCTTGTCACTCCCAGAGAAAATCGCAGCATCTTTATCTCTGCCACTTCCAGCTCTGCCTACTGTCTTTTAATCAGTGCTGCTGTCTCCAAACTACAGCATAGCTGGCCTCATTACTGTCTTATAAACCTTTCCCTTCACTCTTGCAGATATCCTTTCCTCACAAATCACTCCAGTTACTCGTCTTCACCCATTCCATCCTGTCTGCACTTTTTTCTTCACTTCTCTTCCACACTCTCCATTACCCTGGATAGCTCATCCCAACAATTTAAATTCGTCTACCCTCATCACCGCTACTTCTTTTATCTGCAATCTTCCATCACCCTCCCTGTACTGTGTTACTCCTACTGACTTTCATTCCTCCTCTCTCCATTGAATAACTCCACATTTCCAGACTCATCTCCACCTGTCCCCTGCTCTTACTACAGATCACAATGTCATCCGCAATCATCATAAAAGACCCTAGTCTGAGCTTGTTGGTCAACCTGTCCATGACCAGTGCAAATAAGAGGAGGCTCAGAGACTTGATGCTGATCAGTGATGCAATCCCACCTCCACCTTGATCCAGTCCATCATTCCTCCAACACACATCATCACTGACACGCTGTCCTTATACATACTAACTTCACATACTCTTCCATGAAGCCTGAATTTGTCATAGAGTACCACAACTCTTTTCTTGACACTCTGTTGTACACTCTGTTGTATTCCTTTTGTCCTTCCCTTTACTTCTCCATCAACATTCTCAAAGCAGATATGGGATCTGTGGTGCTCTTCCGTTACATGAAACCATATTCCTGTTCTCATATCACCATCTCTTCTCTCAAACTGGATTCCACTACTCTTTCCTATAATTTAATGGTGTGACTCATTAAATTTATCCAGTAATTTTAATGTGTAGCAGCTCTACACATCTCCATTGTTCTTGAAAACTGAAACTGGTACAAGAACACTTCTTCTCCACTCCTCAGGCATCTTCTCACCTTCCAAGATTTTGTTGGACATTCTGTTTAAAAACTTCACTGCTATCTCACCTAAACATCTCCATGCCAGAACTGGTATCTCATCTGCGCCAACTACCTTTCCAATCTTTGTCCTCTTCATAGCTGATCTCACTTCATCCTTACTAATCCCTTTAGTAACACTTCCTGGTTTACTATTCCTACATCCTCGAACCATCACCCTCTTTCATTTTCTTTATTCATCAGCTTCTCAAAATACTTGTTCCACCTTCCCAACATACACTCGTGTATGTCGTGAATGAACTTCCTCTGGATGTTCGGACAGCTGAGTCACTGGGTATCTTCAAACGACCTTTTTTTGCAGTACTTAGACTAGCACTATATATTTTTTTATATATACACACACACACACCAAAAAAAAAAAACAAAAAAAAAAAACCCTTCACACAACACCTATCCACTGAGCTCTTGACTGATGATATATATACTTAGTCTGTGTCCTGACGAACCAGTATAAGAATATTTTCACTGATAATGACTTTAAAGCACTTCTGTAAGTCGCTCTAGATATGAGCATCTGCTAAATGCTGTAAATGTAAATGTACACTCCCTACTTGTGACCTCTCTCTGCGCCTTACATGGCATCTCTTTGTACTCCTGTCTACTTTCTTTATTCCTCCGAGTGTCCCATTTCTTTTTTGCTAATTCCCCTTGATGCTTTTCTGAACTTCACCACCAAGTCTCTTTGTCCTTCTTCCTCTGTTCAGATGCCAATCCATCTACCCTCATAGCTTTCTCCATCACCAATCCCCTTGCTGCTACCCAATGCCTGTTTTAACTCTTCTATGAATTTCATTTAGCATTCTTCCTGATCTTTGGTTCACTTCTCACTCTCTTCCCTTTCTTCACTATTAATGTCATCCTACAGACCACTAGCTAATGCTGTCTGGCAGCTCTATCCCCTACCACCACCTTACAGTCACTAATCTTGAGCCTTGAAGTTGTGTATCCTGCATAAGACATATTCCACCTGCGAGCACCTTCCTCCACTCTTCTTACCCTCTGGTCCTCCTTCTTCGTAAAATATGTATTTACAACTGCTATTCCATTCTTTTTAAAAAATACACCACCATCTGCTCTTCAGCATTCCTCTCCCTGACAATGTACCTTCCCATCACTTCCTTATCATCTCTGTAACAAGCCTCAGTAATATGCCCATTAGGGTCTGCTCCAATAAACATTCTTTCATCCTTGGGTACATTCTCAACCACTCCAAATAACTCCTTCCAGAAGTCATCCTTCACCATCTTTTCACACCCTACTTGTGCACTGATGCCATTCAGTGACACTCCTTCAATTTCTAGCTTAAAACTCATCACTGTGTTAAACTTTCAATTCACTCCTATACACTCCTACGAGGTCTTACTTTTAGGATTACTTCTACACCATTTCATTTCGTGTCCACACCATAGTAGAACAACTTGAGCCCAACTCCAATGTTCCTGATCTTACTTCTTATATACCTGATCTCTTGTACTCATGTCTACCATTCTCTGCTCCAACTTATGAGCCATCCAGTCTCTTTTTACCAGTCATTGTGCTAACATTCAAAGTCCCTACTCTCATGTCTCTCTGTCTCTGGGTGCTCTGTCTCCTCTCTTCTCCTTGGTCCAACAGTGCAATTTCCACTTGTTCCCTGCTGGCCAGTAGTACCACTGACAGTCGTTGTTAACCTGGTGTAAATATTCTGTTTTGAATTTTCATATTTGATTGGGCACAGGTTTGTGCCCGTCCAGATGCAACCCTGCCCATATACCAAGGCTTGATACCAGCACGAAGTGCACACTGGCTTGTGTGACACCTATGGCTGGTTTCAAAGGCTAATGTAGATGCAATTTTGTTACTTATGCCACTTGTCATTGGTGTGTATAAGTGTATATGTATATGCTATAGCCTGTATGGATTATTGTGGCATGCATTTCAGCCTGAACAAACCAGATATTGACCATATATGTATTCAAAAACAATTCAGAAATTTCCTTAAAGGTACATGAGTCAGACCAAAAGAGGAAGATAGAAATCAGCTGTATATGATGGTGCTTACCAGTGGTTCCTCATCCTGAGGTACATAGGACACTGCTGTCTTTCTGGATTGCTCACACACTCCTGTTTATCCAAACGCAACACTTGCTCTCTCCACCACGTGACATACTGCTATTCTTCTGTTTCTTTTACAGGTAAAGCCTTCCTTATCTCTTATTTAGTGCTCTTTAATTATTGTTAGTTTATTGTCACTTCTTGTGTGGTCTTGTCATGAATGAATGTTTCGTTCTCTTTTTGAATACGTTAAATTAATTAGTTGACAATTATGCATGGTGCAGGTGCAGGCTGTTTGGGTGTTGGGATGCAAAAATATATTTTAGTGCATTTGTTCTGATGTGAAATAAAGACCGAGTAAAAAAGATAAAAGGAACAAACAACAAAAAAAAAAATTAAGAGTCAAAATTGTTGCCAACTCCATGCTGGATATTTATTCATTCATTTACGGCACCACTTAGTAGGGACTAGGGTCACTGGGGAGGCTAAAGTCTATCTCAGCTGACCATTCACCAACATGCTGCAGAGCAATCAACCATTTGCACTTAGGGGCAATTTTGAACTGCCAAACGTGCATGTCTTTGTACTGTAAGAGCAAAACGGAGTACCCAGCGGAAACCCACACAAGCACGGGGAGAACATGCAAACTCCATACAGAGGCGATCAAACCCAGGACCTTCTTGCTGTGAGGTGGATATACTAACCAGTACGCCACTGCGCCACTGCGCCGTCCTCCATGCTAGATATGTGTGTTGGTCTGTGAAAACCTTATATTTAATGCTGCAGCTTAAATTAGAAAATAATGAAAAATTCAGTTTTGACCAAACTGAACCTAATTATTTTCAGAAAACAAAAATATGTTTTAGCAAAATGGAATAGAAATATTTTAATTTACTGAAGGTTGCTTCCCAAGCCATATGGTAATGTTGTGCAATGAGCCAGTTTAACAAAATCAGCAGTAAATGCAATCATTCTGTATACATATGTCTAAAACCTTGCTGGCTATGTATGATTTTCTCACCATAAAGCTCCTAGTGAATGCGAAACCTAAACAATTCAATTTGTGATCTGTTACTGTTTACCAAATATTCAGTGATGCGCCTAGTGGTGGCATAGTGGTTAGCATGTCTGCCTCACTGCAAGAAAGTCCAGTGTTTGAGTCCTGGCCTCAGTGAGGCCGTTTCTGCAGGAAGTTTGCATGTTCTTCCCGTGATTGCCTGGGTTTCCTCTGGGTTTTCTGGTTTCTCCCCACGGTCCAAAGACAAGCACATTGGGCTAATTGGCTCTTTCAAACTGCCCATAAGTGTGAGTTTGAATGTGAATGGTTGTGTGTGTGTTTGTCCTGCCTCTAGAGTGTACCCAGAGTCGACTCCAGTCTCCCCATGACCCTAATAGGATTAAGCAGTTCAGTGAACAAATGAATGAATGAAGGAATGAATTACATTAAAGTGATCAGAGTTGAGCTGAGTTGAGTAAAGAGATGATGAAGAGACTTGTGTTTGAATGCTCTGACTAAAATTGTCTTTAGGTGAAACAGATAAATGTGAATCACTATGATAATCAGAGTGAGGACTCATTTCCCAAAGTCTTATATAATTTATAATGATGCTTTCCATTATTACATCACATTATAAATGTAGAGGTAGGTGGAGCGTACTTTAGGGAAACTGGAATTAAATCAAAACAGAAATTGAACTAATTGAAATCAAAAGCAGTCTTGAAAAAACTATTTTCTGGCTAAAAACTTCACCTCACCATTAACACCCCTACTGTATTTTATACAAAGGGATTTCCAACTAATCTAAACTAAAATATGGATGTGTGTGAGATATGAATGCTCTGTAAGTGCACATGAAAGTTAAATCTGCAACATTTTTGTATCTTTATTGTGGATGATAAAGTGCAGTTTGGGAATGCTGTTAAGATTTCCTCAGATTTTTTTTATGTGCACCCAGGTTTACTGCCCTGTAAAAATGTGTTCCTTCTGCGGATTGAAATATCTGCCTGTGGTCATGATTCTTCTGGCACTAGTGAGCACGCTGGCCAATCTGCTGCTGCTTTTTCCTGGATTCACTTATAAATACCTGCTTGAACATCACATCACTCCTGAGGCCACATGGTGCACAGGAATATGGGCTTCTGGATTTGTAGTAAGTGCTGTACTATTATGCTTTTACAATAAGACAATGCTCACTCATAAGTTTAAGCTTTCGTGGAAGCTTTAAAGCTACACTACTGCATTTCAGAATAGAAATGATAGTTTTGTATCCACAGTCCAACAGCATATAGCTTGTTTTTGATCTTCGAGCATCACACGCTGAGCAGACATTCATCTGTGTGGTAGTTTGTGTGCATTGGTTTAAGTGTATGATCTATATGTCATGTGATAACACTGTCTCAGGTTGGGCAGCCCTCTGTTTAAACCAGACAGCATGTGTGTGTTTATTTTTGTCAGGTGCTTGTGGCTGCTCGTGGCTTTGCAACAAATGATGCAAAAAAAGGATGCTGTCAATTCCGAACTAATGTGAGTTGATTTCAGAATTTAAAAAAAATAATAATTATTTGACTCATTCTTAAACTAAATTTCCTTCACTGTGCCATTATGTTTATGTGTAATCAGTATGTTCATGTGTAATCAGTGAATCACCTCAGTGGTTTAGCAACGTACATTGACCAACTGAAGTATACAACTCAATGGAAAAATTGAATGGCTCTGTTCACTGTGTAAGCAGAATTCACTCAGCATGTCATTTCAACGCAGTTTGCTGACCGGGCAGTTTTATGTTCCTAGATGCTGTGTCGGATAGTCTACTCATGTGTGGCTGTGTTTGTAGCCGGTCTGTGTTTCTTGTTCAACGGTACGGGACTAACAAGAGGACCGCTATGTATGCACAATGGAACTGAAGGTCTGAAGTGGGACAGACCTCTGAAAATTATGAGTCTAGAGTAAGTCTCTATGTCTCCTTCCATTCCTATATGCTGGAAGTTAAACAAAGCTTATCAACCAGTTATTTTTATAATTTGCCCATTTTATATAATAATTTAATATATTAAAATTTAAAAGAAGACGTTTATTTTTCCCATACAAAGCAAGGGTGTGCATGGAAATGTTTGTTTCCATAGTGTTTGAACTAAAATGGAAGTTTTTTAGTACTTCCTCTTCTAGTGTTATGACACACAAATAGGCCAAGCACGTGAGTGTGCCATAATTATAAGCTGTATAAAATCTGTGTGTGGGTGTGTGTGGGTGTGTGTATTTGGGGATGTGAGCTATGCAGGTGCCAACATTTATGTTTGAATCATTTTTATTTTAGCGCAAAAAGTTACTTGTATGAGCGAGAGAGATGGCCATCTGCCTGTGAGGAACCTCGTGGCATTGTAGTGTGGAACATTGTTCTCTTCTCTACCATCATGGCTGTCAATGGACTGCAAGCTATATTCTGTGTTGTGCAGATCCTCGGTGCTGTACATGGTGTGATATTTGGACCTATTAGGAAGAAGGTAAAGTTAATTATCTTATTCTGGTTATTCTATTATTCTATTTTGTTATATGCAAGTAGGATGGACTAGCACTCTGTTGGCTATATAAAAAATATCAGTATTTATATCTTTATGCAGTAATAAATCAGTTATGAAACATTATTGAAATCAAACCATGGGTTATGGCCTTGTCTTGCCATACAGCCTTGTCTTGGTCAGTGATACTTGCCACATTTAGTTTAATCACGTGTTAGTGTTGATGGATTGTTTTTAAGGTTAAACTAAAGGCAGACAAAAATATTTTCACACTTATGGTGTTAAAGTCAGGGAAATAATAAAGGGCATAATAAGCACTTACTGTCACAACATTAAACAATTTTCCATTTTTTTCCCTTAGGTTGTTCATGCTTGAACAACACAAAGGACTGGTTTAATCCTAAAATCCAGTAGTATGCAACTTCAATTTTCTAAAGATGAGGTTCCTACACAACTATGATGGATAGTTCCTGTATGCAGCATTGTGTAGAGGGACACAGCCTTTCTTTCATGGCTCAGTCCTGTTCCCTCTGCTCTCAGTATGTAACCCAGGACACAACACCAGTGCAGAAGAGCTCAGCTTACATTTTCTATGTAATGTATTTAATTTATTTTTTGTTTTCAGTACATACTATACAGTAAGTGTCATTGTTTCAGTACTTCAGTAGATAAAATACATTGCATAAAAATGAAGGGAACAGAAAGCTTACATTTCGTCATCACAAGTAAAACAGTTTTCGTCACCACAAGTAAAACAGTTTAAAACAAGTAAAACAAGTAAAACAGTTTTCAGTTCACAAGCAAAACCTCAACTTAACTCAATTTTACTGTAACAATATACTAGAGTCCACTAGCTGCACTCACACTGGTTTTACATCAAGGTGAGGGTGGAGAAAGCAGAAAAATGGTATTTATCAATGAAATGTACAGTTTTTAAACAGCAATCTCATAATAAGCACAGAAATTAAAAATCTATGTGTATGTATTGCATATTGTTACAGTGTATGTATGAACATGTGTATTTATGTGATTGTATAGCATTGAATCATGATTTAGTTTAAAATATTTAAACGTATGTTTCTTTTTTGTTGATTTTGAATTATTTATGGTCATATTGTGTTTTTTAATTTATGTTCATATAGATGTATATTAAAATAATGCAGTACTAATTTAGATATTAATTGATGCACACTGTATTTAAAATACTATTTCTATATATTTAATAATAATCCATGCCGTATGTATGAACAGAACTGTTTTGTGTCAAAATATTAATTATTTTATTTTAATAATAATTAAAAGATATTCACAAGATAAAATAATTTATTTTTATGCTAATATTATTTCATTCATTCATTTTCTAACCAGCCTAATCCTAATTAGGGTCGTGGGGAGGCTGGCGCCCATCTCAGCTGTCTCTGGGCGAGAGCGGGGTACACCTCGGACAGCTCGCTTGTGCTAATATTAATATTCTATATACAAAGTGTATACATTTTTGAGAAACTATTGTAAAAATGAATGAGATGCTTGAGTAATGTACTTTTAAGCACAAAAATAGATGAATGACAATAAAAGTATATTGAAACTTATTTCCTATTTTCCTGCAAGAAGGTTCTGGGTTCAAGTCCTGGGCTCGGGCATTTCTGTGTGGAGTTTGCATGCACATTAGGCTAATTGGCTGTTCCAAGCTGTGAATGTTTTTTGTTGGCCCTCCAGTGAGCTGGAGATCTATTCAGGGTGTATCTCACCTTCTCCTAGTGTTGGCTGAGATAGGCGCCAGCCTCCCCTAGACCCTAATATGATTAAGTAGTTTGGAAAATGAGTGAGTAAGTATATACTGATAAACAACAACATCATATCACACAGCATTGTGATTTTGCCATAATGAACTATCCAGCAATTTATGAAGTGAGCAGACAATGCAAACTCTGCATTTTGATTAAGATATTCTGCATTACATGCTTAAGGAGCGCTCAAAGATTAAAAGATAGCATGCATACACTTTTACAGGACATCTTGTGTCCAATAAATTGACTAATGGTGCCAAAGAGCTATATTATGAGGCCTTTGGTTTGTGGGTGCCTGACAATCATGGCCATGTGTGGTTCTTCCCCTAACTGTTGCCACAAAATGGGAAACAGAACTGTATGTCTATATGCTGCAACATTACAATAACTAACTAAGGAGCCTAGACAAGCTCTAGCATTGACAATGCCCGTGTGCACAAAGTGAGGTCTATGAGGACATGAACCAATGGAGTGAAAGGCTTCAAGTGGCCTGCACACAACCCTGACCTCAACCCCAATGAACATGCACATGTAAGTGTGATGCTCAGGTGTCCACAAACATTTGATCACATAGTGTACCTCCTCTTAATTGTTTTCCCCCCTTATCTTGGATGTTGATATTATATGTCAGCTTAAAAAGCACAAGTCACTAAAGATATTACAATTTATAAATGAGCATACACAGAATATACACCTATATCAGATGCTCATAAATTGTAAATAAAATCAATAAAAGTCATCTTCATTATCTCAGGACTTTAGTTGTTCTGTAGTCAGTTGGTCACTTTGCCATGTTTTCACATTTTAAAGCTCTGATGTTGACACTCAACTGCTTTTGAAAATTGGTTATTTGAGCAAGGTGAATCCCCGAGGACTTTATTGTCAGGATGCAGTTCATAAATTTAGTCTGTTTGATGTGTCTTCCTTACATCTTCCTTTGTTTGAGTTTGTTCTAATCGGTTTTCCCCAAGGATGTCTTTGTCATATAGTTCCTCTCTGTCTTTCCTGACCATATGCACGCACAACCACATGCTGTGTCACCTTTATACTTATGAGGAGCTTCCACTGACACTATTAATGATGCTAATTATTTGTAAGCTATAACGAATCATAATTCTATCCTTACTTGTAATAATATCCTTATAATTTGAATTACTGAATAAAATAAAAATACTATTTCCCTGAGGGCTGACCAACACAACGGTAAAAGTGCAACAGGATATGTGCAAACAGACACACATTGCACACACACACACACACACACACACACACACACACATACGTTGGTAATATTGGTGGTCTGTCAAACAGAGGAAGCACTTTTTAGATGTACATCATAACATATGTCAATTATGTACATGTTATGTGTGTCCTGTCAAAGTTTTGACCAAACACCATGATTCAGACTTATCAGTCTTAGATAGGTTTATTTAACCAGGCAGGGCAATTCAGTTTCACAATCAACCCAGTTCACATAAATAAAACACAACACAACACAATACAACACAACAGTAAACATTAATATGCAGAGACAACAGATCAGGATATGGGTACAAAGACACAAACATGACACTTCATGATTCTCCCTGAGGGAGAACATATCCCTTTGGTGGACTCAGACTATTTTGGAGCAAAGTTTAAGAATTCCATTAAAGCCCCGATCTCATTTGGGTGATAATGCCCGATAATGCCAATGATTCGATCAATTTTCAGGTCAGGAGCAAGCATGAGGGGTCTGCAACCGATATCGTCAACTATATTGCTGACTGTCAGTGACTGTCAGAGAGGAATCCACCCGTTGTGGACAATCATCCCGTTTTTTTAAACTTGTTTCCAAATGTCGGACAGTATTGGTTTTTCATAGTTTCCTCTCAAAATTGCTGAACAATTCTTCTTAGACACGATAAGGTCAGATTAGAATAATTTCCACATCTATCTAATCTAATCTAATTTAATCTAATCTAATCTAATCTAATCTAATCTAATGTTGCCCCTGGGTTTAAGTGTGAATGGTTGTATGTGTTTTAGGGTGTACCCTGCCTTTGTCAACAGTCAGCTGAGACAGGCTCCAGCCTCCCCACAATAATAGTAGGATTAAGCAGTTTGGCAAATGAATGAATGAAGATAAGTCATGGCCATAATCTGAATCTAAAGAGACAACAAAGCAGAGGGTTGCATCTTTGTCCCCCTGTTTTTGATTATGTACACAGACAGTTGCAGAGAGTTTCTCAAAAGAAAAAAATGGGGGACAGTCATCTCATCAAGTTTTCAGATGACTCTGCCTTGTTGTCCCTTCTTCAGGGTTCAGATTTACATTATGGCAATGCCTTATCTTCATTTATTCACTCATTCATTGGTACCCTGAACAGCTTGTCAGTCCATTGCAGGATCTATGTGTAGTGGCAAAAGTCACATACATATGTCCCCAGAAACCTATTTAATTTACAATGCATTTGCTCGTGGATCAGTGTAACCCAAAGTGAAAAATTACATTTCTTGAGGTAAGTAGAGCAGTTATTGTCAGCAGTTCAATATCAGAGGTACATGTTTTCTCTTGGATTAATATGGTGTTACAGTACCTCAGATTGATGTGAACAACCCCGACTTTTCTTGATGATCTCAAAATGGACTTCTGAAACCACTTATTATTATGTTCTCTTCCCAGTCCAATTCATTGAGGCATGTTTTGGTAAAAGCCAAAAGGCAGGTATTCTTCATTCCTTATTTTCCTTAATTAGGAGACGGTTTCATTAAAATGTCAGAAGTACATTCTCTTTTTTACAGTACTTCCAGTCAGCCAGCTCAACTTATCATACCAGGAGAGTAGAAAAGTCCTGTTATTTTTTCAAAATCAATCTTAGGTGTTGAGCTGCTTTGCCATTTAATTTTACATTAATAACATGTGATGCAATTAAGCGAAGATACAGTTTTATACACCAACCTTGTCTAACTGGCATTTCAAACCTGGTTGTTTCTTTAGATAAAGCTTTAATTGTTGGTGACTTAAATATTCATTTTGATAAACGAGAGGATCCTTAAAGAACAGCGTTCGTGTCTATTCTAGATTCATTAGGGGTAAATTAGGACCCACTCATAAGGCTGGCCACACTCTAGATTTAATACTAACTTTTGGATTAAATATTAAAAATATAGTCGCA
>JAQMYF010000013.1:13670244-13683786 GCA_030014195.1 Neosilurus mollespiculum | reverse complement strand
TGTGCCTGAGGCTCACACTATATATTAGAAGTTAGCCGAACAGACATGGTGAACAGGCAACATGGTGAATCCAATACGTATTTGCCGATGTGTAAGGGAGATTTGCAATGCTCAGATGTATGCATGCTTCATATCGGAAAAATACATACGGGCATTAATATCCCGAGATTAAACTGCACGAGGTTTTTGTGTGTTTATGTTGACACGTTTGATTCTGTAGTGGACAGACAGACATATATTGGATTTTAATATTTAAATCATATTTCCTATGATACGTTTAGAGTAAACCAATATAATTAAGCCTAATTAATTTTTTTCTTTAAGCTTGTTTCTTTAAAAATAAATAAAGCCTAAACCTAATAAAAGCTTGTATAGTTTTTGTCTCTTTATATTAAAATGTGCTGTTTTATGAACTTTTTTTTTGTAAGAAGAAAAAACAACAACCAACAAGCAATAACAAAGAATAATTCAAAAAGTAGGGAAGAATCATGTGGTTACCCTGTGTTTTCATCTGTAATATGGAACTAATTTGCATATGAATACATGGCATGGTATTCTTTTCTTTCATACTGTATGTACAAGCAGACTCTTCTTTGATATATGTGAACAGAAAAGCATATGAATTGTATTTGTGCCTAGTTTTAATTTATTCAGATGTGCACTAGTTTATATATGACTTCTTAGTTTAATACCTGTGGAGTGTTATTTTTGCCATTAATTTGCCCTACATGAACTGATGGATTCATTCTCGTGATTCCCACTCTCGCAAGAATAAAACAGCAGCCTTTTCAGACTGTCTAATTCAACTTATCAAACAGATTTGAGCAGATTGCAACTTTGAAGATCTAAGTAAAAACCACCAGATGATGAAAATATACATATAGTATATGTAGTAGGAGAGTTTGGAAGGCTTGCCACTCATTTCACTTTATATTTGAATCTTTAAATATTCCTAAACTTCTGCCAAATTTGATTGGATAATTTTGCCTTTTTTCTAGATATGAATACTTGATGAAATGAATTGTTTAACGATTAGAATATCAAGGGGCAGCATTGTTGCCTCACAGCAAAAAGGTTCAGGGTTTGAATCTCATGGTTGATAATCACCTTTCTGTGTGGAGTGTGCATGTTCTCTCCATGCTTGTGTGGGTCTCCTCTGGGTACTCTGATTTCCCCCAACCAAAGACATGAACATTAGGTAAACTTCAGATCAGTTTAAAATTGTGGTACAAAAGGATTAATACATGAAGGGATATGAAAAGAGCATAGAAAGTAATTTAAACTGTGAGAAATGACCACATACATCATGAATACTTTTGAAGGTTTACTTGAGAATCCCTCTGTAATGATTCAAGGTTGCAAGAAGACCTGGATATCAGCACGACTCATCTCTTACAATTTCGCTTGGGCAACTTTGTTTGTCGGCAGGTAAGAAACTTGTATCTCTATCTCTCTGTAAAAGTATTCACACCACTACAGAAAATCAAAATATATTGAGTTACTTGTAACATTCTCCTGCCTGGTGCTTCTCTCTGATGATGCCCAGTGTGACACTGCAGGATAGGTGAAGTGTCTGCTATTTAAATTAAATCTACTCTAAATATTCCTAGCCAAGTTTAACATAAAAAAATAACAAAAAAAAAATGCAAAGAATCAAACTTGTAGTCTGTGAGCTGCCTTTAGATTTAAAAGGTATGAATACTTATGCAACATGGTTCTCTATTATTGGAAATGAAGATGCATACAGTGTACAAAAAAAGCTACTTTAGAACAACTTTATTAAAGCATATCAACAAAAATAGTTCTAAAGTAATTTTCTCTCTGTAGTGTTAATATTTTGCAACCAACTGTAAACAGCAATTAATATATTAATGTGATATTTGTGTTATCTTGGCACTGTAACTATAACACACTCACATCCTAATGCAAGAAGTAGCAAACTGTTGAATTAGTAAAATTTCTGTTTGATGGAATGCCTGTTTATAATTGTTAGATTATCTGTGGACTAACTATCTGCATTTATTAGGCTCTTTTAAACCTGCTGTTGACCGGCCGTTCCAGTCCTAACGTCTTCAATGGGAACTTGTCATGTGATGAGCATGGGAATGCAATGGACCAACCTCTCCATGGGGTTCTGACTCGAAGTGATGTGGGATACCTACACTGGTTCAGAGAGCAAGCGGAACATGCCAGTCTGCCTGCTGTAAATCCTTCGTAAAACTTATTGTAGTGTACATAAATGCTGATCAACAAAAGACTGCAAAACCAGTGATTTTAATGTCCTAATGCCTTCAGGTAGGGAGTATGCTGAAGACACCCAAACTTCCTGTTTGGGTTTGCAACATCAACGGCACCTACAGTGTTTTATTTAGTCCAAACCGATCCCTGTTGTCTGACTGGAAGATGGAGCACCTGTTCCACCTCTACTTTTACAATGGCCAACCAACCCAAGTGAACACCACAATGCTGACCATAGGTAATGTTATTCAACCTGCACAACATTCATTCATTTAATTCATTTGCCAAACCACTTAATAATAGTAGGGTTGCGGGGTGGCAGAGCCCAACTCAGCCGACACTGAGAGCAGGGTACAGCCTGAACAGCTTGCCAGACCAGGCATGCCTGGGCCAACACACACACACACACACACACACACACGCACACACACGTACACACACACACACACACACACACACACACACACACACACAGAACCTTTTATACTCACACCGAGGGGCAATTTGAAACAGCCAATTAATGTGCACGCCTTTGAGGCTTTGTGGGAGGAAACTGGAGTACCCAGAGGAAACCCATTGAAGCATGGGAAGAACATACAAACTCCAGTCAAACCCAGGACCTTCTTGCTGTGAGGCAGATGTGCTAAGCACTACGCCACCATGCCACCACCCTGCACAACATTGTCTGACATAATTCATTAACCAAGAGGGGAACCAAACTAGTGAAAAATGATGGTGCACAAAACTCAGTGGTTAATAACCCATGAAAATACTGAGCTGAAAGACACACACACACACACACACCCACACACACACACACACACACACACACAAGAAACAGAAAGTCAATACAATGAAGGGCGAATGGGTGAGGGGAACTTTTTAAAAACTAATCTTTTATTTCAGACACACATTCCCATCACTGGGAGGCTAAAAGCAGCGATGGTCAAGGAGACCCTGAGAAGAGGTTCCCCTCTCTGGAGATGACCATCAGGACTAAATGGGAGGGGGCAGCAATTGACTGGAATGGGACAGTACCTTTCTTCTAAAGTTTTTTAAACAATAAAATATGTATTTAGGTGCTGTAACAGGCACATTGAAATTATTATTTAATTATAATGTCCCGTCATCATGTTTCAATAGTATATGAACTTCCCTTGAACTTTCCCCTGAACTTAGTGTATGTAGATTGTTTAGAAGTACTGTATTTCTGCCAGATTTGATTATTTGATAATAATCTAAGTTGAACATAATTACTTGATTTGGTATTGGATAATGTTTTTTTCATATTTGGGAACATACTCTTCATAACATTCCCAGGGACAAAAGTGATTACCATGCTAATATGGAATCATTTAAAGCCTACCAAGCAAATGTTTCTGGAAGAAGTTTAGGAAATGTTAAGATCAGATGACTTCACATAATTAGAAATGTTGATATTAATTTACCACCTCCTCTTTCCAAGACCCAACACATTAGTTATAATCATACTACAAACAGTGGTTTGGCCTTTCACAATTTAAAAAACACTTTTAAACGTTAAACTGCACTTACATGTAATAAAAAGTCAAAATAAATAAATAAAACCTGCCACAATACTCAGAGAAGTTGTTTGTATGGAACAATGACTAATGGTTCATATTAAATCAGCAGGCCAAAAGCTTTGGCCAAGCAAACTGGTAATGGGTTAAGAATTATTCATTCATTCATTTAACTGGGCACCATGGATACACACAGTCAAGCCTTTGGGCAATTTGATCTATCCAATAAGCATTTTTCTGGTAAGTGGGAAGAAACCAGAGGACACCCACTCAAACATGGACAGATACTCCCCACAAACAGTACCATGAGCTCAGGATCAAACCGTGGACCCTGGAGCTATGAAGTGTTAAGTCATACACAATGCACTGGTTTTGGATATTATTTTCTGTTAATTAAACATCAACATTTAAATAATAATTACTTTAAAACTAGGCATGTTTAGATCTCCCTTTTACACCCGCAGTTCAGAGCTAGCTTTATTGTCTGTCACGTTTATACGCCAAACATAGATCAGAAATTCCACCACACCTTATCACAGGCTTATTATGTTTGACAAGAGGTTTACAGGGTAGTACATTTAAAATCGCTCTACACAAATGGTCAGTAAATCTGCATAACTAGAGTTTATTGTAACTGTCAGTATTCAAAGACTAAATTGACATCACAGGATATGCACATTTATTACAGCCTTATTCAGCATTATAGAAAAGACTAGTTAAAAAAAAACACACGATATAATTAATATATTTATAAATACAATATTAGCGATATGATGTATTGAGACATTTTAATACTTAATGTCTATTTTTAAGTGAATATAGGGGAATCCAATTTTAGATCTCTGCCCAGACCAAGTCCTGTGGTTTCAGTTTTAGAGATGGAGCATTATGACATGCTGTTTTGGACTCAGAAAGGATCTTACAACAGGGTATATGCTCATAAACAGCATCTTTGCCAATACATCGTTTCACTGCCACTGCAGGTTCCTTAAATCTACAATGACAAAGTTGTTTGTCTTATTAATATTGCATGACAAGCTAGATTTAATGAATGCCTCTCTCCCAACTCATCTTTAAGATATAACATTCACAAGTGTGCCAGCTTGTTGCACTGTATTCAAATACATCAGAGCTTACTACAGCTGACCTTTACAGTACTTACCAATCTGCATATGTTTACAAAGGGATGTGTATAATTATACAACATACTATGAAGACCATAAATACTGCGAACATGGACCTTTATAACATATAAGATAATATGATTAAAAGCTAAATCTAAGTATAATGATAGCTGTAAAATCAAGCCAGTCCCTTATGTTAGGTGCCTTAAAATATACCTCGAAGCTCTTTCAAAGCTTCAATCACTTAACCACTTAGTAAAATACCAAAATAAGTAAAGTCATCATTCTCATTTGTGTTCCTGAGTCTCTCTTTCATGAGTGACCACCCAGAATCTCTTCCAGGTTTATATCTTTCATCCAGTCATCATTGCCTGAACCTGATTTAAGCAGAGAATCGATAAAATCCGAGTCTGCATTGATCCCTGGTACTGTATTATCTCCATCCTGCAGAAAATCAAAAGTGAGGCGGCCTGCACGGTTGTTCTGATAGGCACCAGGGCTTTGTGGTGTACCTCCGTATGTGTTCATGCATCCCTGTGGTGTGGGAGAGGATTGATTTAATCTGCTGATCCCGGGAAGTGGGGGTATGCGTGGCTGGCTGGCTCTAGGAGCAGTTCCTCTAATGCCAGGGTTTAAAGGGATCAATCCAGAATGGGGCACCACTACCGGATTGGGTGGTCCAATATTTCTTGGTGGGAAGTGAACATCAGTTTGTGGACCCTGGGATGATACTGTACCTGGAAGTCTCTTTACATCTAGCTGCTTTGTAACATCTTCCCAGCTTATGCCGGTGTCCCTGTTTCCAGTGGTGGTCATGCATCCCAGTCCTTGGCCAAGGATTGGCTCTTGGGTCGCACTGGGTCTTACATGCTGTATGTTAGGGGCAATCCCCTGGAACTGTGGCTTGTTTTGATGTATCCCAATTTGTATCTGGCTGTTAGGCTGTTGGTGCATTTGCCCTGCACAGTTTTGGACTTCTGCATGATCAGATCTACTGGGAAAAATTCTGTCTCCAGAGTTGGGTGGTATTTTGACTCCCTGACTGTTGGATACATGGCATGAGATGGACTGGATCTCCCTCTGGTCAGAGTTGTTACTAGCCATTGGGGATGATGTCAGACCTGGGCACAGAACAGCACATGAGGGAGTTTGTTATGAGAATTACCATGTTGAGTCACAACTGAATGTTCAAACATCACCAGAGTAATGAATTGAACTGAAGTTTAATAATGATAATAATATTTATCTGAGGCATTACATAGAACAGGTGGTAAATTAATTAACACACTGATGCTCATGTAGTTACTGGAATAGGGAGAAAATAATGCCAATTATTTTTTCGGCCAAAAGTCGAAATAATGTATTTTAGACTATTCTTCTAATGAAATTCTAATAAATGTTATTTTAATGAATTCTAATGAATTTTAAAATAATAGTAGGTTACATTTATAATAATTCTCTACTGCATACATGAAATTAGATTTGATTATCAAAAAAAAAAATACAAATTTCTCTGGAATCTCTGGACAGTGGGAGTTCAATAGTTAGGGCACTGGGCTCCTGATCAGAAGGTCAGGGGTTCAAGCTCCAGTACCACCAAGCTGCAACTGTTGGGCCCTTGAACAAGGCCATTAACCCTCAAGTGCTCAGTTGTTAAAATGTGATGCAAAAGTAAGTTATTCTGGGTAAGTCTATCTACCAACTGTAGGTGTAAATCTCAGCTTCAACATCTTGTAATGCTATTTGTGGAATTAGTCCAAAAGATAAGCAAATGTTTTTTTTTACTAGAGAAAACTTTTTTAAAAGGCAAAGTAAAATGATACCTGGGTAAAGGTTTGGATGCTGCGATTGTTTGTAGTCAGGTGGAGGTCTTGTTAGATGCCTGTTAAACTGATCTTGTGGGTTAAATTTCTCCTGAAATATTCACAAAAAAAAAAAAAAAAACACAAAAAAACAAAAAAAAATTATAACAAACAGAACACAATACCCAATAGATATCTGGGTTCAAATTCTAAAGATCCAAATAGTCAATCAAAACTATTATGTATTTCTCAGACTCCTCTATTTAATTAAATGTTGCGTTTTCTTAGTTTTGTTTGTTGTTGAATTTTTGTTGTCCAAAATTTATAAGGCGTGTAAAATATGGGAAACTATAAACTGGAAGAGAAGAAGGCAGGACTTACACCCTGATATCAGTTAAAATGTTAGTGGAAGCATATTCTGAATTATATTATTATTACAATAATTACAATAAATTACAATACATATTATTGAATATAGACAATGACTGAAAATGACTGCAATCCATTTTGATCTGTTACTTACTGTGTCGCTGGTATGTTGCTGAGGTTGGTTTAGCTGTCTCTGTCCTTTGCTGTTGTTTATCTGTTGAGCACCAGGTGCAGATGGATGCTGCTGCTGTTGCTGCTGGGTCACCAGACAGCCGTTTGCTGAAAAACGTAACCCTGGTGCCAATCCCTATGAACACATGAGAAAGACAAAGACATTGTTTAGTCATAGAATAAATGTTTATTGCAATTCTTCTGAAGTGATAATGAATTACATCTGAAAAATTCTCACACTCTCTCACTCACTCAGTCACTCATTTGCTGAACTGCTTAATCCTACTAGGGTCACGGATAGGCAGGTGCCTATCCCAGCCAACACTGGGTGCAGGCGAGGTACATCCTGAACAGTTCGCCAGACCAACACAGGGCAATACACACACAACCATTCACAATCACACCTAGGGGCAATTGGGAACAGCCAGTTAGCCTAATGTGCATGACTTTGGACTATGGGAAGAAACTGGAGTACCCAGAGGAAACCCACACAAGCACAGGGAGAACATGCAAACTCTACACACAAACACCCGAGCCCTGGACCTTCTTGCTGTGAGACGCATGTGCTAAAATCTATGCTACCTTTTCACCCTATTCTGAATAACTGACTAGTCAAATGTATTACATTTAATCTGTGTTAATAATTTTTTATTAACATTTTACATTTACATTTAAGGCAATTGGCAGATGCCCTTATCCAGAGCAGCTTACATTTTTATCTCATTTACAACTGAGCAGTTGAGAGCCTTGCTCAAGGATGCAACAGTCACAGCTTGGTGGTACTGGGGCTTGAACTGCCAACCTTCTGATCAGTATCCCAGAGCCTTAACTACTGAGCTGCCACTGCCCACAGATTTTAATATACTGTATTAATCCCGAAAGGGAAATTTGGCTCTGCATTTAACCCATCCAAAGTGAGCACACACACGTAAACAGTGAGCACACACACCTGGAGCAGCGGGCTGCTTTATTGTGGTGCCCGGAGAGCGGGTGGGGGTTAGCTGCCTTGCTCAAGGGCACTTTAGCCATGAAGGTGGAGGAAGGGAAGGTACTGCTTACTCCTCCCTCCACCACACATATTTCCTGCTGGTTCTGGAATCAAACCAGGGACCTTTTGGTCCCAAACCCACTTCTCTAACCATTAGGCCATGGCTTATACATATATGCTGAACTAGTGTTTAATCTTACAATCACTTTTAAACATTTAGCCATACTGCAACTTGTCCATTATACATTACACTTAAGATCCTAATTGTTAGGTTTATCATTGCAGTGGATACGTGTTTCTTTGGGATTAGTTTTGATAAAGTGTGATTGCATGGTTTGCCCACTAGATGGCAGAGTTCATCAATTATTTTGATGCTTTAAAGTGTGCGGTTTCACGTTACAAGCAATACATTGTGTCATCCAGTTCCCACGACTTTTTTTTTTTTTTTTTTCTTTTTTCCCCTTCCCTTCTCTAATGCCCATTATAAGAAATAAAGGACCAATACATGTCATGGCTGACAAAAAGTTATTTGGTTTACTTGTAGAAACAAGTAAGAATTTCACTGAAAAATAATTGTAGTATATTACTACACATGACTGACATTCATTCATCGTCATTTCTGAACCACTTAATCCTAGTTAGGGTCGTGGAGAGGCTGATGTCCATCTCAGCCGACTCTGGGCGAGGCAGAGTACACACTAGACAGCTCGCCAGGCCATCGCAGGGCAGAAACACAGTGGGGCCTACTCTTTACGAATGATAGCAATGGTTCTTTTACATGCCTTGGACATGGCCTTTGATAACCCAGTTAGCTGCACTGGGGGCACAGCAGTGACAACTCGGTGACAGTCGGGCTTGAACCCCCGACCTTCGGATCAGTAAGCCAGCACCCTACCACCGATCCACCACTACCCCTATGACTGATGTAAAGATCCTTTTTCATTTTGCAGAAACATTGTATGCATTTATTCTGGACAAGGTTTGTGGATGACCAGAATGTTTACTTGGGATGGGTTTTTTTTTGCCAGAGATACAAAATATTGTAACCATTGAAAACCACAACCCACCCAAATAGCTACACTATATCTTGATACGGTGGCGTAGTGGCGAGCACTTTCACCTCACATCAAGAAGGCATGCCCATGGAGATTCTGTGTGAAGTTTGCATATTCTCCCCTTACTTGTGTGGGTTACCTCCAAGTGCTGCGGTATCCATCCACAGTCCAAAGACATGTACATTAGGCTCATTGGATATTTTCGATTGCCCCGGGTCTGAATGTGAGTATAAATAGTTGAGTGTCTGTGCTGGCCCTGCAATGGGCTCCAACCTTCCAGCAACCCTAATAAAGGATAAAGTGGGTAAAAAATAAAATAAAATAAAAATAACCACTAAGCAAACGTAAGGATCTGAGTGACTTCTGAGTGACTATCCATCTCCAAAATGGCAGGTCTTGTGGGGGTTCCTGGTATGCAGTGGTAAGTGCCTAATGAAGGTGGTCCAAGGAAGGAAAACCAGTGAACTGGCAAGACTGTCATGGGTGCCCAAAGCTTTTGGAGGCATGTGTGGAGCAAAGGCCAGTATATCTGATCCCACAAAAAAGCTACTGTAGCACAACTGAAACTGTTAATTCTGTCTATGATAGAAAGGTGACAGAACACACTGCATTACAACTTACTGGGTATCAGGCTACCTAGCCTCAGTCAGGTGAGCTGGTGTTAATGTTATGGCTAATCACTGAATATTACAAATCGGTGTAGCTTTATTGGCAGGACGAACACCATTTTTCCAAAAGATATTCGATCTGTATGTGTTTTAATGATGGTAGAGTGTATTATCTAATATGTCGAGTCAGTATCTTACATACATGCATACATGTTCATTTGGATTGAGAATTGGTGACTGACGTTCATATGATTTACATCATTTTCATTAAACCATTCAGTCACCACTTTCACCAGGATAGAAATCTATAGCAGCGCCACTAGTTTTTCATTAAATTTGTCACCCATCTGCATCTTTTTTAGTAAACACTGTGAAGGCTAGTTCCATGGGAAAGAAATCTGGGCAAAAAAACATCTTATAAATGGCCATTCCAATATGATGAATCTGGCCTGCAGGTAGACCACTTTAACGCCTAAAGCTGGTATGACAATTAAATAAATGTGTTGTTGGTTTTTTAAATAAAGTCTAACAGTATAATTTGTAGTGAGTGTGAATGAGAATGGTTGTACATGTGTTGGCCCTGTGATTGCTTGGCGAGGGTGTATCCTGCCCTCGCCCAGAGTTGGCTGAGATGGGCGCTGCGAACCTAATTAGGATCAAGCGGCTTAGAAAATGAATGAATGTGATTTGTAGGAGGTTAACAAATTTGCTTAGAATTATTCCTGAAGTGATCATAAGGATCTTAAAAAACAAAAATTCATAAAAATAGATACGTTTTTGATTAGATCACATCAGGAATGGATAAAAAATTTTATTCGCTTAAGGTGCTGAGGAACCATTTAATATGTGCACATTCTGAAGAAAAAGGTCTCCTTTAGCTATTGGGAAGTCCACAATATTCCCATTTTCTCCTTGCCTGTTATGTTTCACCCCGAACATGTTTTGAATACCAATAATCCTCACCAAATGCAGCTGGATCTTCCTATTCCTGCTTTCCTCAGAAAGATCACATCACATCACGACCAGGAACACATCAGTTTCTCTCAAAAACAACACCAGACCAGCAATCTGTTACAAACCATGACTTTGAGGTTTTATTGTAAAAGCAAGCTGGATCAAATCAGTTCTAAAGGTAAGGCAATAAGAGGTCTGGTTTAGGTTCTGGGCAGGTGTTATTGAGCTTGTATGAATGACCATAACATAGCACACATCTCAGTTATACTTGTTAAATTAAACGGAGAGAACATTTAAGAGTCAATAAAAAATTGAAGACATAATGTGCCCTAAGTATTAAAAAGAAATCTTCCTGTGACTACAGGCAATTATGTTTTTGAAAATGAATAAATAAATGAATCAATAAAGCTACAGGATTGTTTTAGGGTTCATTTAGTTTTTCTTAGATCTTTCTGTCTTTAGATGCTCCTTTGTTGTTAGATAGCAATATGTCATTCTGTAGAATCTATTAGATTATACTCACTTACTTACTCATTTGCCAAACCAGTTAATCCTATTAAGATCACGGGGAGGCTCGAGCCCATCTCAGCCAACAGTGGGCAAAAGCAGTACACCAAGAACAACTCACCGGACCATCACAAAGCCAACACACTCACACAACCATTCACACTCATATTCACACCTAGGGGCAATGTGCATGTCTTTGGATTGTGGAAGAAAATCGGAGCACCCGGAGAAAAAACCCTCAAACTTGAGGAGAGCATGTAAACTCCACAAAAAACAAAAAACAAATGCCCACCATGGTATCATGCCACCCTATTTGATGATAGTTTTACACAATTTTCTTAGGTAAAAACCTATAAAAATATTATCCCCTTTTAAACAAAATCTTAACATTAAAACTGCCTGTGATCCTGAACCCTAAAACATCAAGCTGCAGTGAGAACCAAGGATTGAACCACAAAAACGAGTGGTAATATTTTTGAGTGGGTAAAGTCCTTACTGCAAGCATTTCCCAGAACAAGCCTTGATCCAGTATGTTACCTACCCACACACACACACACACACACACACACACACAGCGTGTACACACTGTCAGTCACTGTGTTGACGAAACATTTCTTGAGACAAAATGGCTTCAGCAGCAGTGTAGCGAAAGGCTATTGCTTTGAGAATTGATGTCTAAATGAGAAGCCATCTCCAAAAACCCACACTGGAGGTCTGTTAACAAAAGCACTGAAAAGAACCTTGTGTGTTACGGGAGGAATTCCCTGCTTCAACAAGCCATGGAAAAGGGGATTTGAGAAAAAGTACACTTTACATGAGGTCCCATTCAGGGGCAATCCTATCTGCACTGGTACAGGCCGTGCCTCAGAAGAGCTGAGGAGGAACTTGCTAAGGTCACATGCTGAGATGGATCAGCCATGGGAAGTTCACTAATTAATTAGAGGGTGAGTGAAGAGCATCTGTTTCCCTGCTGTGAGTTCAGATGACCAACTCCAATGTGAAGACTATGATTTTTTCCCCTGTTGTAATACGCACATGGCATTTTGCAGGTCATTGTTTTCAATAGGACTACATGAAATATCAGGGTTTTGACATCTAATACACAATATATTTTAAACAACTTCTTCCAAATAATGATGTAAGCTTAAAGTCACACTTCCCAGAACTCGTCATGTTTTAGAACAAGCTAGGATGTTGTGAGATTTCATTCCCTGCTTCATATTACCTCCAATTAAAGGCATGGCGAGAAATCATAACCAATCTGAAAACGAGCCAAAACTGCCTTCACGTTACATTGAAATTGCCTTTCAATGGTCTGTGCTGTATGCGAAGGGGGGACTGAGAGTTTCATTAGCGTGGATGGCTCTCTAATCCGTTCTTTGTCATCTTGATGTGTCATAAAGCTGTTTTCCATCACTGCTCCACTCTTCGCTCTTCAGTACATCGTTAAATGAATACCACATGTGGTTGCGGACTCCATAAAGGAAGGCTGTGATTTAGGCTCTCATTCTACCCTGCATTATAAGCAGCTGACAGGGCTTCAGGCCCGAGCCTTGCTGCTCTCTCACAACACTGCAGTCTGAAGGCAGGAACGCCGTCCCCAGGGAGCAGCTCGGCATCTGTACTTGGCCCCAGATCACTTTCCCAGGAAACAAGCACTCGCCTTGCACTGCAGCTCCAACAACCTGGCACCCCCTTACCCCCTTTTTTTTTTGAGTGAGATGGGAATCCAGCAAAAGTGAAGGGGAAAATATAACATGGTAAAGCAGAGAAGTGTGAAGACCGTGTTGAGAAGGAGGAATATAACATTCAGTGATGGGCTGATCTTCGATGCAAAATTGCTTCATAAAATCTCATTTTTTATTGAAACCAAATGTCAAAACTTTGTGTTTTATAACTCTGGAAACTGAACTCCCATAAATGCATCAAAGATGTTACAGATCTAGGCCAAAAATTCAACTTTAAAACTGCTGAAGAAGGCTTTGTTTTTGTGGGTGAATTAAACGTGGAGATATTATCAGTGACTTTCTTCGTGTTTCCATTTCATTCTGATAATTACAATCACTTACTGTTTTTAACTACTGCCAAGTCATACTTCCACTTGTATTTCATGTCATGTCATTTTCTTAACCGCTTAATCCTAATTAGGGTCGCGGGGAGGCTGGCGCCCATCTCAGCCTACTCC
>JAQMYF010000013.1:13646458-13670144 GCA_030014195.1 Neosilurus mollespiculum | reverse complement strand
TGAGAACCTGTTGATAGTGGGGCTTGAACCCCCGACCTTGGGATCCGTAATCCAGCACCTTACCACCAGGCCACCACCACTTGTATTTCATCTCCTATATAATTTAATTTGCAAAGTCTTGTAGTGTAAATCTTATGTTAAACAATATTATAGTAAATAATTGACAAGCTCTTATATTTCAAGTTATAATCAATTAAAATCTGCCACAGAAGCTCCTACAGGGCCAACTGTCTCACATCCAAACCAACAAGCACATATACACTCACTTGTGACTGACTATATCAATCAGAATAACACTTCAAACATAAATAAGACATTTAGAATTACAACATGTCATAAAATCAGGACGATCTATGTAAAAGCATAAAAATCTCCCTTTGTGGAATTTTCCAAGCAGAGAATGAAGCACTTTGCCTCCCGTCTGAACACAAAGATTTCCATTAGAGTTCCATCACAGGCCTGAACACCCTTGGAAATATGGATCCCAGTTTTTGAGGCACTCAAGCTGACGGCTGATTAACAGACTGTGAGAACAAGAAAATGAAAAACAGAGCCCATATCTTGATCTTTTCACAGGAATTTTACAAGCTGCTCCTGGTGGGAGGAAGTTCAGCTCTGCTCATGAGGGTTCCAGAGGGACTGTGGCACCATTTCGGGACCTTTATTTCCATGGCATTACTAATTCAGTTGACTGTGGGAAGACTCTGAGCACTCCCATTTTTCTCCCCTGTTGTAGCAGAATCCGTGTCTTTGTTTCCATTTCAGCAGTGTGTTTAACCCCATCAGTGCTGCCATCAGCACTATTTCTTTCAGTCAAACAAACGACAGCTTCATAAAGGGCGGACTTTTTTAATTTTCCTAATTTCCAAGAAAAATAATGCTAAAATATCATCCTTAATTAACCAGGCAAGTTATGGATATACCTCATATTCTGTATGTGTTATATGATACATAATGAGGTCTCAGCATATTAATAACCAGATGAAATGCATGTTGTAGAGCTATTTACACATAAAAACAAAATAAATAAATGTGGACTGTAGTGAAAATAGTGTGGCACCGTGGCATAGTGGTTAGCACGTCCGCCTCACAGCAAGAAGGTCCTGGGTTTGAGTTCTGGGCTCGAAGACATAGGGCTCAGCCTCCATGTGACTCTTGTAGTAGGATTAGGCGGTTTGGCAAATGAGTGAGTGACAATAGTGAAACTATTTTTCTTTTTTTTCTTTTTTTTAATTTGCTGATTTAAGAAAAAAACTACATTTTTTCTATTAGAAGTATTGAATGTTAGCTCTTACAGACTTACTTCTCATGACTTTGTGGTTACTCATGAAGAAATATTTCCACATCTGGTTGTGGAACTTAGCTTTAAGATTTTCTTAAAACCCCTTTTTTTGTTGTTCATTAGTTTTAATACTTGGTCATAACCCCACTGCTGCATTTATAGTAGCTGTATTTCATGTATTTATTTTTAATATAATTTTCCTGTCACTGAATTGGCATTTAAATTGCAAAACAAACACACGCGTAGTTACTCAATCCTCAGCTGCATGTAAAAAATCCCAAACCCAAACTTGTTGGCTCCTACATGAATGTAATTCATGGAATACACTTAAATTATTATTATTTATTTATTTATTTATTTGTTTTAAAATACACTTAAATTTTTTGATGTTAAAAAATAATAATAAATAGCTTGTGAGTATTTATCTCATCCAGACCACCTACTGGATCTCTTTGATCACCTAAATGTTAGAGATATTAGACTTAAGAGCTAATAAAAGTCTTTTAATAAGATATTAAAGATTAAAAGTGTTTATGGTTACATCTCTGTGATTGAGCACACATATACTCTGAACAGTGAATATGACCTCTATTAATTTTATAAGTTTGTCAGATGGGCCCCATTAGGGTTGGAGTTAAAATCTTTAGAAAGGTAGATCACCTGGAACAGGATTTAGCACCCCTGCTATACACTATATGTACAAAAGCTTGTTCGGTTTATTTAGTGTCCTGATTTCTGTTTTGCAGGCATTCCCGCCTTGGTCCTGGTTTATTAATAAAAACAAAAAACTCACTAAAGCTAATGTTAGTGACTAGAAGCTAAGGCCACCTTGTAACCAGCTTCTGGTATTCTTTCCCTGTATTGAAGTAATGTTTCCATGGCACGTGTTACAATTGTCTGGCCACACCCCTTTCTTTTTATTCCTCTGCACTGTTGCAGCCTTCACCCCTTCCACACCATGGGCAATACTCCTGTCAAATGGGAATAGCCTGGAGGCACAATGGGACAGTGACCTAATGAACACTATCTCACACTATCTCACAAGCCTAGGGTCAGTTGCACCATTCAAGCATTCATTATTAGTAAAATGGGTTGTTCTGCTTAGGGTTGTAGTATCTGTAGCTTCTTGAGTAAAAAGAAATATATTTTCCCCCTGACATGCCTCTAATACAAAAATACCTCAAAAGTACCTCATCTTTATTCAAGATTACAATCTCTAAATTATATTTAAATCCGTGTTTAAAACAATGCAACATAACAGTTAATTCATACTTTTTGTACATATTATCTGAAATGAATTCCTGAATATTGGGAACAATCTGAATAATAGCTAAAGTACGATTTAATTCAGGTTAATCTCTGCTCCCGTAGCATCCTCTTCACTGAGAACCATCCTGGAGATAGGTGTTCTTGAGCAGTTCATGTTATCGCTTTGCGCAGAGTGACACAGGAGATGCTGTTTGTACAAAAAAGAGGGGATGTTCTAAATCCCCCCAATCATAACAAATCAGAGGTTCAACCACGAGCACCAGGCTAAGCAGATTACTGTCATTTTCCAGAACTTGTCCCTCACAGCTAACAAACTCCAATTAGCAAATCCTGCTGTGCACATCTATGCCTTGGCGCTGAGTAACTGTGACAGGCGGAGAAATTAGAAGTCTTGCATGTTAATCCATCACAGTCTAGCGAGCCAGGACCCTCGTCAAAACGCTTTGAGGGGATATACATATTCAAGATGCCCTGCAACTGCTCAGACACAAGAAACTGAGATTTATAGCGACAAGGGGAACAAACTAACAACACAGCGAAACCACTTATAGTTGCATAAAGTAAAGAGACGACGCTGGCAGAGTGCAGGGTGAGCTTCATGGTCAATGCAAATCCAGATGATGAAGAGAAATTTGTTTTTTGCACCCGTCCATAAACGCTACACATTATGTGACTAGAGCAGATGGACCAGCAGCACTTAGAATGATGAGGAAAAACTAATATGGATTTTGAGATTAATCAAATATTCCCAGGACAATATGCTGGCATTACCTCAAATAAAAGTAATACTGTTATACAATCCACAGTTAATGTTAGCATTTTAATCATGTTCGCTTATGTCTCTCCCAAGCGAGTACAAAAATAAACATTTCAGTCTGAGACAGCTTAAATACAACACTCAACAAGTCTGGTTCTCCTGATGTTGTGTTAAAATAATATGCTTGTCAACCTGTTTAATGTAAAAGCCATCAAATAATTGTTTCCCCCTTTCTGTTGTTTTTAATATATCGTTGATGCTTGAAACATCAGCAGAATTCAGATGTTCAGTGTAACATCCTATTTATGATTTCTAAAAACGTTTGAGAGTCATGCTTTAAATAAGTGTCCTACCTGTCTTTGTTGGTTGATTTTATAATTGATTCCAGGACCATGTTGACTGAGAGGAGGCCTCTGGGGCTTCGGTTGTAGACATGATGATTGCATAGACAACTGGAACTGAATATTTTGACCTCCCGTAGACTGCTGCGGTGTAGTCTGTTTGCTCTGTGCACCAGCCATATGGGGAATTTGTTGGCCTGTGGTTGGAGTTGATGCTTTAGGAGTGAAATGCAGCACTGGTTTATTGGTGAGAGCTTTCATGTCAGGGGGATTTGATTGGTTGTAACCACTTGGCTTAAAGAGACAGTTTGGCAATCCTTTACCCTGACCAGTGCCCTGAGAGCTAATTCTTGATTGGTTTTGCAAACCAGTGCTGGACATCGTTTCTTGACAAAAAGAACTGGTGTGGCCGCTCATGGTGGAGGACCAGTTCCTCACTCCTCCAGCCTGGCTTTGTTGCTGGTGGTGGAGGTGAGAGTTGGGCTGCTGTTTGGGCTGCTGGTTTGCCGCCATTTGCTTTAGCTGCTCAGCATGTGACATCTCAGGCCAGGCAGTTAGTCCTCTTGAAGATGTTCCTGTGGTCTGTGGTACATGATTATGTGTCATTTGCCCAGGCCCAATGGGGGAAGTTGACAAAGTAGTGTTGGACATTGAGAAGGAAGGTCCAGCAGATGCTGGCCTGAGCTGCGATGAGCTTCCTGGTGCTTGGCCAAAATCAGGCGAGTACTCTGTCTTGATTGGTTTATCTAAATGAGGGCAGGGATTGGCTGCACCAGCTGAGCTGGGTCGACCAAGATCCAAACCAAAGTCATCATCATCTTGCTTCAGTATTTTCTCCAGCTCCAGGTCATTGAGAGGTGGAACTGACTTAGTGAGCTCATCAAACAGATCCTGGAGTTCAGGGTCAATCTGTCCTCCACCCTCATCTTTAAAGTCAAACACCATCATTGAAGGGTCTGCTGATGACTGGCTACAGGTCTGAATATCAGTAGGTTCTTTCTTCATATCTCTGAGAGTCATGTTGAAAATATCACTGCCTACAGCTTGGCCCATCATGAAGGGGTCTTTTCGCCTTGGAACATGGCCCAGTGCTACAGACGCAGATAAACTTCGAGGCTGCCCTGCATCCACAGAGCAAGCACCAGTGTGAAGAGAGCCTGTCTCCATACGAAGACGCTTGAAGTCTGGCACTGGGCCAACACAGAAGTGGCCATTCTGTTTAGCAGTGTATCCAGAAGGCTGCCCCTCAATCTTTCTCCTTAGGGACCCCTGGAGCTGTAAAGGCAAAGAAATAATTGTTCATTGGGAATTCTACTGAACACAGCTTTAAAGTAATGTCTGTTGAAAGATTTTTAAACATTTAGATTAAAGGAATGATTAGCAATTAAAATGAAACAGAGCAGCACATGAGAATTCTTCAGAAGCCTGTGGTCTCTTTCGTTACACTGAGGTCAACATGATCACATTTTCTGCTGCCGGAAGTGCACATAATGTAACAAGACCTTTTCCAACTAATTAATTAACTCTTACCGAAGCCCTCATAAATGCAGAAAAAACAATTAATATCTTGATGAAATTTCTAAATATTAAAAAGAAAAAGGTGTCGCAGGAACAAATTATCTTCATGTACATTATCCCAATTATGTAATCGACTGTGAGCCTTTCTGCTTTGAGCTTTTCTCACTTGGTCATTTTGGATAAAAGCAAAAGCTGAGAATTGTTCATTTTCTCCTTCATGATTACATTCAAAATTTCCCTTCAAGCCCAGGAAAACGGATAGCTGCTACAAAGTTAGATTAACAAGAGAAACAGTTCTGGTACATGGGCTTTGAAATGAAGTAAGTGTTCATCTTTTTTTTTTTTAAGCAGAGGCTGTGCTCACAGGTATAATTTTACGGACAAAGAATATGCTGCAACAAATAAGATTTAACAACAACAAAAAAAATCTGATCTGAAACCCCTGCATTAACTGAGCAGTTAAATTTAGCCATCAGATATACAGAACAGCTAGACAAAGAAAGCCTTTATCTGTTTGGCTCATTTGCATGAATTATATTTCCCACTGTTGGCTCACTGTAAAGATAGCAGCATTCTCCTTTGTGCGCGAGACTGTTCTCTTTGTCTCGCATGTCTTCATTTATGTAAATGAGACCAGAACAATGACTCATAAGTCCCTTTTAAGTCACTGTACGGAAACGTTAGCAATTGTTTCGAGTACATATGCACAGTAGCTTCCAGTGCAATAATTTTTCTAGGAACAAAAAAAACAAAAAAACCCCCAGAAACAGCTAGTGTTATAAAAATGCAAAATCATACAAATAGAGACTGACTTTATCAGCTTGGGAGACGGGAAGTGTTGGGTTTAACAGTAATATTAGTGCAGGGATAGGGTAAGTGTGGAGTAGTTCTCACTGTAGTGGCAAATGAAAGTTGTTTTTCCCCATCTGGTGGAAATATTACACATTGTCATGGTGGTAAAATGATTCATGCCTTCAGGGTTGGGAGTGAACATCTCTCTCTCTCTGATGCACTCTCATTTGAGCTCTCACTCTCTGTGTTTGCTTACCTATGCTGTTTCACTATGAATGAGATCAGTTCTTATCCACCCTCATACTGACTGACTCATCATGTTGGAGATGATTAGTGCTTTGTTTTAGATTTGTTTTCTTGAACAGATTAAAAAAATTCAAGCAAGAAATACAGTCTTTGTATAAATGTACACTCACCATTCACTTTAATCAAAACTATTAAAGTGGACGATGAGTGTATTTACAGTTCGTTTTGAAAGAATATATTATATGGATAAATTAATTAACTCCTATATGGAGGCCCACACAGTGATGATGTAAACCATTATAAATCTAATGGGATCATGATAGTAAAAGTGTTTTATAGACCTAGTTTCATAATGCAGCCGGAGCACTTAAATAGTACATTCTATAGGAAACATACACCAATTGGCCATTAACACCACCTCTCTGGTCTGCGGCTAGGCAGCCCCATACTCAGCAAACTACAATGCACTGTGTGTTCTAATACCTTTCTATCATAGCCAGTATTAACAATTACAGCAGCCTGTGCTACAGTAGCTCTTCTATGGAATCAGCCCAGATGTACCCATGACACCCTTACCAGGTCACAACTTGACCTTTCTTGGACCACGTTTGGAAGGTAGTTAACACTGCATATCAGGAAAACCCCTCAAGATTTGCTGTTTCACAATGTGGTCCTATCAAAATGTGGTTCTTGTCAAAGTCACTCAGAGTCTTACGCTTGTTCATTTTTTCTGCTTCAGCCGAGAACTTCAAGAACTGGCTGTTCACTTTCTGTTTAATATGTCCCCCTCCTTGGTACAGAAAAAATTATCCATTATTCACCAAAGTTGAGGTAAATGCTGCTGAATAGTCACAGAGACAAAGCATCGATGGAACTTTTCAGTCAGTGACGTCCATAAAAGTTGAGGCAAATCATTGTTTTAGGACATCCTACATGGAAACGTAAGAAAAGTAAACTCATAATTCATTCATTCTCTGAACTGCTTAATACTAATTAGGGTCGTGAGTAGGCTGGCGCCCATCTCAGCCGAGATGGTCTTTGATAACCCAGTTATCTGCACCGAGGGGACAGCAGTGACAACCTGTTGATAGTGGGGCTTGAACCGCTGACCTTGGGATAAGTAATTCAGCACCCTACCACCAGGCCTCCACTGCCGCATATTTTCCCGTTTAAATGTTCCAATTTAAATTTTTATTCTCAAAAGCATATATAGACACGTAACCCTACAGTGTATGTAGAAGACGCTCATGTGTGAAGAAAAAGGCTTAAAACAAGACAATAGGTGACAACTGAAATACACAATGCTGAGATCAAAGGAGGTGTGGAGTGCTGTGTATACAGGTGTGTATACAGGTGTTAGAGCTAATATGCTTGCGTGAAAACTGAAATGGATCAAAGCAGCATGCTGTCATATTGCCAATATATGGTCAATTTCAGTAAAAATATTTGTCAATTTCAGTGAAAAATGCATATTTACAAATTTGGGGTCCAAGAGGTGGGCACACCTAATTTAAGCAGAAACGCATTTAAAAGACATGCATATTAATGAGATTCTACTGTACTACATTAAAGTTACTGCGTAACTTTCTTTATGTTTCTGTTATTTTTTTTCAGTAAAATATATCATTTCAATCCATGTGGTGTGAGATATTGTATAAAGAAATAAAACATTTATAGAATCTAAAATATGCTTTAAATTCCAGATTAAACCTATAGAAGCTCTGAAACGGAACATTTCTTTCTTTAGTGTTAATACTGTACTTCATGATCCAGTGTTCTCAGATAAAATAAAGACACTACAGCTTTAAAAGATTTTGCCCTAGTGGGTTCACAAGAAGTGATGAACTGTATTAGATTAAACACTACAATACAGTACTCTGTCTGTCCTTCTTGTACATTCAAAGTATCAGAGAAACCTCTGGATGTTCAGGGCAGCCTATTCAGAAGGATAAATGACAGACACAGCTGATGGTATATCAATCGCACTCCAATCGTGCTAACCATATATGAAATAATTCCAGTGGGATCGTTTTGGCGGAGAGCTCATAGTGAAACAGTGGCCTTTATTCATGGGAAATCCTCCTGACGGACCTACACCTGAACTGAAAATAGCCTTTCTGATTAAGGTTTAATGAGCTCAGAAGCACAGGATCTCCCTCAAAGTGACTCCCGATGAAGATTCTCGGTACGTATATCCTGTATCTTACTCTAATCAAAATTGCCTATTTAGAATATATCTCTGAGTCCATATCTACTCTTAAACACAATATGATGCATAATTTGAGGTGAGACGGTATTCTGGTTTTGTCCTACTTCCCAAAAACATGCTAATAAACTGGCTACTCTAAATAGTTCCTAGTTTTGAATAAGTTTATGAATGTGTGTGTTAGATTGCCATCTTATCCAAAGTGTACTCCCACCGCATTCACAGTGGTAAAGGGACAGGCTCCAAACTCACCACAACTCGGAGCAGGATAAAGTGGTTAGTGAGGATGAATAAATGACTGACGTACTGTATAATTTCAGCTAAATAGAGCTGGGCCTGAATCTAAGTGCTTCAAAATGTAAATGGCAAGTTAAAAGAAAAGCTAACATACAGCATCCGAGGAAGTTACCAGGACATTTTCAGTGTACTTTGCCATCTCTGCAACCGTACTAATGAGCATCATTCTTTCAAAAGAGATTCCCCTCAGTTGATGAATGAGTGCAGTGGAAAGCTCTGTCTAACACATCAGTTTTTAGCTTTTAGCTCAAGGAGCATAACGTTCTCGGCATTTGGTACAAATGGTTCAATTGAATACATCATCATCATCATCATCATGAGATATGGTTAGGCATGGAGCTTTAATATCAACTAAAGCATCTCCTCTTATTCTCTTTGAAATATATAATTAAAGGAGCTGTATCATGATTCTTACCCAAATTAAGTTGCCAAAAAGGTTTTGAGCCTAACATGGAGAAACTGTGCAGCCGAGCAAAAATTTCAACAAGAGGTTAAAAAAATTCCTAGTTGCTCCATGTTAGGCTCAAAAATCCAGACTGAAATACCACTGCAAAGTCCTAATAAAATGACTGTATGAACCAAATTTATGTTACCCTTCATAAACCAAATTTGCATCTATATAAATGGCTATTTTTTTGTTAGATAACACAATTAATGTTATTTAGGCTACTTTCTTCAAATATCTATGACACAGCCCCTTTATTTGTCTATTTAGTTGTTATTTCGGTGGCATGGGATGGTCCTGAATTCGAGTCCAAGGCTCAGGCACTTATGTGTGGAGTTTGCATGCTCTCCCCGTGCTTGCTTGGGTTTCCTCAGGGCATTCCGGTTTCCTCCCTCAGTCCAAGAGCATGCACATTAGGCTAACTGTCTGTTCCAAATTGCCCCTAGGTGTGAGTATGGGTGTGAATTGTTGTGTGTGTGTGTTGCCCTGCAACTGGTCTGGCAAACTGTTCAGGGTGTACCCCACCTTCGCCCGCTGTTGGTTAAGATAGGCACCAGCCTCCCTGTGACCCTAGTAGGATTAGGCAGTTCGGGAAATTAGTGAATGAATGAGTGAGTAGTTAATATTTGGGTGAAGTAGCTTATTTACACTGAAGAGGGATGATGTTAATTGTGCACATCCACAAAACTTTTTGAATCTTAACAAAGCTTAAGTCCTATCATTCAGGTCAACGTGACATGAGTATTTACTGATTTGCCGAAAGTGAGAAAAGTACAGCTCTTCTTATTACCCTATTAGGCATCAAAGGCCCTGTCTTCATCAGGAAATATGTAAAGACCAATAAAGCTCTGCTTCTTATCATGAGAAGCCAAAAAGCATGTGTCAGGTTCATTCATGTAAGTGCATGTTTATGCATGTTACCTGCTAAAGTGTTGAGGAAAACAGAAATGAAAAGGGAGGGAGTGGTGATTTATTATGGTGTTTTTTCAGCCAGTTCTATTGCTTGTCTTACAAATTTAAAAAGCTTCCTTAAGCACAATAACTATGCTTGAGAAGCACCAAGTAGACTGAGGTGCCAGCATCCCTCCTTAAAATAATGCTTTACTCTGTAAAAGCACAGCAAATTGGGGAAGACAGTCTATTCACCAGAAATTAGTAGTTTAATCAAGTGTCTGGGGTGCAGTAAAAAGCAACAGAAATAGTCCCTGTATGTCTCTGAAAACACATCAGGGTATGCTGTCATATGAGAATACCACACAGAAGTTATGTTATTATTAAAGCACATCTTGAGATATTCTATTACATTTATATATATTTGTTACAGAAATTTGCCAACAATAGTAATTTTTAATTTGCTCATTAATTGAATAATTTACTTGAATTATCCTTAAATGAGACCTTTTTAACTACTTATAATCAATTTATTGTAATGGAACATCCAGGTATCACTTATGTTTTTGCTGCTACAAACAGTTGTGTACTACAAACAGATTGTTACAGAGAAATGGGAAAGTGCACACTTCTCTGTCCTGAAAATATTCCCTTATAGAAAGCTTAAAACGAAAGCTTTTGTAAATATTTTTTTTTTGTATTTTGTATCTGTGCTTTTATTAGTCTTTGCATACAGCATCTCTCATATACACTGCCTGGCCAAAAAATAAATAAAAAAGTCCTGCACACTAATATTTTGTTGGACCGCCTTTAGTCTTGATTACAGCGTGTAATCACCATGACTCTGTTCTGACAAACTTAAGCAATATCACAACATGTTTTCCATCCAGAGCTGGGTTCATTTTTCACCAACATCTTGAATTGATGATGGGAAAATCGAGCCACTCCATAAAGTATTCTCCAGCACATCCCAAAGACTTTTAATAGGGTTAAGGTCAGGAGTCTTTGGTGCCAATTTATGTGTAAAAATTATTCCTCCTGAGCCACTCATTCACTATTTGAGCCTCAATTTTTATCCATGCTAACAGGGGGGAAAGTCCATTCATGAGATAAGCTGGTAATTCAGTACATTCAAGTTGGCAGCTAACTTCATTTTATCGCCACATAATGTTGCTGAGCCTCAACCTGACCAACTGAAGCAACAATGCGATGGAGGTTATGTGCTGTACACAAGGCTAAAGGCAGTCAAACAAAATATTAGAGTGTGCAACATTTTTCAGCCAAGCAGTGTATTTACCTGTGAATGAGTTACTACAGAAACACCATATTAGAACAAGCGTATTAATGTATAAATCTATGATTTCCCTTGTAGCTGGAACTACAGATACGGCTGCGTTATAGAAAAGAAATCCCTTTCTGACCAATCAAAAAACAAGAACTGAACTGTGCTGTGGTATAAGGTTTGTTAGAATTGATACGAGGCGTTTAAGTTCAAAAACAGATAAGTGCCATTGTTTTAATTACTAGAAAACTAGTTTTTAAGTAGCTTTACAAAGTTTTAAAATAAAATACTGAAAAAGTTGTTTTTCCTCATAAAACAATTGCACTTGTCTGTTTTTGAACTCAAACTCTTCATATCAATTCTAACAAACCTTATACCACAGCACAGCTCATACAACTCACCCTCACTTATTGTATGGGTGTCGGTAGTGGGGATACATTTCTCTTTGGCAGATCAGTCTCAGGAGACCACTGTTGCATTCTTTTCTAATTTAATACAACAATTTTCACTGCATATAACAGTACTGACAACAACTTGAGTGAAAGGTAGAATCTTCAGTATTTGCTATTGCTATGTCGCCTATTTGCTCTAATGACAGTGTGAACTTGAGCTGTCATGGACTCCACAAGTTTATGCAAAACCTTATGTTTAATTTTAGATCAAATCTATCGAAGTGTCTTCTAAACCCATGCTTTAATGAAAGAGGCTTGTATAAGAAAAATCTGACCCTTTGTACACAGCTGTTAATATGGGCTTACATTTAAATAGGGACCTAGATACAGTACAGAATAGTGAATATTAAATATCCAAGATAGTGAACATTCAAATATTCTGTGCTAAATATATAAACTCATAGCCCTTCTGCATATTTGCCATTTTAAGTGAAAATTAAAAATCCCAGATTGTTAATGTGTGTCAGTGATCAAGAAAAAAAGCCAAATCCCTGGACTATAGACCCGGAGATCGCAAGTTCGAATCCAGGTTGATGCCACAGCTATCCGTGTCCGGAAGTCCATGGGAGCTAACTGTCGCAGCTGAGAGGGAGGGATGGCATATGCTCACTTCCCTGTTACTCACAGCGATCACCACCCAATCATGGGCGTCTGTGAGCTCATTCATACAAGGGGCGGATAGAGCTTTCCCTCTGATTGTGTAAGTGTGCACGCGAAGCAGTTTGAAAAGAGGCGGGTGGCAGCACTGCATGTCACTGAGGGGGCATGTACATACTTACGCCCCTCCTTGGTTGGCGGTGGTTTTGTAATAGGGAAGCAATACTTGAATGAGAATTGAATTTTGACTAAAATTAGGTGAGAAAATTTGGACTTTGGAGTAAATCCCTCTTTACATAGACTTCCTATTTGGTTTGTAAATGGTCATTCATTCATTCATTCATTCATTCATTCATTCATTTAGTTATTTATTTATTGCACATATTAGGAAAAAACACTAAAACTCTAAAACCACCAACATTTTTCTGCCATTATCTATAAAACACTGACTCATGAAATTTTTGGAGCACAGATTTGGCACATCTCTAGGTCTTTGCTTTGCTAGACAGTATTCTTTCCCAAGACATTCCTATTTGCGGGCCATTTACTACTCACAACAACACTCACAGTAACATGTGATGATTATTCATCGTAATATGCTTGTGTGTGCTTTCCTGTGAGTGCATTATATTCAGCTCAGCTCATGGAACATTGATAGAAAGTCTTTTGCCTTTGATTATGCATGTGTACGAATTGACTGCGCAGGTGTATATATGTGTACAGGATTCCTGCAGGATTCCGAAATGCTGTAATCCACTCCTGAGAGAATCGAAAGATTTCTTCTTTAAATCCATCCTCGAGGAAAAAAAAACATGTCCAAAATAAAAAAAATAAATACTACTATTGTGTTCCTAAGGAGACATAATATTTGCATGGTTGCAGGGGTTGCTGAGTGCCGTGAGGTGGAATTTCAATCGGATAGAAGTAAAAACCTAGAGCTTTCAACCTCTAGACGCATAGATCTCACATCCACTCTCCATGAGAACTAATTACGTTCAGTCTCTGAATGGAGAGAGAGAGAGAGAGAGAGAGAGAGAGAGAGAGAGAAAGAGAGCACTTATCATACTCTGATAAACAGGATAAAACACATTATGCTGATGGCTTTTGTCCCTACACATGCTGATACAGTAAACACTGTTTTTTTCCCCCTTTGCTCACTTCCTTACACTGTAGTAATACAGATCCATATGGGCCTGTGTACAACATGTACAGTACAAATTACAAAAACATAACTGTAATTTAATAACATTGCACTAAACACGTTAACAATACATGAATATATTATAGGTGATGTAAGCAATTTGTTCTTTCTTTGCCTTCTTTTAATGTTTTACATCCTGACAGCAATCACCAAAAGACTGCCAAACTATCCACAGCTTTGTAGTCACCAGCAAAAGAAAAAAATCAGTACGGTCCACAGCTGTATTTAACAAACAATCAAGCATCTGTATCAAGCCAAGTTAAAATTTAACACTAAACATAAAGAGCAACACACAACAAGTTAGAAAAGTGCATGGGAAAAGGAGGCAAAGTTTGTCCTCCCAGACATGCAGAACATAACACAACATACAGTGTGCGGCACGGTGGCGTAGTGGTTGGCACATCCACCTCACAGCAAAGTCCTGGGTTCGGTTCCTGGGCTTGGGTATTTCTGTATGGAGTTTGCATGTTCTCCCCTTGCTTGTATGGGTTTCCTCTGTGTACTCCAGTTTCCTCCCATAGTCCAAATACATGCACATGTATGTCACAGCGTGAATGTAAATGATTATGTGTGCTGCCTTGCAGTGGTCTGGCAAGCTGTTCAGAGTGTACTTTGCCCAGTGTCTGCTGAGATAGGCACCAGCCTCCCTGCGACCCTAGTAGGATTAAGCGGACTGGCAAATTAGTGAGTGACAACACAGTAATTAGCTAGCTAATGCTGGCTCTAGCTGCAAGGGATAATGTACTCATTCTACTATAGTAGCATGTACAGGGACTTGTATAGTTTGCTACACAAATGGTTAAACAAAATCTGATTTTTGATATTGTGACATCTGTTGTGAGGAAACTTTTATTTTGTTTGTTTTTTTGAAAGCGTTTGCAGTGCCAGTGTTTTGTATCAGTTAGTAAGGCTTTAATATTACTGACATTCTTGTTAACATGGGAACATATGCTTTGTGTCTTATTTACACCAAAAAAAAGAGAGAGAAAAGCAGATAAGCTGACTAAGGGAACACCTGTTTACAACTGCTATAATATACAAGATAACAGGAACTCACTTGTTTTGTGGAAGTTTCACAACTTATTAACTATAAATGAATGTGAAGTATAGTAAATACAGAACTGTAATTATTGACAAGTTGCAGTGAAATAAATGGAATAAAATAGTGCTGTTGTAACTACCCTCTGCTCTGCTACATCGCGCCACCCTATGAGAGCTGCCCCATATATCATGTGTGTAACTGAATGAGTAGGGCCTTGATCTTTTGGGTAAGATCAAAGACTGGCATGAGCTGTATAGCTTTTGTACCTAAATCTAGTGGAGAGGTTAAGAACGTCATTAAAGATGAAATGATGTTGCATTTATTATGATTCTTTTTCTTAATCATATTAAAAAGAAGGCCCTCTCAGTGTGACTTATAGTCAACTACCATCAAGAAAAATGTCAGAAAATGAGTCCAACACTGATTAAAAATAAATGAATCAATAAATTAACTGCCTGATGAATAAGTGAGCAGGTCATACTGCATTCCCCTCACTCTGGGTGTCGTGATCTGACTTTATCTGACCTCAGGACCATTTTTCTAAATAATATCAAGTCCAGTGGGGACATTTTTGCTTATATTATTTTCAGTTCATGCTTGTTTGTTTAAGTAAGTCCTTTGAGGTTAAAAGCTCAGTTTCTCGTGGGTGTTACATGACAATAAATATTTGGTTGAAAAATGGATGGCTGATGATATCATCTTATCAAATTGTTTATTTGTTTTTTTTAAATGAATATTATGACTACCATTTTAGAATGTCAGTTTATTAAAGCGAATATAGAGAATGTTTCACCACATCACATATATATGCATATAATATATTGTAATTTAAGGGGAAATATTGTTCTTCCATATAATATACTATTAGATGTATTTAGACATTGTTTTTTTTTTATTTCAGCTGAATTATTAATCTGCATACACATGTCTCATAATTAGGGGTAACACTAGTCTGCTGGCCCGTGGCAAGTCAAAAATCTGTAGGGTGAGTGAAATAGCTAGCAAGTCATCCTGCTGGCAACCTGACAAATCCAATAGGCAAAGAAGATATATTGTTCCTGATCAGGAAATATAAAGGAGGACTACTAATGTCATAATTTCATTAGTCCTGTTGGCCAGTAGCTTAGTTTTGCTAAATTTCACCCCTGCATAATAGTTTTTTAAAAAAGGGATTTTGCTTATATATACACTGATCAGTTGTAACATTAGCAACACCTGACTAGTCTAAACAGCCCTCTATGCTGCAATGCACTGTGTTTTCTGACTCCTTTCTATCATAGCCAGCATTAACAATTTCAGTAGTTTATGCCACAGTAGCTCTTCTGTGGGTTCAGACCAGACGTACTAGCCTTTGCTGGTTCACTGGTTGTCCTTCCTTGCCCCATCTTTGGTAGGTAGGTAGCACTGCATACCAGGAACACCCCACGAGGCCTACTATTTTGAAGATGAATAGGCCCAGTCGTTTATCAATCACAATGTGGCCCTCTTTAAAGTCACTCACATCCTTACATTCGCTCCGTACATTTACATTTATGGCATTTGTCAGATGGGGTTTGAAGCCCCAACCTTTGGATCAGTTACCCAGAGCCTTAACCACTACACCACCATTAGTACTGCTACTGGTACTGGTGTAAGTATATGTGGCCATAGTAAGGTACCTTAATGTATACTTGGGTAAATTTATACTGTCTCATATAACTGCTGAAGTGATAAAGTGGTTAAAAAATCATGACGGTAATTTTTGTTATTGTCCTTTACATTAATAGCAATCATACACAAGAACCAGTAGAACTCAGTGTAAGATTTTGAAATGGAACTCAACCAGATTTGTAATTCATGCCATTTTCTGATCTAATGTCTGTCCGAAAGAGGAAAAAAAAACAACATATAGGAGCTGTGAAGGAGCCAGGTGAACTGTAGCATCCAACTGCAAGTAAGAAATAAATATTTATTCACAATGTGCTACTCCCAATAATTAAATAACCTGGTTTCCATGCTGCATAAGCGCATGCAGCAATGGAAAAAAATACTGATTATGCATTTTCATTATTTTACTGCACCTACACATTCAACCTACACAGACTCAAAACTAGGACATCTGTGTAATTGATAATTTTACTGATGTAGAAACTCAAAGCACCATGCTGAGCTATATAGTGCAAATGTATCAGTTGTGTGCATGTGTATGTGCGAGTGTGTGTGTGTGTGTGTGTGTGTGTGTGTGTGTGTGTGTGTGTGCTCCTTTGGTTGTGCAGGAATTTCCTGTGTGTGATGTACTTTTGAGCTTACATGTGTACATATGCAGAAAAGCTATGGGCACTTTTTAATAAAAAGCACTGAACAGACACAAAGCAGGAGTACAGGCTCTCTGATCCTCATCAGCTCCTTTTCCTTTCTCCTCGTTCTGCTTTCTTTCTTTCTTAGAAGCAGCTCCACAGGGGGCTGAAAGAACAAGATGATTGGAGGAATGGAATAAAAAAGAACGGCAACATATAAAAACCAGAGAAGAGGAAAGAAGAGAAGCGGTGAAGCACACAGCTCCATCATGGGAGCCCTGAGGGGAATATGAATGCGAGAAAGAGAAAGCAAGAGAATCCGTGCAGCTCTTTGTAGATCTCAAGCATCCATTATGTTTAGTGTGGGATGTACATTATTACAGTGTAACTTCCTGCACCTCACTGCCACTCTCAGCGGAGAGATGAGCCTGCTCTTCACAATACCGAGCCTGTCTCTTACTGGACACTGTGTGCTAAAGCCTCCGAGTCTGAAAAACAGCTTAGCTAAACCTATTCACTGAGCTGGAAGCAAGCAAGACCAGTGTGTGCTTTAAAAGAATGTGTTCGCTTCAGGGAATGGTATACAATGTTGATTTTCAGTCACAATCCTAGGATAACTTAGCATTTCACTTTTATCCTCTTTTTTCCCTTTTCTTTTTTCCTGTACTGAAACCCTTAAACTCCCTGATTGGGACCAAGGCTTACATCATCTACATCAACTACATCAGTTTCCTATTAGTTTCAGTTTAGTTATTGAGTAATTCATAGTTGTTGCCAGATAATATGCTTTAAAATGATGAAGTTAAAAATCTTCACAAGATTAATTTTTACCTAAAAAAAAAAAAAATACATTACACATAAAGAATACATAGGGTTTTTTTAATGTAAGTGTGGAGTATTTGAGAAAAATTTGCTTCCTCTGCAAAATAACATTTTCAGATTGGTGTTTGGGGGGAATGGCTCTCATGGAACATGAGGATGATGTTTCCTAGCCAGGCTATTGTTTAAAAATTTGTTAAGATTGTGTAATACAAGCCGGAATCTGATACTGAAATCCCATTTTTACAAATATGGGCTGGTTGCCTAATACTTACTGTAGCTATAAAGAACAGGGGAAAAGACACAGCCATTTTTCTTTTGCTTTAAAAAATATTTGTAAAAAAAAATGTTAAAAACAACCCCTATTTAAAATGTATAGAATCGTTTGTGTGTCCGTCAGAATCAGGTGTGTAGGAACAGGGATTAAAAAGCACTGAACTAAATTATTTCTTCCTCAATATTTGACATAAAGTAATTGTCTAATATATTAATCTGGTATGTGAGCCTGTGTACACATGTCCTAACTTTCAGAAAAGTACACAGAATGAGCATGTATAACACCAACAGTAAAACACAGGGCCTAACTGAATTATAACTTAATATCAATTTAATTAATAAAGAGATTGCTATAAAAAGCAAGGCACTGACATTGATGATGATTCTGTATATTAATGAAATGGCTTGTGAAATTAACAAATGAAATCAATAATCTTGGAAGCGAAAAGAAGAGAAGTAATATTTCCTTCAACTGACAGAAAGCTGAGTAAGGGCCACATATTATTATTTTACTAAAGAGTTTATTTTCAACATTAATCACAGGGCCAATGTCTGAGCAAACCTATACACAGACTGACCCAGGTTTGTCCAGGCCACCTACTATCCACCCTCTTCCACCCCCAACCCCTCCACCACACATACATATATATATATACACACAATCATGAAGGAGTCCGTCAACCTTAAACTGACAAGCTGTCACCCGGCATATCCATCCCTGCATTTCTCTTCAAGCATCTGAATATGACACTGCTGTCATCCCTAATCTAAATGTCACTTTCAACCAGAAAGACAGTCAAACTGAAATCTGCCCTTGGCACATTCAGCAACGCAGCACAACCACTGCTTTCACGGATACTACTGGGGAAATATTTTCAAAGCACCTACTATACTGCTTAGCTGTGTCGGTATTTTGACGTAAAAGCTATTCAGTTGCTATAGTGTGATTACAAAACCATTCTTTATGTACCTACTTTTCAATATATCCTACATCATTAGGATGTTTTTTTAATAAAGATCTTCCATGAGGCGCCCTGCGATGGCCTGGCGAGCTGTCCAGGGTGTACTCTGCCCTCGCCCAGAGTCGGCTGAGATGGGCGCCAGCCTCCCCGTGACCCTAATTAGGATTAAGCGGTTCAGAAAATGACATGACATGACATCTTCCATGAGGCACCGAAGAATTAATAATAAATACTATTTAATATTTCATTGCATAGTCAAAGAAAAACTATTAAATTATTAAACTAATAAATTTATGGATTGTGTGTGATTCTTTTTTCGAGACAAATCATTAAATATTATTATTATTAATACTATCATTAAACATTACTTCAGATCATTACTGCTTCTGGTTGGAAATGGATTTGTCATTTATATATTATATATTATATATTGTCATGCACATAATTTATTTAGTACATTTCAATCTGTTCAACTAGCATAATTTATTTAAATACAAATAATGCATATGTATTAAAAGTAATTATTACGTTAGGTATTTACCAACTAAAAGACATTTGTGGGCCAGAAGCATTTTATTTTATTTTCATGTTATTGCTTAACTAATAAGAATAAACAAAGAGACAGGGTCACCACAACAGTTTACTTCAATTACTATGGGCCCAAATACAGAATGCCCAAATACAGCATGACCTAAAAAACCTCCTACGCCCTCGTAAATCTCATCTTATCTCATTTGTCGAACCACCTACTGGGGTCTATCTCAGCCGACACAGGGCAAAGATGAGGTACACTCTGAACAGCTCACCAGCAACATACACACAACCATTCACACTCACATTCACACCTACGGTCAATTTGGACCAGCCAATTAGCCTAATGTGCATGCTTTTGGACTGTGGGAGGAAACTGAACTACCCCAAGGTAACCCATGCAAGCATGAATAGTGCATGAACATGTAAACTCCACACAGAAACGCCCGAGCTCGGGAATCAAACACAGGACCTTCTTGCTGTGAGATGGACGTGCTAGCCTCTATGCCACTGTGCCGTCTAAATAGTAAATTAAACAAGGAATTATTAAAGATAATCAAATTATTATTTCACGCGTGCAAATAATGATGAATAAAAACTGTATGGAATGCAGTTTCATGTTATATAAAATAAGAAGAACTTAAAACCTTTAGCTTATGATAAAATTGTGATTTTGTCAAACTCCATATTTTGGTTAAACTATATCAAGCCTTTAGTATTACACACGTGTTATTTTAGTCTGAGCTTTTTGTTTAGTTGGAGTTTGCCTGTTCTAGCCTGTAGGGTCATCAAATGATCCATTACCTGTTAATGACCCTGGCTCTGTCTCTACCCTTTGGATATGTCTGCTTTTCCATTTTCCATCAGCAAACCTGCACTTGGATCCGACCCCTCCGCAGTTTCATTTGGTTTTATGCGGTTAGTGAAAAAAGTTTTTTTTTCATTCAAAATACTGCGTAAAGGAAAAAGAAGAAGAAGAAGAAGAACAACAACAACAACAACAACTACAACAATAAATTTTGAAGCCTATGTATAGCTCCAATTACAAAACACTATAATCCCTTTCAGATTTTAGCATGGCCAGACCCGACCCACCAACCATGAATATACAAGGAAGACATGCATCAAAACTTTTCCTTGTGCTCAAAGCCCCACCTCTTCACCTCACATTTATTTATTTACCTTTTTCTTGCTGTATTCATTCTGTCCGGCTTGATGGTACTCTTAGACCCTGACTATTTTATGCTAGCATATGGGTATGTTTTTGCTTGAGACAAAGCACTTCTGTAAGTCACTCTGAACAAGCGGGTATGTAAAACGTTATAAATGGAAATGTTTTGTGCTTTGATGCAAAACCTTTTGAGAGGAAATTGCGGTGCATTCAAGAATAATTTCCCACCAAAGTAATTAAGAATTAACAGTCTCTTATTTCTCAGTCACTTTACTCTGTGATGTATTGATATAATCGCAATTACCGCTCTATCTCCTCAGCAGCAGTTACAGTTTTCAAAGAGCAAAGACACTGACATGGAAAAACTGCAATAATTTGCTCCACTGGCCTCTAACTGCTCAATATTTTGGCAAGCTAGTAGACAGTACAGTCAGAAACAAAAGCCTCTTAGTATCTCTTGTCCAATGACTGCTACAAAAGCACAGTGTACTCTTGTTGTAGTGGCAGTTTCGACTCTTGTATGCTGCACAGGTGTTTCATTTCATTGCCGTCTCTATTTTCTGATCGCAGACTTAGTTCAGCCTTTTCTGGGCTTCTACGTATTTTTCTGGATCTTGTCATTTCTCTATTATTTATTTTCTTTACCTCACCCTGCGACATGTACTGATGAACTGAAAAGTACGGAAAGAAAAAGCAGAAGAATAAAAAAGGAAGAAGGGGAAGAAAAAAGACCTCCCACAATTGCACAGGATCCATGTATGATCTGACACAAAGTTGCAGAGTGCTGATCAGGTTTTATTCGAATTATTTTCTTAAAGATGCTTCATAAGCGTTGAGAGCGGGACCTAATCCCTCTCTCTCTTTATCTCAATCAGACCACATGCTGCTCTGGCAAATGTGTGAAAATGAATTCAAATATGGGCTTGCTTAAGCTCTATGTAAGAGTCTGAGTGACTGAGGAAAGTGTGTGTGTGTGTGTGTGCGTGCGTGCGTGCGTGCGTGTGTGTGTGTGTGTGTGTGTGTGTGTGTGCATATGTGCGTGTATGTGCGTGTATGTGTGTGTGTGTGTGTGTGTGTGTGTGTGTTTGTGTGTGTGTGTGCGTGCATGTGAGGGGTAATGCAAATCATATTTTTAACAGCATGCTAACAACAAAGAGTGGAGCAGATTAGTGAATTAAACCAGGACTCTTTCCAAGTGAGAAACCAGCAGGGGTCTCTGCACCCAGAGGGAAAAACAATCTCCCACTACTGAGAACTTACTGTTTACTACCAGTTACTGATAACGATGACTACAACTTTTACTTATAAAACTGGCAAACAGAACTATCCCCAAGCCCTAATTCTTTACTGCTAGTTTTGTTCAAGGATTGCAAGATTGCTAGAATCTGAGGGTAGTACAGTCATTATGACTTTGATAAAGATTTTAACCTAACCTGAAACACAAAAAAGTGTGTCAAGCCCACGATAAGAAGTGACAAACAGGAAATGTATATCTTCCAGTAAACAGTTCCTCTTGCATGTAGGTCCATACAAGACTATTTCCAGTCTTGTGTGAAAGGTTCTTTTCCCAGCAGACGTCAGAACCCAGTGCTTCCCCACCACCCATCTCCCTGCCACGGGAAAGGGCTTGCAAGCAGGGAAGCTGCCTTCCTGTTTTCAAAGAGTCTCCTATGGCACGCAGAGCTGCTTCCTGCTCTCTCTCTCTCTCTCTCTCTCTCTCTCTCTCTCTCTCTCTCTCTCCACCAACATCTGGCTCTCCTCCAATGGTGCAGCTGTGCTGTATTGTCAAAATGAATCATGGCATTATCCAAATGAGTATGAATGTGAATATATACACCACAGAAACTGCAAACAATCACTTCTAAGAGCAGCCTGGTATTCAGAATTGATATAACAGCACCCAGTAGAATTAAATTTTGACCTACCCAATTTGAATAAATACCGAATTTGTTGTTTTAATTATTTAATTCATATATATTTAGTAACAGCTTCATCCTGGTCAGGTGATGAGTCAGCAGCCTATCCTGAGGATACTGGTCACTGGTGAGACTACACTGTGGATGAGACACCACTCTATCTCAGTCTACATATCGCTCTTCTATAAAAGTAGTACAAGTGTAATGCAATGACTGTATAAGTTTAGTGCTCCAAATATCTGTATCTGGATTCAAACTGAATGATGCAATAGAGGTGGGCTTAAAGGAAGGGGATTTTTAAATATGGTGTTAAATATGAAAACTACCACTCTGCCCCGAAACACTGGACAAAACTCTCATTTAGGAAAGAAATGATGTGGGGGAGAAATGCCAGCACTGGCAGCATAGTTTGTGAATTCTGACTGATCTGTTCATAAACTTCTGATACACCACTCAATTTAATAACTGTTCTTAACAAGAAATGCATGTAGGACAGTTTTTGTTCCCACTCATGCAGTTTTTTCTTTTCTTGAGATTGACTCTGTTATTTTCTAAAGCATTTTGTTAGTTCGTTTTTTCGTCATTTAATTTTCTGAACCACTTTATCTTTAATTAGGATCATGGGGAGGCTGGAATCCATCCCAACTGACTCCGGGCAAAGGCGGGGTACACCTTGAACAGCTCACCAGACCATTGCAGCTGCACAACCCTTCACACCTAAGGGCAATTAAGAATATCCAATTTGTGTAATGTGCATGTCTTTGGACTGTGGGAAGAAACCGGTGTATCTGGAGGAAACCCTTGCAAGCAGAAGAAGAACATGCAAACTCCACACAGAAACACCCTCACCAGGCACAGGGACCAGGACCTTCTTGCTGTGAGGCAGAACTTCTAACCACTACATCACCATGACCATTTTGTTAGTTCTAGTCCCAAAAATATAAAAAGACTAGTAGCCCAATTCAAACCACTGCATCCCACAACAGGTCGCTCTGCTCCTCAGCTCTGGAACGCACTTCCTCCTGACCTCCGCAATACCGAATCTCTCCTCATCTTTATTTCCAAACTCAAAACCCATCTTTTCTGCACAGCATACTGTTTGTAACCTTACTTTCAA
>JAQMYF010000013.1:13593142-13622467 GCA_030014195.1 Neosilurus mollespiculum | reverse complement strand
CACACACAGACACCCACCCACCCCCACACACACACCCACACACATATATATATATATATATATATATATATATATATATATATTGTATATGAATTTTTGAAACTATTATTTTTCCCACATACAATATATTTAGCTCTACTTCGACGTATCGAGCACTGTTCTATGGAAAATTGACTCAAGATTATTTATATATAAAACAGTGAGCTACGGATGTTTCACGTGATCATGTTGTATCTGTTCTGGAGCAGTTAAAGATGGTTACATTTTCTGATTTTAGACGTAATTTATAATTTATGAGATAATTTATATCATCTCACAATGTGACCTGGAGCCCTGGTGAATATTCTCTTATTGGAAAAAGGGCTGGCTCACTCTTCCCAATCTATTTTTTTCTGTTTTTGATTTGACAGAACATGAACACTTCCTGCTAACTCTCTCATTAGTGGGACCTTCAAAACACATTCCCAAATTTTCTTCCTGTACATACACTGAGAGAGTTGCACACCCTCATATTTTATTGGACCGCCTAAAGACTTAGACTTTACCCTTGATTACAGCACGCAATCACCATGGCATCATAACATTTATTTCCATCCTAAGTTGGGTTTTTTTTTCACCGAAAATTGTTGACAGGAATATCAAACCATTCCAAAGACTTTCAATCTGGTAAGGGTCAGGACTCTGTGGTGCCAGTTCGAATGTGCGAATATGATACCTCATGCTCCCTCAATCTCTCTTTTACTACTTGTGCCAAAATTTTATATCTGTGTCATCAGGGAAGAAAAAGTCCATTGATGGAATAACCTGGTCATTCAGTACATTCAGGTCATCAGCTGACTTTATTTTATTGCCATGTAAATTTGCTGTGCCTTGACCTGACAAACTGAAGCAGCAGTGCCATGGCGATTTTGCATTGTATTCAAGGCTAAAAGTGATCCAACAAAATGTTAACACTAATAGCAACTTTTTTTGACCGGGCCTTGTATTACTTGCGGAAGCTTTATAATAAGCTTTAATCTTACTTCACTGTACACATATACCTGCCAAGGCTGTTTTGGTCCATTAGAGTGTAACAAGACATGAAAAAGAAATGGATCAGTCACAAAAAAGAAGATCTGAAAATGGGGACTCATTACCTGGCACAAAAGATTGTGATGGCCTCAGGATATGAATACACACTGTCAACCATAATGTAACACATCTATTCCAAATGTCAATGCCATCATTCTTTCATTCATTCTCTTAACCACTTAATCTTAATTAGGGTCATGGGGAGGCTGGCACCCATCTCAGCCAACTCTGGGCAAGGGCAGAGTACACCCTGTTCAGCATGCGAGACCATCGCAGGGCAGAAACATGTTGACGGAAATTTAATAGCCTACTCTTTACAACACAGACAGTGAGAGACATGGCTGGCCTTTGATAACCAGCCATGACAGCAGTGACAGCTTGGTGATAGTGGGGCTTGAACCCTCGACTGCCATCACTCAATCAAAAACAAACAAACATAAGCCTTTTAGTTAAACAGCAGAAAGTTTTTAAACACATTATTAAAGTGTCGTGCACAGAGAACATTCACAAATATTTAAAACATTTCCAAAAATGTCAGCATGCAGCCTTGATAGACCTAAGATGCCCTTCTGCATTCTCAGTGGGTTAGATGAAATGCAACTTTACCACAGTTTAAAGCCTTGGACCTGAATCATAGCTACCAGATGTCTATGGGATAAATCTAAGCCATCAACGCACGGCTGGTATTTGAATTTAGCCACATGCTGTTGGATGAAGCAAATGACATTGCTCTAGCCATATGACAGTCAGCCTGCGCTTCTCACTGATCACCTCCCTTTGAGTGTGTGGGTTGGAAGAAATTCCTCTTTTCTTTTTTTCCCCCCTAAACCCCTTTTCTTCATCATTTCCTCTCAGAACAAATAAGGTTAGAATTCTGTAGGAAAAACTAGTCATAGGTTGATTCTTGAAGATCAGATCGAGTGGGACTGCCATGACCTGGAGCTAGTATTTTGTGCAAACTAAACCAGGAGGTGTATATGCTGAACAGTTCAGTGGTCTTCAAAGCCGCAGTCATCTCACAGGCTGTGAATAAAACATGAGAAGTACACAGGGGGCGCCTCACAAAGATGCCGCTAGGAGAGCTAGCACAGATGAGCCCGGAATGTCTTTGATTTTCACAGAGCAAACAATTCCACTTGAGTTTTACACCAAACTCTATCCATTCGTGTTCCCTTTCCATAGCTGGGTTGTTTCAAGCATTTTCAGCTTTCTGATTCAAGTATAAACCTTATCATGGTTCACTTCACACTTTCCTTTTTATGATAAGCGCCTCTGAATCAATGGCTCCAAGAGGGTATATAAGCTGAAAAAATATGAAGTAGAAAACGTGCAACCGACATGCTTCATAAGGATGTAGAATAACAGAGGAATATATAACGTCATGCTATAAATTACTAACGCAATAGGGGATCGGGCATTCTTCCAAAGCTGAAGTATGCTCTGTTTAAGACTAATGTTCCTCATCCAGAAGAAAGACGTGAGAGCATTCGTGTTAGCCACCGTGAGACGCTCACCTTGATTCTGGATTTAGAGCGGTCTCTGAGGATTCATGTAACAGAAGAGTGTATCCAGGGTCAGGCACAGCTCCAGCTTTTTCTCCTAGAGCTCTGAAGCCAAGAACGCCACCAAACACTCAGGCATTTCCTCCTTCCTCATATTATTTTCATGCCAGCTTTAATCATAGCCAATCATATTAATACAGTAAATATTATAGAGTAGGATATCCTATTTAACAGGAGCATTACTTGTTCACTAAGGATCAGTATGCCCACCTGAAAGTTCTGCACTGTAATACAGATGTGTGGGAAATGTGGAACATGTGGGTAATCAAAGGGGTCACCAAACACAGTTAAAGTGTCTCCTGATCTCTGTACAACCTGGCTTCAGATGAGCAAACACAACTAGTTGCAACTGGTCTGTCCTTCCGTGAGAGTGTGCTCCACATAGCCCACCCACCGTTCCTAGATCTGTCACTACCTTGAAATTAGGAAATAACAAAAAGTGTCCCGATGCCCAGGGCACTTCATCACTGGGCGGCCTCCAAACAACTGAGTTTTCAAGGCTTGTTTGACTTTGAGTAAACACGACAAGGAAATATATTCACTTGCACTAAGAATTTATGCACAGGAAGCACAAACAGTTTTACAGGAAAAGTTTCATTCAACAACGTGCTTTAATAGTAATATGTTAAAACACATGATTGTAGTCCAGGACAATGGAAAGGTACAGAAAACAAATCCCATTGCCACAGAGTTTGTGTTTACTGATTTGTAACCTCTTAAACTTGTCACTGTATGACCTGCTGAGAATTATACAGGATTAACAGTGTCAGAGGACAATGTGTAAATGTGTAAAATCCTTCAACAGGCAGAAATGTTTAATTGATTTAACAGCTTTAATGGGTGTCAAACAGCGAAAGTAATGAGGAAGGCATGGGGACAGAGAACAAAAGCCCAGCACAGTCCGATTGACCTTAGGGGCTTCCTCAAGCTCATAGCTTCTTATTGAATCAGGATTCTTATCATTATCCCAGCATGCTTTCTAGACATACATGAGCCACTTTCCTGTCGCATTCTCAGCTTACACACAAAGTGGAGCCTATGAGAGTTTTTCTCATTACGTTAGCACAAGAGTTAACATGATAAAGTTGAACTCTATCTATATTAAACCTAAACATACAGATATCAACATTACCAGTGTCAGCACTGGTCTTTACAATGGCAAAGATTGCACGTGCACACACACACACACACACACACACACACACACACACAGAATCTGTTTTCCCTAACTTCAGGGGACAATACTTAGACTTGAATTCATTGCTCACTTTAACCCTAACTAGAACTACTTGCCTAATCCTAACCTTAACCTGAAACCCTGTATTCACATTACAGTTTAATGTTTTACATTATGGGGACTTGTGTTTTGTCCCCATATGGAAGACAAGTCCCCACAATGTGGCTGTGTGAAGAGATTTATTCAACAGATTCCCCACAAAGTGATGAATACCTGGACACACACTTTTACAGCTATCAATTAATGCTAAGTGGGGACTAACAAAATGTTCCCATAAGGTCTGGTGTCTAATGCCACTGTAGACCCACTGGGTCCCCAACAAGACATACAACATGGACATGCATGCACACACACACACACACACACACACACACACACACACTATTGTGATGGCCATCTCTCAGTTAATACTATGCGGGGACCGAACCAAATGTCCCCATAAGGTCTGATGTCTAATCCCAGCGTAGACCTACTTGGTCCCCAACAAGGCATACAACATGGACACGCATGCACACACACATACACACACACACACACACACACTATTGTGATGACCGTCTTTCAGTTAATACTATGTGGGGACCGAACCAAATGTCCCCTTAAGGTCTGATGTCTAATCCCAGCGTAGACCAATTTGGTCCCCAACAAGACATACAACATGATCACACACACACACACACACACACACACACACACACACACACACTATTGTGATGGCCGTCTCTCAGTTAATACTATGTGGGGTCCGAACCAAATGTCTCCATAAGGTCTGATGTCTAATCCCAGTGTAGACCCACTTGGTCCCCAACAAGACATAAACATGGACAGGCACACGCGCACACACACACACACACACACACACAAACACACACACACTTCTGATGAACATCTATCAATTAAAGCTACTTGGGGACCAACCAAATGTCCCCATAAGGTCTGATGTGTAATCCCAGTGCAGACCCACTGGGTCCCCAACAAGACATAAAACATGGACAGGCACACACGCACACACACACTTCACGTGGTGCCATTGTGCGTCATTGCGCGCATTCTGAGCTCAGGGTTGGTTTTTTTTTATTTCTTCATTTTTTAGTGTAAAGGCATGTTGGACTGCTTCTCCCAGATGCTCACCGCTATGCGTGTTGCCAGTCTCGGTTCTCCGTCCCCGCTCTCTCTGTGTTTCTGCTCTCCGTTCGCTCTGGTTCCATCCTGCCCGTGCGCCGCGCTCCCTCTCGCGCTCCTCTCCTTGCCTCTCCGGGTCCCAGCGCCCTGCTGTACAATACTGAGCAGCTGCAGCGTCGCCTCGCGCTCCCGGTCCGAGATCTCAGCCTGTCCGCGCGCGTAGCGGCTCTCACATGCCGAGTGATGGCGGCGGCAGACCTCGATCCGCGCGCGCAGCCGCTCCACGATAGCGCTATGCACAGACACCGGGCTGACCGAGGCCATGGAGCCCGATCCCACTGAACCCAAGACGGGAGGGAAACCCGGAGCCGTGGCCTGCGCCGGAGCCGCTTCTCCCATTCCACACCGTTCCGTGCTCGTTTACCGCAGAAGTTTAAACCTCCTTTTACGCAGAACGCAGTGCATTTTATAACAAATTACTCCCAGGCAAAGATCTTCAACGCCAGGCGCGAGGTTTTCTTAATCACGACACTGTTTTTTTTTTTTTTTTTTTTTAAGAAATCACAATCCATGCGCAATAACGTGCTGTGTCAATATGTGGGTGTAAAACTTTAAACTTCCAACCTCACTGCTTGCGACAGTTAGAAATCCAACGCAAGGTGGAACTCCGATCAGGCTGAAGCAGCTCCTCCTCGCAGTGGGTTAAAGTCGGCAACCCCCGAGCACAGCCTGGAGAGGAGAGGTGTCCGGGTGTCCGCTCTTCTTACTGCAGAGCCTCCTCTGAAACTTCCGGAGTGAAGGAGATCTCTCACTGCTGTCCCGTCTCTCTCTTTCCCAAAGCATCTAATGGTTCCTTACGCCTCCTCCTGTTCACTAAACAAATGCTGCAGAAAGGCGACAGCAGGCACCTCTCCTCCTCCTCCTCCTCCTCTCCTCTAGCCGGCCGCTGGCGTTTCTCCGGCAGCACCCTGAATAAAGCTGAAGCTCTGTCGAACAGGTCAGTGTGCGCCCTCCAGCAGAGCTCTTGGAGTACTGCAGCTTCAGCAAATATTTGACTTGGAGCTAATATTTTTAGTACACAAATAGATGAAAGCGGTTCAAGCTGGGGTTGGTAACTTTTCAGCTGGGTACACAATCTGTTGTATTGGTTGACATGGTCTTTACCCCACGACAGTAATAAATAACTAATAGGTAAGCCTGCTGGGCTTTTTGCACCCAACGCTAGTCCATCACAGGTTACCTTCCCAGTATTTTTTTTTTTACTGGTACCCATTTATACTGCTGGGTGGACAGAGGCACACTTGTGGTTAAGACCTAGCTCAGGGGTCTTAGAAAAGTGGGGGGTCTAATGAGGATTCGAACCCATGACCGCTCAATCATGATCCCACCAGCCTAAACACTACACCACCGGCCCCACCGAAGTAGCTAATGGGATCAGACATTAGTGAAGCAGGACATTTAAGCATCACCCTGTAATCTCTTGGTTAGTACCGTCACCTTACGGGAAGCAGGTTTCAGATTTGAATTTGATGGCTGACCTGACACTTCCTATGTAAAGAAGAAGCCTTTATCCATTACATTGCAGCACAGTGAAATTCTTCTCTTCACATATCCCAACTTGTTAGGAAGTTGAGGTCAGAACGCCCCACGATAATGCGCCGCTGGAACATAGGGTTAAGACCCTTTCTCAAGGTTCTTCTCATGCCTGAGTGGGTTTTCTTTGGGAGCTCAGGTTTCCTCCGACAGTTTAAGGACATGCTCAGTAGGTCAGTAGGTTACCCTGATTTGTCCATAGATGTCAATGTGAGTGTGAACGGTTTGTTTGTCTCTAAGTGTTAGCCCTGCCATCGATTGACGACCTGCCTAGGTGTAACATGTTGCTTACCCAAAATCATGGATTGGCTCCATCTCCTCTGGGACTCTGAAAATATATTTAATTAGTTAGAAACTTTATTCTACACATTATAGTAAAACAAAAGGCTATTCCATAGTCACTAGGTTTTTGATCTTACTTAATATGGCAAACATTTATATGGTTTGTAAGTACAGGCTTGTACTGATATATTTTCGGGCGGCATGGTGGCATTATTCATTAGTACGTCTGCCTCCCAGCAAGAAGGTCCTGGGTTTGAGTGCTGGGGATAATAATGTCAAATATGTTTTTGTGTTATATACAGTTATTGTGATATCTTGAGGTGAAGGGTAAAAGTTGGAGTTTATGGTCATATATATTAGAATTGCAATGATAAATTTGTGTAATTGTGTGTCACTGCCCAATAAATTTCAGTTGACAATGGTTTAGAAATACTCACTCCAGTCTGGTGACCATGTCGACGACCTCCTGTGCATTTGCGTCTGAATTTTACACAGAACCTAACTTTTTGGTTTAACATGATTATGATAGGATAAGGAGGCACAGGTGGCGCAGTGGTTAGCACAGCCGCCTCACAGCAAGAAGGCCTGAGTTTGATTCCCAGGATCGGGGTGTTTCTGTGTGGAGTTTGCATGTTCTCCCTGTGCTTGTGTGGGCTTCCTCCGGGTACTCCGGTTTCCTCACATATTCCAAGAACATCCACAGTAGGTTTATTGGTTGTTCCAAATCGCCCCTAGATGTGAGTGTGAATGGTAGTATATGTTGGTCCTGCAATGGTCTGATGAGCTATTCAGGGTGTACCCTGCCTACGCCAAGAGTCGGCTGAGATGGGCGTCATGAGAACGAATGAATAAATGAAGATAAGATAAGCTTTATTAATCCCACACCAGCGAATGTACATGTCACTGCAGCAAAAGTGGCAGGAACAAGGAAATAGTGACAAAGTGTCAAACATTAATAGAAATAATAAAAAAAGGTAAGAGAGAGAGAGAGAGAGAGAGAGAGAGAGAGAGAATAAAAATAGAATCTATTACAAAAATAAAATAAACATGTCTATATACACTATATAGGCTGCACTAAATACACCTTCCTAATACACAGACAGGATGGATAAAAAGGTCTGTAATAAGATTTCACACAACAGAGAGATAAATATACATATAACTGCTGCACGTGATGCAGGCAGTACGAAGGCACATTGAATAAATCTTAAACTGAATAAATATTATACAAAATGGTTTAAATGTGATGTGAAAATGAATATAATAAATCCGATTTAATCCCAAAGCATACATCTGGCTCCTAATAGCACATTTATACTTTTGATATAGTGTTACATCATTTTATCTATGTAAAATGTAGTACAAATTTATAATAGGAACCAGAAGTCAGTGCCACCAGCGCCACCTGCTGAGGATAAAAGGACGCACACTGAAACATGCTTCAAAGCTTTATATTTGGTTTATTTTTCTTATTTATTTATTTTTTTACATGTGTTTTGATTGTATGTAAAGTTTGTTTTTTTTTAATTTCATTTTCAGTAGTTTTGTTGGTTTATTTCTTGTCTCTCATTTTTTTGTTGTTGGCTTTAGGAGCTGATTCAATAGCTCATTTTGTTTTTATCTTCCATTATCAGTTCATTTGGCTGAATACAACAGTTTCCTGGCAAATCCACCCAGCTCATGGGCTTATTATCTCTTATTCATCTGTTTTTAATCTTGTTTTGGTTCTGTGTCTGTTTACAATAACAATAACAACACCGCATTACCGGAGGAACGAAAATCGGAGGTGATAACTTAGGCCGTGCAACACCTATTCGTAGACAGTGGATAAGTCCAAGATCAAGTGTTCTTTGTTCTCCCACGACTCAAGATGGGGGTGTTTATTAATACCATCACATCATTGCAGGGGTCATTGACACTCGCATACAGGAGTAAGCAAACAGTTTCAGAAAAATACATCAAGGCTAATTACACTTGATTTCCAAGAGGTAACTCTGTATTCCATGTTTATATGATATGCCTGGTAAGTGAACAGGCCCCTTTGATTTCAGTTTTGGATTTGCATGACTTCCTTTTGTTCTTCCTTTTTGTTTTTGTTTTTATTGTCTTTCATTATTTTTTGTCTTTGCCTTCCTTCCTTCTTTTCTTTCTTGAGCATTATGACATGTCAGTCGATATTCGCACAATCATTGCCATTGTTCTAATAAAATGGCCAGAGGCTGCTGTAGCATGTGACTTAATATTCACACTGTGTAGCTCAGCAACTTAACTACAGCATTCGATTGCACTTGTTTACTACAGAATGTCTGTTGTTCTCTGCTGATCACATAGTCCCCTGATCTGAGATTCATGTTATTCTATCTGTCACGCTTTCACCCTATTTAAAGCCAATGGTCAATTAAAATGTGCACATAAAACACGGCTGCTTTCTCAGATCTCTTCCTGATGACGATAGGCTTGGAGTAAACACCAGATGAGTGCAGTTGAATAACAACAATTTTATCAGCACTGAGTGGCAAAAATGAACAAAGGGAGAGATACTGGTGAAAACATGTTGACCTAATGAAGGCCTGAGTCAGAATACAGGGAGTTGTTTATTAGGACAGACTGAGTCATGGCTGTGACTGCCAGAAGGGGTCAGTAGGGCATAGGGATGATCTTTATTCAGATCAGAGACAACAGACTCAGGGAGTGGCCCAACACAAACACAATACACACATCGTGTTGAGCTGAAAGTGTTTTCACTGACCTATCAGCCTGACCACAACTAGATCAGCATATGAACAAAAGACATGAACTTTTTAAAGCCAAATAGTATTTAATGAAATGTCGCTTAACATTTTAGGCCTCTTTACTCATGCTGTAGTTTAAATTTGATCTGAATAGATCATTAAACTGCTGTCCAGTTATTACCTTTTCATAAGAAATAAGTGCTAGTCTTCAAATTTACACTCACTCAATTTGCAAATTAGCCTATCTCAGCCGAATCTGGGCAAAGGTGGGGTAAACCCTGAATAGCTCACCAGACCATGGGCCAACACACAACATTCACACTCAGACTTAGGGGAAATTTGGAACAGCCACTTAGACTAATGTGCATGTCTTTGGACTGTGGGAGGAAATCCACGCAAGCACAGGGAGACCATGCCCACTCCATACACAAACTCCCAGGCCCTAGACTCCAACCTATGACCTTCCTGCGGTGAGTTGGACATGCTAACCGTTACAATACTGTGCCACCCCTTTAAATTTACAGGAAAAATAAAAAACAATATTTGTAATATGGTTATTACATTACCACTTGTTCATTCTGTTGTTGTAGGATGTCCCATGTAGTCTGCCCCAGGCAGATCACTTGGTGGTGCATCATTGGGGGTGAGACTTTGCAGAATGTCCATGTCTCTTTGACTTTCATAATGTCCCGCCACTGTGGCACATGACTTACACACTCTGTGACAACATCACCTTCTGATTGGCCTACACTGTGATATCACTGAGAAGGGACCCTTCTACCCTGGGACATCCCACTCACAGAGCTTTATGCACTGCTGCCAGTTCCACTGATATAATTTCTTTTTCTCTTTTTTTCTTCCACTTCAGATTCATGTGACCTGGGAGCATCTGTTACAGTTAACAGAGAATCTCAAATATGTCATATTTACCTTCACAAAACAATCCGAAAGCTTGTGTTTGCACTGCAGTTTATTTTGGTCAACATTCTGAGGATATAATATCATGGAATAACAATTCTTTTTTTCTTTTTTTTTTTATTTATTCCAAAAGTACCACATTAGACCATTTTACTGGCTTTACTTGGCATATTGCTTCACAAAGATCAAGATGCGTAGCATAAATTAATGTTAGTAGAGCCACAAACTGTCATTCTTACAAGCTTTTTCTTCCTGTGAACATACATAATAAATTAATAAATTAATTCACAAGCAATTGGATATAAAGGCTTTACAGTAATAGTAGAAATAAAACAATGTGTACATTACACAAGAGAACTCAGTAAAAAGAAGCTGGACTTTTTTTTTCTATCGTGCTCTGAGAGCAAGTCATCCAACACTACGGCACACACACTGACACAACAAAGATACTCAGTTCATTTACACACACTCTCCCAGGACAGCACATTACACATCTCACTTTTAGCACAGACAAAGGCATGGGGTATTAGTGAGTTCAGTCTCGCAGCGTTTCAGCAAAAATCACAGAATGCTGAAGGGCAATGCCAGTACACCGTTACCACAGAAGTGCATCTCCAAAGATTTCCAATATCAGTGTTACAAAAACATAGCCCCATAATCCATGCTGACAAAATGCTGGAATCTCACATTACAGTAAAGAAGGACCTGGGTTAAAGAGTGAGGCTTCACATGGAGTGTTTAATAATAAACAGGAAGTAGCCTTGATGGTAAGTAAAGATTATGAATATGGTATTAATTCATTTTCATTTGGCATGTACAGTACATCTCATCTCATCTTATTTTAAATTGGCATGTACTTTTACATTTGAAAAATTCCAGCTTGTGTTTTAGGGGAAAAAAGGTTGAATCTAGAAAACGTGAGTATTCTTGCTTGTTTTTTTTTTTTTTATTATTATTTTTTTTTTTGTAGGAACCCATAAACATTCTGTACAGAACCCTAAAACAGAGTGTACTAATATGCAAAACCCTTACTTATTTAAAAAAGTAGTTTACAATAGAACCTCACATTGGGGAACCCTTCTTTTTAAAAGTATACTATTCATAACTGAAACATCCATGACTGGATCTTTTCTTTCTCTCACGATAATCTGAAATGAACTTGTGATTGTAACCATTTCCTTCATCACATGTGAAATCTAAAGGCTTTTCATGATTGTGGTTTTAAACAGAAACTGCATGTAGATTTGTTAAACTTAAAAATGAATGCAATTTAAACAGGATGAGAGAAATGAATAACCATCACTGCCTTCTGCCCTTTAAAAATAACAGCCTTCATTACTGTAGAAAATTTCAATTCATCTTTTCCAAGACACACTACAACTGTAACAAATTCATCTGGTTCATTTCAAAATACTACTTGTCTGTTTAACATTTCACAGTAATCTCACACTTACACACAGTTGTGGCCTCATATTAAACTGGAGGTCACCGAGTTTATACCGAGCTGCACCAACAGTGATTGACTGGAATGACAAGTAGGTCAGTAATGCTTTAGTGTTGGCCCACTGCGGTCATCCTGCAGACTAGAAATTGCAGAGGTGTACTCTATGCAAATAAAACCTTTTAATAACTGCATAAAAAACCCTATAAAAAGTAATCTGTAGATTAAAAAAAGACTCATCTTTTAAACCATTGATGAATACAGACAAGTGTGGCACTTCTGCTGGCACACAATTACACCCTTCAATAAACATGGCCATAAATCCAGGAGGAAAATATACACATAAAGTCATTATGTCCATGAGAACCAATAGAACTTCAATATTTAATGTATCCTATACCTTATCTGATACATAGCTGAAAATCGCTCGAAAGAAATCATTTCGCCCGCTCACACAACATTTGGCAAGGAAAAGCGAATTCAATTTATTGCCAAGTCTCTACAGAGAAAATGAGAAATCTGTTTTCATCATCTTCCTGACCGAACATGCACATCTAAACTAAATCTGCATGGGTAGATCTCTCAACACAAAACTCAGCTACATAGCTTGAGTACAATTTCATAAATTGAAAAGTGTGTGTGTGTTTTAACATCATACACCAGTAAGTTTTTCTTTTTTTTTTTGTTGTTGTTTTTTTCCCCTTTTTTTCCCCCCGCTGAGGCTCATGTTTGCTCAATCACTGATAATGTTATTCAGGCTTCTGCGTCCCTGAATCAATAGAAGTCAGGCTGCAATTCAGTTTGACTGGAAAGCTGTTTTCGTAAGCTCACTCCACTCTGAAAAGAACACTGTTATTTAAATTCCATGCAGCCTCCATTTGTTAGTATTGATGTCACTGCACTAGAGATAACTTTCTACCAATCAATGCTATCCATGGCCCATATTGCACTCCCAGATAAAAAGGCAACTGCATGCATCTCATCGAGCAACTGCACTGTCTGAGGTTCATATTTGGTATTTTCATGCAATTATGAGGTCTCACCTTACAAGGGCAAGGAGAGAGATTAGTGGTGTTGATCATCATCAGTAATCAATGAGACATCTCAACTGTGTTTGGTTATTCACATATAAACCTATGTGTACCTTGTGTCTTGTAAATTGTTTTTCACACAAATCGGTGATGATTTGTACAAATATGCATTGTTGTACTGGCGAATACATCGTTTACCATCTATTCATATACACAATTTTGCACATATCTAATAAATATCTTTCTCCAGAGTGAAACTGGTTTTGATGTATTATGCAGATTATCCTCAAACATACTGATGTCAGCTTGTTTGTTAGCACAGGACAGTAATTATTTAGTAATTAAATTACAGACGGGTCAGATATGATGCTTACGGGAAAAACAGACCACTAAACTGAATGTGTGGAATTTATTCATCCCCAGCAACTGCCTGTGGATTACTGATTATTGACAACATTGTTCATATTTTGGGAAATTAAAAGGGCACTGTCATGGTTGTTTAAAGAAAATAACCTAAATAACATCATGGTCTTATCAAAGAGGATATTCATTGATATAGATGGGACTTTGGTTTAATGAGGACACTAGACATGAATTAGGTTTGTGTAATAAATTTGCTACGAGTTTTCAATAGGATTTTACTCTTTGAAAACTGTTTAAACCAAATTTTAAAATTTTCTTGCCGCAATCCATCTCCATCTGCTCCATGTCAGATACGAAAACTTTAAAATCCTTCTGATTTGCAAGTTAAAAAGGCTATTCATCAAACATTGACTAGTATTTTGGAGATTCATTGCATATGTACATGACTTTTGGGCAAGTGAGTTTAGGCAAAAACCATGACACAGCTCCTTATAGTTCTGAGATATACATACAGATATAAATAAAATATCTGTCACACCACTCTAGTTGTAGTCGATTATAGTGATGTAGCAGAGGTTGAGGAACTGTCAAAGCCAGAATTCAAAGGGCATGCTAACAGTCATGCCAATTTTAGCTTGGGGAGAGGTGTTTGTGTGTGTGTGTGTGAGAGAGAGAGAGAGAGAGAGAGAGATGATACTTAGTACTGCTTTAAATCAGAATACAGTAGTGGCACTGCATCACATTACTAACCTGCAAGGGAGACTCATTTTTTTCCCTTTCACAAGAAGGTGCATTTATGTTCAGTTCTTTAGAATGAGCGCTTGTGGACTATGTAAATGATTAGGGTTTGTTGGTGGTAAAACTTCAGGACTGAATGTATTTTCTAGCCTGACTAGAACAAATGCAATGCATTCTTTATTTTAACCTGGATGCTCCTAGTATTTTAACCTAATCTCCATCTCCTGTACTTTCATCATACTTCACCATTTCAGAGCGTACTGTTGTTTTTTTTATAATGGCATTGTCTCATTGGCATGATACTGACTGTTGAAACAGCAAAAGAAGAGTTTGGAAGCACACATCAAACTACACCTTGAACTATATGAAGCATTTTTACAATGGGGAAACTGATCTATTTAATCCAACAATTTATAAGACATGAGGCATTTTGATGTATCCCATAATGATAAATCAAGATACACCAAAATAAGAAAATTGATTGACTTATTCTCAATCCATAGTTAACAAGCAAGGCAGTTCTTTGATGATTAATGGCTATTTTCTCCCCAAGGGACTGTTATGGCTTTGGGTTCCATTTAATAACATCGCTTAAAGTCCTGGTGAGTCTTATATTTTGCTGAAGGATGAAAAATCCATCATCATGGCACACCAGTCTGATGGAAAAAGAAATGATAAGGAGGCCCACGTGCATTATGTGTTTCATCTTTCAGACAGAATTAGCACGTTAGCACTCTGTCAGGATTTAATGCCTTTGGCCGGCTCGCTGGATTGCCGGACGTCCGTCCACTCCTGCATGGTGTTTTGAAGGGCCTGCGTCTTCTCTTTGTCCACCTGGACATAGTCAACTTTCTCGTCTGATGTTGCAGAAGATGTGGAAGGCTGTGGGAAGAGATTAATAATGGAATAAGCTAAGTGTTCAACAACCAATAATTTCACTATTCATACAAGTGGATTCAAGTTCTTCTTAAGTTCTACTGAAGTAACCTCATGTGTATATGAAGTATATGAATAAAAGAAAAGTATATGTGTACATGAATTTATATGAAGTGACCTTAGGGCAATATAGCCTGACAAAGTGTGTTGCAGACTTCCTCCTACATTGTATGTCTGATGGACAATGTAATTATCTTTCTAGCTAGTTGTTGAATGGCCTTGTCAGAACGTATTTGGGTTCAGTTAGGTTGGGAATCTTGGCAAGACTTGAAAAATGTTGTTCAACAATCATCTCTATCCAATCTTCTAAAGCTTGAGACATTTTGTGATGAAGACTGAGCAGAAACATCAGAATCCACTGTACAAATCTGACAGTCACACCCCAGCAGTGGCTTTAAAGGGTACCTGTGGTGAATTTGTATTAGTAGCTCTTTAAAACGATCACGTATGACAACAGTGGTTCCGTCAGGCAACGTCAGTCCTTGCTTCTTGTCAAGTATGTGCAAGTGCTGCCACACTACTACTACTAGGCATGTGCAGTGAGATGTAGCCTTCTTCGTTGGCTGTTCCAGCCCTGGTATCGTCGCAAATTTGTTGTTTTGTCCTATTGGCTGAGTTGCGTGCAGCAGACAGCAGTCAAAAATAACAGAGTGCAAAGTGTACAAAGCATACGGCTGCACAAACAACAAGTGCAGAAATCACAGAAAACATAATATAACATTGGCACATGCCATCCTCTGCAAACGTTTTTGATGCAACTGGATAGCGTGCGAAGACCACTTCATGTCGACTTTTACATCAAAAACACAGTATTTCTCCAATGTTGTAAATACCAACAAATGTCTGTTTCGCTGTGTAAGTAAAGCTGGGGTTGATAACTTTTTAGTTGTACACAAACTCTTATGTAGGTTGAAACAGTTTTACACGCCGGAGGCAATTATTAACTAATGAGATCAGAACAAGGTCCAAAAATTCTGTCATCAGTGTAATCCTTTAAAAACAAACAAACAAACAAACAAACAAACAAAAAAACCCCCAGCAAATGCTCGCATTACTTCCTGCTTGTGTGTGACCCTACCATATATGAACCAGCAGTCAAAGAGGAGCTCATGCGTGTGGAAGGGGTTAGGATTTGAGTGCAGGGTTCTTGAGAACCCTGAGGAGAATCTACTTTCAAATTTTGCTAGCTTTCCGGATTACCAACCCGCACTTTAACCATCGCAATCTAAAAATATAAATAAAAATAAACCTACAACCTGCAAGTACATAAAAATTACACCAAATAATACATAGATTTAGGCACTGCCTAAAAGTGGAGACCCCAATAGAAGTCTCTTAAAACGTGTCCAAGCCTGGGTTTGCGTTTTACTGCCTTCCTGATTTCCATTTTGATTTGTATCACCCGTTTTGTTAGTTTAAATATCAGTTTAGTGAGCTCATGTTCTGTGATTGTTCCATGAACATTTATTCATCTGTAAGTTTGTCTGCCTACCTGGGTTAGATTGCATGTTTCTTATTCTGCATGATTCTGAGCAGTGTCTGTCACCATGTAAATAAGCAATTCATTACAGTCAATCAGCATCAACAAAAATCAGTTTTCTGTGGTGGGCACGTGCAGACACCAGACAGGATTCGGGACAACCATACAAGCTATATTCCATGACAATGATGCTCCACTCTGGAGCTCCTCTAATATAATGCGGCTTGCAGTTTTAACCTGATGGTGTGAAGATATAGTACAGGTTACCTTTCTGTGTGGACCTGGGGAGCCAGACTGGAAATCCAGAGCCAAATAGTCAACGTTACCACCTTTCCTAGAAGCAGGGCTGCTGGTACCACTAACTGCTGGCGAGGTAGATGCTGGGTTTTGCTACAGATGCACACAATTATAATTTATGAGTCAGACATAAAATCTTTATGACACTACAGTACAGTTAGTCGAATCTGACAGCTAGCTAGCTTGAAATAGACAGAGTGATTAAATTAATAAATAGGTATAATATGTACAACTGTTTTAAATAGCTTTATAAACAATGTACAGCACTAAATCTTATCAAGTTATATGAAAATCATTTATCAGACATTAACTAAAATATATTGCTTTGAAAACTAGAACAAAAACAAATAACATGGCCGAGAATATAGGAATAGTTGTCAAGGGATTAGTCTGATTTTGGTAGACCACATTTTTTTAAGTGTCTCCTCTAACCATATTTAATAATTGTAGACTATTTGGCTGCAAATATTAAATATGGTTAGAGGATTAACTTAAAAAAATGTGGTCTACCAAAATCAGACTAATCCCTTGACAACTATTCCATATTCTCGGCCATGTTATTTGTTTTTGTTCTAGTTTTCAAAGCAATATATTTTAGTTAATGTCTGCCAAATGATTTTTCATATAAATTGATAATATTTAGTGCTGTACATTGTTTCGCACTAAAAAGAATGAGAGTTATTCAAAAACAATAACTGTATGCCAGCCACACATTAAAGTCTTGAAAATTGTGTGCAATCGTGAATTGTGGCAAACCAACTGCTCAAAAAAACAATTCCTGTTCAAACAGGGGCCTAGAACCTATAATAATATAAGCATAATATTTTCACAAATCTATAAGTTGCACTGGTGAACTGTGGTGTGACCCACCACAAGCATCGTAACTCTCAGATTGATCTATATTCTAAATGTCTGTCATCAAAGTACTGTATATCTCGTCAAACTGTTTCTTTCTGTAAATGTATAGATCAGTTTTCTAACATTCATTCATTCATTCATTTTCTAAGCCACAGGGAGGCTGGCACCTATTTCAGCCAACTCTGGGCGAAGGCGGGGTACACCCTGTACAGCTCACCTGACCACTGCAGGGACGGTTTGATAACAGTGCAAATAAAAAACTGCTCAGAAATTAGCCTGATACTAATTAGCATTTCAAATACAGAAACTCTGGCTTTTCTCACTCAAAGCCGTGAAGAGCAGCCATTCTCTAAAGACAAAAAAGATTTAATCCCTTGTGTGGGGGTTAAACGCACCATTGCCACATAATTTTCTTCACTGTCGGCAGAATCAGTGCTGGTGATGCTCTGAGTGGAGATGGGTCGACAATGTTGTGAGGAGATGGAGTTCATAACAGGCCTGGAATTAAACAGAAAAGACATACAAAAAGATTTTCTGTTAAGGTTTTTTTTACATTTGTTTTTATTTATTTATTTTTATTTTTTTTACTGACATCCATTCAGCAAAAATTTGTTTAGATCCCCTGCTGACCCTTAATTATACTCATACAGCTATAAATTCCATTATAGATTCCATTTAAACAAATCAAATGCACAATAAATACATCACATCCATAAAATCTTTCCCGTAATATAAGGTACATTTCTGAGTTTTGACATCATATACATTTTTATCTGATCACTAAACAATCCCAGAGCTAATAAATTTGGCTAAAATTCACTTACACAGGTCTGCTCCAGGACAAGGTTACGGGGCTCTTAAAAGGAAGCTCATCAATGATGCCATTGTTCCTCAGGTCCAGAGGCGATGGCTTCACTACAAATGACAAATAATTAACAAACATTGAAATTATTAATAGTACTGAATATGTTCTTTTAAATATTTAGGTGGATTGTTCCATACAGTAACCAAATATATTTGAATAATTTGATAAGTTTTTCTTTTAACTTGGATTATTATTGCCTTTAATTACTTGAATAATGTATTCTTATCATCATCATCATCATACTTTCATTTAATTTTCTGAACCACTTTATCCTTGATTAGAGCCGCAGAGAGGCTGGAGCCCATAACAGCTTACTCCAGCTGAAGGTGGGGTACACACACGAACATTTCTCCAGACCATCAAAGGGCCAACATAGACACAACCATTCATATTCACACCGTGGACATCAAGAACATCCAGTTAGGCTAATATGAATATCTTAGGACTGTCAGAGGAATCTGGAGCACCCGGAGGAAACCCATGCAAGCACAGGGAGAACTTGCAAACTCCACACAGAAACACCATATTATTATTATCATCATTATTATTATAATCACGTTAGCTGAAATGATTGAAACACATCCCTCACCTTTTCTGTTGGGTTTAAGGTTGCGGTTGATTGGTGGAGGCGTGACATCACTCACGCGGCCGGGTCGGTAGCACATTGATGCTGTACTGCCTTTCCTGGCTGGCAGAGTGGCAGAGAATCCTGGGAAGTCAAAGTGGTGTGGACCAGGACTCATGGGAATGTAATTGTTCTTGGGGCTGTCAGCCAGGGCAGCGTTCAGAGGGGAGGTTGAGGAGCCAGGGTTCATATGTACATAGTTGTCTTCTGAATTTCCACTGTCTGAGCGGGTAAGCGGAGTTTTTTCTCTCTGCCAAAGACATAAGAGTGAAACTCAAACTAGGCTCAACTTGCTTTATAAAGAAGAGATGTAGGTCTAAAAGAATATCTTACCAAGTAGGAGCTGAAGCCATCGTTGACAGATTCTACCGATTGACCAGAATTATTGAAATAGTGTGGACGCTGATTGCTCGTCTCAAATGAGGATCCTGCAGAGCAAAAAACCCTCATCAGAAACCACCGTAATAGTAAGAGTTTGCATAAAGGAAATAAAGCAACCATTCTGACAGAGACTCCTAGTATGTGTCAAAAAAATCCTGCACAAATTTCAAAGCAGTGAGCAATGAATTCTCAGAATGGTCACCATATGAAACTGCTTCATCATATACTTCATTGCCTTTCGATTATCCTTTCTGGGAACATGGCCTTCTAGCACAGGTGCATGAACAGACTGTTATTGAGCCAGCAGGGTCAAAAGGTCACTTCCTGTTACTCCAGACATGTTGGCCTGGCCTGACTGAGCACAGAGCCACCACGAAGGCCCAGAACATAGTCTGCTCATCTGTTTTTTTCTCTGCTTATCAGGCCGGAACGAGCCACTCTGGGACTGCATGCATGGCTTGAATTTCATTATCCTCCCTGCAGATCAGAGCAGCACAAGCCAGATTGCCTCTGTTTCAAATCAGATGTGAGCAGTGAATGGAGAATGGGAGAATGATGAAGATACAGGAAGAGGGAATGGAAAGAAAGCAATCTATAACGGAACAAGAGAGCAGTGAAAGCTTGAGCTTAATAGCTGAAGTATATGATTCTGGATGAAATAAAGATAGAAAAGGCTATGGTTTCCGCGGAATTTAACAAAATCAATTTCTATGATGAGTATGTGAAGACACCATCTTTGAGATTAAAAATGCTTTCATGTTATCTCTTTTTTTTTTTTTACGTCAATCAGATTGACCTAATGCATCTGTGTGATTTAGAGATTTAGAGGGTTACTAAAATCTAATAAAATATATTAACACAATATATATATAAATATATTTTGTTGGGCCCTGTGATGGCCTGGCGAGCTGTCCAGGGTGTACCCTGCCCTCGCCCAGAGTCGGCTGAGATGGGCACCAGCCTCCCCGCGACCCTAATTAGGAATAAGCGGTTCAGAGAATGAATGGATGAATGAATGAATGAATGAATGAATATATTGTGTTGTTTGGGAATAAAAAAAATATCTATATACAGATTTAGGCACTCCCTAATGTTGGAGCTCCTGATAGAGGTCTCTACTGATAGGTGTCCGAGGCTATTGTTAAAGAGTAGCACAGCTCCTTTAAGTGCTGCATCGAGTTTTTTTTTTTTCACCGCCCTTCACTAGATGATTTCCGTGTTCATTTGTATCACCTGTCTTGTTAGTTTAATTATCTGTTTAACAAGTTCCTGTTCCGTGCTCCCAATAATGTTTGGTGTTGTTTTGCCCAGCAAAAATTTGAGTTTCATTGTATGTTTTTATTTTGTGCAAGTCTGAGCAGTGATGTATGAGCCTCTATTTTTTGGGTTTCATTTTCATAATTAATAATAAGTAATTTTTTCTTTATTGGTTACACGACAGCAATACTGGGGTTTCTGTGGTGGCACGGACACGGGACAACCATCCAAGTCATGTTCCATGCCTATGGTGCTTCTCTCAGGCACTCCGATAAAAATTAATTTAAGATACAACACAAAATCTAAACTTGAACCAAGATATTTTGTAAATATGACATTTCTATATGTTTTTACTAAATTTAATTTCAGCCTATCACTATTTATTTGAATTTAGTGCATAATATATACGTATATGGCAAATTACTGAAATCCCAAGTCCATACCTCTGTGAAGCCTGATGTTCTCCACTGCTGGAAGCGTGTTCCTCCGTGGGATGACAGACATGTTGGCCACATCTCCATTTTGCCCTCCAAGAGATTGAGGGCTTCCCCAGCGCGTCTCTGAGTTTAGGCTGGGTTTTGGTGGTCTGGGTGGTGGGCCACCTGTTGAATCTGCACTGTTGGGTGTGAGAGCATTGTGGTTCCTATCGAATGTGCGTGGTATCTGGTAGATAGAGCCAGGTGTGCCAGGAAGATCATAGTTGTCTGCAGGGCGGTGGTCATTGAACTGAGCAGTGGCGAGTGCATTACAGGGCGTCTTATAGATGTAAATTTCTTCAGATTCAAGGTCAGAAGGCTCATCGGCACTGTGGGCTCGGGGTAACACATAGCAGGCTTCGTGGGGTGAATCTGCATGTACCCCTATCTGTTGGTGTTTATTGGATTTGGGGAGGCTGTAGGAGCCATGCAGCTGGGAGCCCGTCCCGTTCAGACACTGTGAGACGCCATGAGTAAGACGCTGCACTGCTGAGTCACTGCCCAGCAAGAGACTGCCACGCTGCGCCTGAGAGAAACTGGCACTCCTGGTGAAGCAATATATAGCATTAAGGTCAAAGATAAACAGGATGTTTGTAATGAAGAACATAAGAAACTGTGTTTATAAAATTAATTTATATCCACGGCTGCCTTAAGCATATATTACATGACTGAACCCAAAAGGCAACAACAGTTTTCAACTCTCTGTCATGATGGATGATGCTATTAGAGTCTATAATAACACAGTCTCACATTCAGCTGAGTCATTTCATTGCAAAGGCAGTCTGATATAGTGGGTCAATGGGAAGAATGCTTAAGCTTGCATCCAAATTAAAAAGTGGACTTTGTGTAATTCTTATGTAAGCAAGCTGTAGGAGCTGAACTAACAAGTCGTACTCTGTAGACACTGAGACAGGGAACAATCTGAGAAATGTTTACATGCTGCCTTCATTTCGCTTTGCTCACACTAATGAACATTTCCTCTGCATGACATTCTACTGCATTTATGCTACATCATATATATACAGTGCTTTCCTAAAATATGAAATAACCTCCTTCTTCAGACCGCCCATCTGTGAGGATGGATGGTCTTCCTTGTTTTATTGATGCAAATTTTGACAGAAATGATCAAAATTACAAACATCACACTGTCAGAATTTAGTTAAAGTAACTATCTTCCAACACAATTACAATTTTCAATGAATAGTATAAAAAATTCAGTAGAAAATGGTGTTAACCTCTACCCTAAGCTTGTTGCCTCTCAACATGCACAATGTGTTTGCATGTCATGGCAGTCTTCAAATTGATTGGCAAGTCAATTTTTCTCTAGTTAGAATGTGCTAATGCCTTAATTATGTGTGATGCAAGCCGATTTTCATAAAAAGGGAATATATTTGAGCAAGGTCCTGAGTTATCATAAATATCTGTGATTTGGCCAACAAATGAGATTAGATCATCATGGCTATGTTACTCATGAAAACACAAGACCTTTAGTTTTTTTTGCATATTTTATACAAAAAGTTTACAAAGTAATGAAAACGTAAAGCATAGAAATTTTGAACAATATTAATACCCCAGAAGATGCTTGTTGCTATGAACTAGTGTTATTGTCAGTGAGTGAAATCTGATTTATTTATCATTCATTGATTTATTTTGAATAGGGTCGCGGGGAGGCTGGCAGCTACGGGTGAGGGCAGAGTGTACCCTGGAATGCTCGCCAGGTCTTTTTTATTTATTGTAACCTAATTTCTAGTCAGAAAGATGTGTCAGTCTGCTTCACAACATAACAGCTAATATAATAAATGTTATCATGTATTGAAAGAGACAATATTTTTATTGCATGTAAACTAGTTGAAAGTAGATTGGTACAGAGTAAATGGGTTTATAATGTAATAAGCAATAAACACTGAAATATTTCCCAGTAATTATTAATCAGGGTGTGACCTGGCCAGACAGTTAGTATGTACAATTATAACAATGGTAGAGGCAGTGCTTTGGCAGAGAAGGAGAGAGTAGGGGCACCTGCATAGCAAAAATCAATGGCAAGTTAAGTATAAAATCTCAAATCATGCAATAGCTGTGTAACTTAGCCTATAGTATTTCCAGATTTCTAGATTTGTTTTACTTTGTGCTTTCAGAATACCAGAGTGGTCACCCTATCACTATCTGATACTTGCCCATTTCATAGCTCAGACACCATGCTTATAAACTTGTTGGTAATTTCTTTCAGTTCTAAATTTACTAACTGCTTTTTAATATTCAAGAGACATTTTCATGTTTTAACTGCCTTGTTTACAGATAGAATAGAATTAAAAACTAGATATGATTGATAATCAATCAAAAAACAAAATATTCAAGCAAAAGAATAATCTGTATTTTTGTGGTTTTGTAGCCTTTGAACTCTGTTCAGATGTTTCAGTACCATGGGAAGCCTACTAGAAAGGTGTACAGAGGTCATGCCCCTTACCGAGTGCCCTCACTCTTCCGGCTCATGCACTGGTGAAGAAGGAGGTAGTCCTGGGGTGCGCTGTTTGACAGAGGAGCATGGGAGTGGCGTATTGGCATGTCAAAGGTGAACAACATTGGTTGGCTAGAGTGTGATGGCACAGATGTCTTGCGTTCACCAAGCAGAGGAGCCAGAGAACCGCTGAGGTCACCAGCCATTGAGCGAAGCATGTGGGTAGTGGGTGGCCTATCATCTGCATAATTAAGAAAGGCAAAAAAAACAAAAACAAAAAAAAAAAAAAAACATGGAAGACTTAAATCATGGAAATACAATCAATTCAGCATCACACACATTTAAGTTTCACTGGATTTGACTGGTGACTTAAAAGAAAAACAAAATCAACATTCATCACCTCATGAGGTCACAGGAAACAGGATGTCCTGAACACTTCAGAAAGGATTCTACTTAAAATGACCCTTCAAAATGGATTTATTGATTTCTTTTTGCATGTATGGATATAAAAAGAGCAAGAAAAGCAGCCAGCTTCTCTCTCCCACCATGATCAATAAAGCCAACAGACAAGGAAAATTCAGTTAAGTATGTTAAGATGTAACATCTATGTTGGCAGTTTAGATTGAACAGCTTTCAGCGTGCACTACAACTCAGGCAGTGTAGACAGCCAATGTCTGAAGAGAAGTGAAAAATAAAACAATTTTTTGGTTTCTTTGTTTTCAACCAAAAATCATTTTTATTGCACACTGCTGCCTGCTGTGTTAGCACGCAAGTGCAAAATTGTGCTGCCTCTTTATCTATACCATATCTGTTTTTCTGTCTTCACACAGAACTGTGTGAACAGTATGGCCTTTGCATCGGGTTGTTTCTTAATGACATCTGATTTTTGTAGCATGGGTCTGCTGAGTGGAGGCAAATCTCAGGCCTTGCAACTCAAAATAGACCAGGCAGGAGGCCAAAAAAACAGAAAGTGCATATGACCCTTTCTTCCCACCACCCATCCTCCTCCTCACACACAACAAGCTGGGCAGAAAAAGTGAGAGAGTGCCAAAGAGTGGGCGGAAAAGTAAGTTTATTACGCCTCTTGAGAAGATCTGCACTTTCCACATGCTATAGTGGGAGGCAGAACGATACCCGCTACTACATATCCAGACCTCATCCATTTCTGATCTTCAGCTTATGGGTTATGTGCTGCATTTGTTCACTATTTACTGCTAATATGTACAATACTCAAGAAAGTATTTTTCCTGCTAAATCCGTGGAATCAGCATGACAGCTATTCAATACAGGGACCTTGGGATGAATGCGGTCATACCCCTGACTCAGGCATAGACAGAGGGAGAGGGAAATACAGACAGAGGGAGAGGGAAACAGACACAAAGTGAGACACAGATGTTCTTCACTTTACCCCAGCACTGGACAACCGGAAAAAGGCAATAACCAGACCACAGCGCTAGTGGGCTCACACTAGTCTTCAATTAGCCCATTGTTTTCTGAGGATCCACTACTATTCCTATGGCTAGTTTATCATGCACTCTTCCAATGCCCTCTGAGACATCTGTAAATGCTTCAATCATCTCTCTGAGCTCTGGTTCTTGTGCAGGCATTATATGTATTGATTTATTGGGGGATGCTCGTCCCCCATGAGGACAAAATATACACTGCACATTTGTAACAGATCTTTTTGGAATCAAGTTACATGATGGAGAAAATACCTTCAGGCAGTGCACTGTGGCTAAACTCTATAGTACTATATAGGTTTGACTATGTTGGACCAAAATGGAAAATTACATTATATAGTACTGATGAGACAATCTAGCCCAGGGAGTAGGCCTCATGGCTCATCAATGATGCTAATGGGATTGATGATCAATACTCTTGCTACAGTAAAGTGGCTAAAAAGGCTTTCCAGACTGATGGTAGTATAGAAAAGCATTTGGACTGTTTAGTATAGGTTTCTCAAATATGATAACGATGGTGGGACTATTTAAATGACCTTAAATTAAATCTTTCTTTTATTTCATAATTTGATTTTATTAAATCATTTTATGGTGCTTAAAGAATCTTTTGCTTTGATTGATCATTAACCTGGGTGGCACAGTGATGTGGTGATAAGTATGTCCGCCTCACAGCAAGAAAGTTCTGGGTTCGAGTTCCTGGCTCGGCGAGGGTGTATCTGTGTGGAGTTTTCATGTTCACCCCCTGCTTATGTGGGTTTCCTCCAATCACGCCAGTTTCCTCCCACAGGATAAAGACATGCACGTTTGGCTGTTCCAAATTGGCTGTAGGTGTGTGAGTGAATGTGAATGGTTCTGTGTGTGTGAGTGTGAGTGTGTGTGTTTGTGTGTGTGAGTGTGTGTGTGAATGGCAAACTGTCCAGGGTGTACCCCGCCTTCGCCCAGAGTCGGCTGAGATAGGCTTGAGTAACCCTGCAACCCTAGTAGGATTAAGCAATCGGCAAATGAATGAATGACTAAATGAAAGAATGAATGGATTAATTAATCATTAACCTTGTTTATGGTGGTTCCACAATGAATGTTACCATTATGTGAAAGGATTTTTGTGGTAAAACAGTAAAATGGGAAACAAAAAATATCTTATGCAACATTTTTTAAAAATCTATACACAATAACCTTTTTTTTTTTTTTTTTTTTTAATAAACACAAACAAACTCCTATGCTTTGACACCCAAAAACACACAATTTGCTAATTTCAGTAGAGATTTTGACCATGAATCAATGTTCACATAAAGACCAATGATACCTCTCCTACTGGCAAGGCTGCCACAATCTAATATCATCAGAAGTCCAAAATTAGCAAGGCTAGAATAAGGAGAAAGTGAAGAAAGACAGTCTTTTATCAAAACCTCATTTCCTTCCTACACTGAAAAAGTCATCCAATGACAGAAAAGAACATGATTTACATCTAATACAGAAATAGAAACATGGAATGACCTAGTGATAAAATCTGACTTTAGCATATTAAAAAAGAAATTGCACAGACACAGTTACAGTAATCGATGGGTATCAGTTTAACAGCTGGCTCTGATGACCATTCTACTGAAGCATATTCCCGCTCTTATCAGTCAAAATAATATCAAAACAGCGTAAACTTTCTCTTTTTAGGGAGAAAAGTCATTTCCTCAACGGTTTCTGCAAAAAAGAATGGTGTTTGTGTTTAAGGGAGGAGGACTTCACACAAAGTGTGTCACTCCTAACAAACTCTGGACAGGCTGCTTTTTGTCTCTTGGGTCCAATTCTTCCATGCAACACCATGCACAACGATAATGGTGCATCCAAAATGGTATGCCAAGAGGCATTTAGATTCCTCTAGTTGGGACACTCTGTTTGTACTTATGAGGCTGACGTCAATAGAAAACCTCTCTGGCCATTTAAAGGCTACTGTGGAGGCTGGTCAGAGGATGACAATAGTGGTGGTGTTATGGAAAACTTGTGGACTAATAATATACCTCAATAACAACAACAACTGGTTGCATGCAGAACTGGGACCAAATGAACAACATCCAAATTAAAGAGACAGATTAGTTAGGGATAAAAGCGAGTGAGCTGAGATGGTCAGGGAGACATGCTCTGAATATAAAGCAATTATGAGAGTGACACAGCAAGATGAGGGCCATGTCCCCGGAGCCAGGCTTCTCCAACCCCCCTTCACCACTGCCTGCATCATGTGAGTGCTGCTTGCAACCACACAGCAACATCAATTAGCTTTACGAGCTTGGCCTGATCAATCTGTTAAAAAAAAAAAAAAAAGTAGGGAAAAAGTCCTGCTTATTCAGTACCAGAAAATCAATATATATTTCCAAACAAAAAAATGAAGAAAAGACGAAGGAAATTAGGGTTCTTTCCATGTCCAGATTCCCAGGGAGTTTGTAAAAAACTAAGCACTACTACAAAGCAGTTAACAGATGATCATCCATAATCAGGGAAGAGTGAGGCAGGGGGAAAAAAAGAGAGCGAGAGAGTTCATTGCGGAGGATTGGAGGATTGCATTTCATTCGCTCAGTGGAAAAAGTGAGAGTAATACCTGGAACAGAGCACATCAGTTCCTTCAGCCAAGGGTGTGGAAGACAGCAATGTATAAGCTGATAGTATATTAAAAAGAGACTGAGAAAAATTCTGGAAACATTGATGTAATGCTTCAAATAAAATAATGATAGTATTCTGAGAGAATTCAATAAGGCTCACCAAATCAGATCAGCTAGTAAAGTACTGATGCGGGTAACAGTGCAAAGGTTGGAGAAGATGTTTATATAGAAGTGTTGTGCATAATGCTAAAAGACTGTACTAACTATGGTAATTTGTAATTAGGAAAAACTTTCATCAATTTTAGGCATATTATACCTTTATGGGGGGGGTGGCACGATGGCGTAGTGGTTAGCACATCCACCTCACTGCAAACAGGTTGAACAGCTAGGTTCAAGTCCCAGGCTCGATAGAGGCATTTCTGTGAGGAGTTTGCATGTTCTCCCCATGCATGAGTGGGAGTCCTCCAGTTTACTCCCACAGTCCAAAGACATGCACTTTAGGCTAACCGGATATTCTTGATTGCCCATGGGTGTGAGTGTGAGTGGTTGTGTTTGTGTTGGCCCTTCGATGGACTGGCAAGCTGTCCAGGGTGTACCCTGCCTTCGGTCAGAGTCGGCTGGGATAGGCTTCGGCCTCCTTGTAATGTTAGTAGAATAAAGCGCTTCAGCAAATGTATGAATGAATATACCTTTATGATGTAGCTAGCCAGCAGATACTAAGTGGAAGTTGGGTAGTAATGCTTCTGCGACTGGAAGTGCATTAAGATCTCAGAGTTGGCAAGGAGCCACCCCTGTATTGTTGAAAAAGACCGTTAACTCCCAGTCTCTCAAAAAAAATTTATTATGAGGAAATTGCATATTTTCAAAGCTGGTACAGGTAAACATCTGTCAAATGAGTGAATGACATATTTCTCATAATAATGTAATGATTAGATAGAGTTTATGAGTGATTGATGGGCCACATCAGCAATGGAGCCAAAATGGATGCCTCACGGCATGCTTTGGAAAAAAAAAAAAAAAAAAAAAACACAGCCTAATGGCTCAATGTTATAGACCCCATGAGCTATACTATAGAAACAGAACGTTAGTGCACACATTTAGCACACTCACTACCACTTTGGTTCTGTAAGTGGATTGTTTTAATTGCTATTTATTTGCCAGTCTAGCACCTAGCGTACAAAAGTAACCATGACATATCAGATCATCTTTCAGGTTAACGCAATGCTCTTAATCCATAAAAGGAACTTCATGTAAATGCTTAGGTGTTTCAGTTGCAATCATAAGTAAAACTTTAAGTATAAATTTTCTATTTGTTTTACCTTTAAAAAAATTAATTCTTAAGATATTTTTTGACACATTTCATTTTGTAATAATATTTTTTAATGGACCAGAAAAAGATATTGATAAATGAGACATTTAGAGACATTCAGCCTTGAGGAAAAGGCAAGTGCATCAGTTTGTGAAGACATTAGAATCTGAATATAGCAGATATAGAAGACTGAAGAAACCTCATATAGTCGCTGACCAGAGAAATCTAATTATTATTATTATTATTATTAT
>JAQMYF010000013.1:13550205-13557901 GCA_030014195.1 Neosilurus mollespiculum | reverse complement strand
GTTGGGTATAAAGCATGTAGCGTATAGAGCCTGCGGGGTATAGAGCCTGTAGCGTATAGAGCCTGCGGGGTAGAGAGCCTGTAGGGTATAGAGCCTGTGGGGTATAGAGCCTGTGGGGTATAAAGCATGTAGCATATAGAGCCTGTAAGGTATAGGGCCTGCGGGGTATAGAGCCTGTAGGGTATAGAGCCTGCGGGGTATAGAGCCTGTGGGGTATAAAGCATGTAGCGTATAGAGCCTGTTGGGTATAAAGCATGTAGCATATAGAGCCTGCGGGGTATAGAGCCTGCGGGGTATAGAGCCTGCGGGGTATAGAGCCTGCAGGGTATAGAGCCTATAGGGTATAGAGCCTGTAGAGTATAAATCCAGAGTTCTCCATTAGTCTCCAAGAACCATGTTTCAGTTCCAAGTCAACAAAATCCTCCTCACACAAGCAAGCTCCACCCACTTCCATGCAAATAAACTGTAAATTGTAGTGAATAGTGTGTTTGTGTGTATGTGTGTGTGTGTGTGTGTGTGTGTGTGTGTGTGTGTGTATATGCGTGAGAGTGTGTTTGTGTGTATATGTATGTTTGTGTGTATATGTGAGCGAGTGCATGCACGTGTGTGTTTGTGTGTATGTATGTGTTTGAGTGTATGTGCATGTGTGTGTGTGTATATGGGAGCGAGTATGCACGTGTGTGTGTTTGTGCGTGTATGTGGGTGTGTGTGTGTGTGTGTGTGTGTGTGTGTGTGTGTGTGTGTGTGTGTGAGAGAGTATATGCTCGTGTGTGTGTTTGTGTGTATATGTGAGCGAGTGTATGCACGTGTGTGTGTGTGTGTATATGGGAGCAAGTATGCACGTGTGTGTGTGAGTGTGTGAGAAGACACACGGACAAAACCACTCCAGGGAACCGTATTTGCTGCTCACAAACTGCTACTGTAGAGTAAAACACAACGGCGGTGGTGACTCAGTGGTTAAGGCTCTGGGTTACTGATCGGAAGGTCAGGGGTTCAAGCCCCAGTTCCACCAACCTGTTACTGTTGTGCCCTTGAGCATGGTCCCTAACCCTCAGCTGCTCGGATGTATAAAATGAGGAATGCAAGTTGTTTTGGATAATTCTGATAAATGCCATTAATGAAAATGTAAATATTTAATTTGCTAACCGGAGTGGTGCATGACTTACACGTGTGTTTTTTTTATAATTTATGAGATAATTAAGCTCGTGAGTCAGTATAAAAAGTATAAAACACAGAAGAATGGGGAGGTGGTACATGCAGTGATGGCGGTGATGGTGATGTATACTGTACGGATAAGAGAGAGAGATTTTCATACTAACCTCAGTGTTATATCACTGTCTGTACGACTTGATGTTTAAAACATCTCCATACGTATGTCAGAGAGTCATGTAATAAGTGTGTGTGTGTGTGTGTGTGTGTGTGTGTGTGTGTGTGTGTGTGTGTGTGTGTGTGTGTAGGCGACAGAGATGTTGGTTCACAACGCTCAGAACCTGATGCAGTCAGTGAAGGAGACGGTGCGTGAAGCTGAGGCGGCGTCCATCAAGATCCGCACGGACGCAGGGTTTACACTGCACTGGGTCCGCAAGACCCCCTGGTACCAGTGAGGAGGGGGACACACTCCATCTCTCTCTCTCTCTATCTCTCTCACACACCCACACCCACACACACTCTCTCTGTCTCTCTCTCTCTCTCTCTCTCTCTCTCTCTCTCTCTATCACACACACACATCTGTGCCTCCAGTACCATGGTGCAAGATGACATCACCTGGTATAAAGTCACCAAGCTGTCAAAATAATCAGAAAGGACTTGCACTTATCATTAACATCATCAATACTAGCTTATGTGCAATTCCTTTTATATCCAAAAGCATTGACGGGATATGTTCACACCTCTTCACATTTTATTTTCCTGGAATTCGTTTTAAAGCAAACAATTCCAAGGAATCAGTAAGTGCATAACCTGAAATGCAAAGGAAAAAAATGGCAAAACAACAAAATTCTCACATAACTACTTCCAAGTAACTCTGCAATCCTAGTACTACTAATCTGTAGTAAATAATACTAATACTGATAACAATTAATAATAACAATTCCATGTTAGCATGAGCTCAGATCTTAACAATCCTTATTGCCATTTGATGTCTGTTTAGAGACTGGCTTCATACTGTTGCACTATAAAATCACCCACTAAAAATAATAAGGAATATTCTACCTCAAAATGGCGGGGGGATGGGGGGGGGGGGCATCTCTGCATCATTCCCACTGTATTTCCAATACATTCTAACAGACTGCAAGGCAGTAAGGGCATCTGAGGTTGTGACCCAATTTAGATGAGTGTCATGAGTTTAGCATATAATGAAATGCAACAAACAACCATGTGTTCAGAATAATAAATGATTGGACATTTATAGCAACAGTGTGGAACAACTAATTTTAGAAACAGACTGGTACAATTTTGTGTCTTTAATACCCAAATTCCTGTGCTTATTATAGCTCAGTCAGGCCATGATTACTCAACCCAGTCTAGAAGAAGACTGGAGACTTGCTTATGTGATAAATTAATGCCACACAGTTGTACATTTTTTAAACTAATTACAAGTATATACTTTTTCTTTAAGAGCCTTAAAGATTAACATAGCACTACAAATAGAACCATTTCACTTGTATGTTCACTTACCCTCTCACTTACTTGCTGAACTGCTTAATCCTAGTATTAGTGTTGTGGGGAGGCTGAGGCCTACCTCAGCTGACACCAGGCAAAGGCAGGGTACACCCTGAATAGCTCACCAGACCCTCACAGGGCAACACATAACCATTCACACTGCCACCTAGGGGCAGTCTGAAACTGCCAATTAGCCAGATTTGCATGTCTTTAGACTGTGAGAGGAAACCGGAGTTAAAAACATCCAAGCCTAGGACTTGAACACAGGACCTTCTTGCTGTGAGGTGGACGTTCTAACCACTATGCCACGGTTAAACTAAATGTATAAACCCTAAGTATTTTTACTGATGCCCTGCTCATAAACATTCATTGATTCATTCATTCATTCTCTGAACCAGTTAATACTAATTAGGGTTGTGGGGAGGCTGGCGCCCATCTCAGCCAACTCTGGGCGAAGGCAGAGTACACACCAGAGTACAGACGAAACACCAGTGGTCTACTCTTGATGAACGACAGCAATGGTTCTTTTACATGCCTCTCACCACAGGCAGTGAGAGACCCAGTTAGCTGCACTAGAGGGACAGCAGTGACAACTTGGTGATAGTGGGGCTTGAACCCCTGACTTTCAGATCAGTAAGCCGGCACCCTACCACCATATACACTATATACATATTTTTTCTAGAAAACATAGCTTTTTCGTTTCCAAAGAAACATTCTGCCTACACAAGCAAATCTATACACAGTTATATGTATAAATATCTAAACAGTGACAGTAAACTATAACCTGTCTCCAAACACCTTGACAATAATAATAATAACATGCAAACTAGTAATGTTATTGTGGAAAAATATCAATGTGCCCAAAAGCTCTAAAACAAACAAACAGACCAAAATAAAACACAATAATTTACGCGGACTGATGATGTGGTGAAAATACTGTGGTTTACATGTACACATAAAGTGTTTTGCCAGGTTTTATCCAATAAACCGATAACTAGCACATGGGTAACACACAAAACCTCAACTAACATGCACAAGTTTCAGGCTGAGCAACATGTAACTGTAACTGAAGCAGCATGTTTTTCCCATCTACATTCAAAAACATTTCAAAAGTTTTCATTTTCAGTGAGTCCAAACCCTCATTTTGCATCGACACAAGGTCAAAATATCTGTATATGTGTGGCCAAGGACTGAATATCCTACATGCAAGTTTCCATCCTCTTAACAGCCACATATACTATAATGTAACTATACTTAATATACTGTTACTCTAAAACAGACCACATTTCTAAAGCAATCATTAGTGCGAACTACAGAAAAATTCTCAAAACGAACGAATTAGAACTACATAAATAAAAGGATACTGCACGACTTTGCATTGCTCCATCCTGAGATGAGGCACAGTGTTTCCTGTAGGTGCCATCCAGAGGAAGTCTGGAGCCTGCTACCGCTGCAGTTTAGCTTTCAGCAGTCGCACAAACAGGTACAACCCCAGGACGCGCTGAAGGACAGACCACATGCTATATAAAGATCAAACATGTCTACTGTCACATCCTGACTCAAAAATGGTCAGGGAAACTGGGTCAAGTCAGAGGCCCCATTTGAGGAAATTTATTTCCTTATATCCTAATAAATTACATGTAATTGAATAAAGCAGGGACAGTGGTGGCCTGGTGGTAGGGTGCTGGATTACTGATCCCAAGGTCAGGGGTTCAAGTCCCACTATCAGTGGGATGTCACTGCTGTCTCCCCAGTGCAGCTAACTGGGTTATCAAAGGCCGGCCATGTCTCTCACTGTCTGTGGTGAAAGGCATGTAAAAGAACCATTGCTGATTTTCGTCAAGACGAGGCTGCATAGCCGTCAGCGTGTTTCCACCGTGCGATGGCCTGGCGAGCTATCCAGGGTGTACTCTGCCCTTACCAAGAGTCGGCTGAGATGAGCGCCAGCCTCCCCGGTGACCCTAATTAGGATTAAGCGGTTCAGAAAATGAATGAATAAATAAAGCAGAGCAGCATCTTTTTTGACACATCAGGTCGTCTACTATTCATATTCCCACAAACTGGAGATTAGATGACTTGAGTATGTTCAAAGATCTAAAAAGGGAATCTATGCTTTCTGTTTTTTTTTTATCTGGCACCTTCAGATACAGCTCTGTGCCTGTGTTTTGTCTGATACTTCGGCTAAATTCTTAACTGCTCTGATGAAACTGAACAAGGAAAATGTCTGAGAAGCAGAATGTTGTCTATCAAAGCAGGAACTGGGAGGTGCTCAGTGTTGACCTGCAGAGCTAGGACCTTCTCAGAGACCCTCATCAAAACAAGAGTGCTGGGTCTAGGCAAACTCGCTGACCTCCTCCCAGACCCAGGTGCACTTATTCTAAATCAGGATAAAAGCAGACTCTCACAATCTCAGATATACACCACTGTATATGGGCTTGTGTGCACATGCATACACACAGACCCTCTGACCGTTGGAAAACATGAAGGCGTGAAGATATTTTGCACTTACTTTACTTTGATATGATCAGTCTGGAATTCTGGGAAGGATTATGCAAACAGAGGTGTTTGTGAAGTGATGTCAGCGAAAACAGCCAAGAGAGTGGGTGGCACCAACTAACACTACTGCTGCAGGCTACTCTAGTTATACACACTCTCACTGCCTGTTACTACACAAAACACAGAACATGCTGGAGATTTTTTTCTTAAATGCTGGAATTTGGTCTTAAATGTTATGTTTAGCTTAGCACAGGTCAGCCCATCTGTTCTCCAACCATGCCATGTAATCCATCCAATATGGGTAGTGTATAGATAACAATTACTCACTAAAGACGAGGTGGACATCCACCGATGCCGGAGTCGAATAATTGTTGTTGTATATACTATATGGGAACATAAGAAAAGAAAAACTAAAATGGCTTTTTAATGGTTTAGTTTTACATTTGGAGTTGATCCAAGCATTGTCTCGGGTTTGCAGGGTAGATAATTAACAACTATTCGCAGAAAGCGAGGAAGAAGTAGCGGAATCAGATCGGATCGAAATCAGATATACTAATGTCTGTTAGTATATACTACAAAGGGAACAGCAAGATCTAATTGTCCCCCTATATCGAGATTAAAAGCATTATTCCTAGTGGATGATGCTTAAATCAAAACAATGGACACTTTTGTCACAGTCAATTGTAGCATTGTTATCATGCTGTAAAATATAAAAATAAACATTAAAAATCGTATTCTAGTTTGCTTTTCTTGTGCTTTTACGCATACTGTATACTAAAACATCTTTACGGTTTGCAGTTTGCTTTCGTTTTCATATAGAATGTACTAAACCCTGAACGAGTAGGCTATAAGCTGATGCTGTTAGGTACATACCGTAGCACTTAGCTTGGCTTAGAGAGTGCAAAGCTCACCTGGCCTGCCTTTGACGTGGTTAAATGAAATACATATAAACTAAAAAGATACTTTCCTTTACTTTTCTTTATGTTTCCATGTAGTATATATGTAAACACTTGAAGCTCTGCACCTGCTTGGGTGTGCACGCTAAGCTTACCTGGGTCCATCATTATTTAAAAAAATCTAAGAAATAAAACATGTTTTACATTTAAACATTTTAATGTGCTGTTCTGCTTATGTTCCTGTGTAGTATATACTAAAACGTTTATGCACCTTAGGCTCAATAGATGTTGCAGAATTGAATAGTCCCTATGTTGTTCTACTGAGTGACATCCACCTCACCTTCGGCACATAACTGTTAATTATCCAGTGATAGCACACCAGTCATATCGGGGCATTCCTGTGTAGTATACCGTTTACACATAGGTATGTACCTTACTGTGTATTTGTGCTTTTTTTATGGAGTCTTGTGTTCCATGTGTAATCTAATCAATCAATGCTGTACTTAGTTTACATGTTTTTATCAACAGTGTGAAATATTTTCATTTTTAGCAGTTTCCTACCCACAATCTCATTCACCGACCTGTAATTGAGCTAGTGGTATTTTATTTTTACTTCATTCATTCATTTGCCAAACCACTTTATCCTACTATGTTCACAGGGAGACTGGGAGCTGACTCTGGAATAAAGTGGAGTACACCCTGAACAGTTCGCAAGTCCATCACAGAGCCAACACATACAACCATTAACACAGACACACTCACATCTAGGGGCAATTTGGAACAAACAATTACCCTAATGTGCATGTCTTTGGACTGCAGGAAGAAACCAGTGTACCCGGAAGCAAACTCCACAGAGAAACGCCCTCGCTGAGCCCAGAACTCGAACTCAGGACCTTCTTGCTGTGAGGCAGACGTGCTGCCCACTTTTACTTCATCTCTTCCTAAATTGAGAGAGATGCAGCAGTGCTTTAGTCCTTTATTCTGTCCTTACATCTTCATCTGCACGCTCTGCCCAAACAGATTCTCATAGCTCACAACATAGCTGAGCCAGGCATCTGCCATACCTGTATCACTGTATAAATGAATAGTATTCTTGAACTTTAAATCTAGGATTTACTTTACTTTGAACCAAGTCTCCACTAATGTACTCTGGATTTAACAGCAAAAACTAGAGTTTAACCCTAAACCTGTGAGGAGTGGTTCACAAATGCTTCTCAAAAGAATAATAATAATAATAATTTTATGAATTTTATTCGGGCAGAGTGTTAAAGTGACAATGGTGATAGGAAAAGGAAAGAGAGAGCTATTGTTTTGGGACATGCCAGAACTGTCCGTCCACTTCCGATCACTAGTTTTATTATAGGCGTTGCGGTAGTACCACTGCTTGTGGCATGGCATCAGAGAACACAATTTTAAGCACCAGATAGTGTTTCAGAACAGCATCAGTAGGGAACAGCTGTGTTCATTATCTACATGCCATGTTTTTTGTCGCAGAGATGCTTTGCAGATATGCATGCTTAATAATGATCAATAATGTAACAAGCCTGCCTGGCAGCAGCATGAAAAGACTGGATTGAATTTGTTTCTGGAATTGTAAGATCAGATCTAAAAATCAGCTTGAGTCATGTTCTCACTGATTCCTG
>JAQMYF010000013.1:13537705-13545205 GCA_030014195.1 Neosilurus mollespiculum | reverse complement strand
ACACAACTGTTGATTAGAGAGAGCTGCCATCTAGCGGTCAGAAAGTATAAAACAGCTAATTACAGACTCCACTAAGCCTACGTGTGAATAATCATCACCCATCATACACTATGCTATTGTAATTTAGTCTTTAAGAACATATATGAATTAAAACAAACTACACTTTGCTATTAAGCAAAAGACTGCATTTAAAAGACTTCAAGACAGAAATCAGTGCATAAACATGGAACTGCAATACGAATGTTCAAAGCGAAACAGGACAGGAATGTGGTTGGTGCTCATATTAAATGAACTCTCAAAAAGCTTTTTAGCTACAGTATTTACAAACCATTGAGGCTCAGGCCTGGCAAGGTGAGATGATCTGTACACATTTGCAAGTGATTTGCATGTCAATTGCGCACTGCTGAATTATGAAACAGGCTCTGAGATCGAGATCTTAACTCCCTCACTTCTGTTTTCCAGTTTGTTTTTTTATGACAGATTATATTTTATAGAAAATGATATTTATGATGTGAAGGAAGCATTTGTCAATGAAGTCTCTCTTTTTTTTTTTTTTAAACAGACAAAAAAACCCCCACCAAAATTCTTAATGTAATCTGGATACTGTTTGTTGGTGTCTGATTCTGTGCATTAGGTATGATTCTCCACTACCACTCTGTAAATGCATACACACATGACATAATACAATGTCCTTTTTATCAGTTTATTATATATTCTGCTTTAAAGCACACAGGAGCATGAAAACCTTGCGAACGGAATAGTGTCCTTGATGTTGTCGATTCCTAAAACACACTGCAGGTACCTCTCGAAGCCCATCCCAAAACCACCGTGAGGCACCGAGCCAAACTCTCTCAGCTGAAGATACCTATAAAAAGGAGACAGCAGAGTAAGTGGATATACCTTTAATGCAGCTGGGAACCAGTGAGCACTAAAATGTGATCTGGAAAGATCATGGCCGTACCATGCATACGTATCATCTAATCCAGCCCTGGAAAAACAAGGAATAAAGATTACACTGAGTAATAACTCACACGTAGATATAAATATGACCACTGTGTGGTGAGTCTAAGTATCTCTTCAAATTACTTACTTTTACTCTTACATAGATCACATAATAACTCATCAGTTAATATAAATGCTCTTATTTTATAAGTAATACAATAATTTATTGTAAAAGACAAATGTTGCAAAAAAATTAATGCCAGCCTAAATCTTTTAAAAAATGTCTTATGAACTATATATAGTTTTGGAACAACTCCACTTTAATGCTATTAAAAATCAGGACCAAAAAAGTCTGAGCACAAACATCCAAGTCAATATGAAAATAGTTGAATAAATAAAGTCTAACAATTTTAGACATTTAGAAAGTCTCCAAACTTACATAATTCTCTATGTGTTGCTTTATTAAACAGTAACAGTAAGACTGGCACTAATTCTGAAAGAACGGTTTCACAGGGCATTCGCGCTAATAAAAAAAATGTGATATTAACTATACTTGCTTATGAGTATGTAAGAGTATGTTCATTAATTGCAAATTTCACTGTACTTTTTTTTTAAAATCGCTTATTTGGGAAAAGATTTACAGTCCAAAAACCTGCACAGTAGACTAACTGGCAGTTCCGAATTGCCCTTAGGTGTGACAGTGAGTGTGAATGGTTGTATGCATGCTGCCCTGCGATGGCCTGGCAAGATGTTCAGGGTGTACCCCGCCTTTGCCCAGAGTTGGCTGAGATAGGCGACAGTCTCCCGCAAGCCTAAAGGATTAAGTGGCTTAGAAAATGAATGAATGAAGTAGAAAAAAAGTTAATTTTTGAAATTTTAACTTCGTTTGCTTGCTTCATAACTCACTACACTCCCCCAGTAATTTTTTGATTTTTTCCTATCATGCATCATATGATGGCTTTACATTATCAGGAGAAGCAAGCTCCAATCATGCCAAGGTATCTTTGTATAAATAACGGAGCTGGATATTAAGTGTTTATCAAGCTCCACTATAGAGTAAGCTTCATCTCTGACTTGTCAAAGACAGCATTACGCTTCCTATTGTTCACTTTTTATAGCATCGATTTCAGAGGAACGCTAATTTGAGGAAAAAATTATTAAAAATAAACGCTTGACTTTGTAGTAAACTGCCAGCACGTAGGTTAGAAAAAAACATCTAATTGAAAGCTTACTGTGATATTAGTGCGCTGACTGAAATTATTTCACATACATCCTGGATGCCACTGGATATCAGTGCTGATATTGGGAGTTTCCCACACCTGATTCACTGGTCTCATGTCTGAATCTGTCTAAGAAACTGGCGAATCCTCTCGGCTAGCACTGCTTCATGAGTCATCCATAATTAATTTCAGGTACGATTAGGGTAAATCATACGTACTGTGAATAGACAAAACACTTTAGCTGAGGCATCTTCTCCTGATGCTGAAGCATGGGTTACACCTTTTCCGCCATTTTTCCATGGGCATTCTGAGCAAGACTTTATTTTATTTTTAACATTTCTTGCATTAAGAATCATGAAAAAACATGAGAATAATAATAGCCATGGACTAAAATTATGCTGGACATTTTCACAAATTTTCTGTGAACCTTTAAGAAAAACCAGCCTGTGTATTCTGTTTCAGATAAAATAGCCCCAGTGGCATTCCTTTTTTCAGTACACTTTCACTCTGTTTCATTAAGGACACCAAGGACAGCTGTATCAAGCTGTAAACAGTGGTGCTACAGTGAGAATGCGGTTCGCTTACTGGGCTAGCCGAGTCCTAAGAAGCTCTGGTCGTTCCTCTCGGAGAGAACCACCACACAGCTCCCCCACACCGGGAACCAAGAGGTCGACTGCAGCTGCCTGGCAAAAACAAAATGATCAACAATTTACTTAAAAAAAAAACCTAAGTGCAAATAAAATGCAAATGATCACACACACTCTCAGGAAAACAGAAAGAAACAACACAACTGTTCTTTGGGTCTGAGAGGGATCAGTCAGCACACAGCCACTGGCGGTATAAATGGGGTTTATTATTATTATATATTTTTTAAAAAACAAACCTCATTAAATTATTGCCACTTCCAAGGATTCTTAGGTACAAAATTTCCCTAGGTAATTTTGGGAACAGTCAGAGCATAGTGCACATGATGGCTCAAGAATCATAAATCTCTCCAAGGATTGAAGGAACTGAGATTTACAGAACATGGGTAGCATTTTGGGATCTCCAAGTTCCTCCATGTCAACTACTTATTGAGAAAGTCCCGGAAGAAAGCTTTTCCTTTCATATAACTACAAACATAAGTGCTGAGAGTTCGTTAGACACGCCTGAATTTTTCACTGACATCAAGTTCATTCATTAAGGTCAGACAGGACAAAAATGTTCATAAAGGGAAGGAATGTTCTACAAAAAGAACCGAATCAACATGGTTATAGTATGACAATGTGATGTAGGGCTGCTTTTTTTTTCTCCAATGGTCTTGAGAATTTTAAGATACATTGGACTTGGACTCATGGACTCTATGTCATATGAGAAAACTATAAATGAAAATCTGTCTGCCTTTGCCAAAAGGTTACATGTGGGTCATGGTTTGATGTTAAAGGGCAGTAATCCAGAACATCAATCAGCTTGTGCTTTACTATTGCAGGCCAATATGAATACACAGACTCTGTGGTTATTCTTACTGTGTGCCGAGGCTGGTCTCGATTGTCTCTGGCATAGAAAGGTTTTAGCTCATATGGATAATCCATCACAAAGACTGGAACATTCCCACAATGCTGCACAATGTACTTCTCATGCTCTGTCTGAAGATCACAGCCCCACTATTTTTAAGATAAGAGAAAGAGAGAAACAGATATACACTACAGCACATCAGAAATACTGGGGAAAATATAAATGTGCAAGTGAATGAGTTGGAGGACTTCCTTACCTCTGGTTTGAAGGTAAATTGCTCTGAACTGCGGTTTAGAATGTCAATCGCCTCTGTATAGGAAATGCTACGAAACACAATTCACGATTTCATAGATTAATTAGTATTCATAAAAAATAGTATATTTGTTAATTACTTTGGGTATTTTTATTATTATTATTTCTCGTATACTTTAGCACACATCAATAAAACATAAATGCATTTGTCCAAAGTTAAATAAAAATTTGAACCCATTTTTGTGAAGATAAGACCCTAGAATCAAAAACAATTTGAAGTTTAGTTCATAAAATCCTGGTATCCCTTAAAACATGTTAGTTGTTTTGCCTGCTACTGGCAGTACTATGACCTTCCATCATCCAAAACAGTGGATTGTACATGTGTGTCGGTTAACTGAGCACCTGGGTCTTTTCATAATTGTTCCCTAGACAAAAACAGAAGTCGCCCTCACCAACACCAGCTCTTTATTTTACAACGTCTATTGTTTATACGCCTGAATGACTATAACTTGGAGTAAAAGCAGATCAGTAGTTGTTGGGCATTGCCTTTTGTCCAGACTAAACACAACATTTACCCTCCCACGTAACAGGATGACAACTATAGAGTTCAAAGGGCCAAATCTGTTTGTGACTTGTGTAATCCGCATGACTGAGACACTATGACTAGCCTGAAAATTAACAGAGCTTCAACCACAAAGTAAAATTTTTTTATTGTTAGAAGAGAAACTAGACGTCTCAAACAGGCCTCATCAACTGAATTACACGCAGCCAGTAGAAGAGTGGACTACAGCTGAAAGGAACTATGAAATGACAAAATGATGTTCTTTTATTTATTTATTTATTTATTTATTCACTTTACAACTGAAATAGCCTCAGAGCATGACAGTAAAATCAGGCACACACAATTAGGGACACAGGAAGGCTATTTACACAGAGAGTGCTGCAATTTTAAGCAGCATGTATGCGGCTGTTAATAGAGATTATGTGTTGTTTAAAATAATTATACCACCACACAGTTCTGTAACACTGGAATCAGAATATTTATGTCTACCATAACTGAAAGATTTATAATCTACACATTTGATATACATAACATACATATACATACTGCCTAAATGTGGCGCCCCTCTCTATTAATAGGTGTCCAAGCCCGGGATTGCTTTTGACTGCCTTTCCTTTCACAAGCTGATTGTGAAATCTTATTTTGATGTTTGCTGTGAAATCTGATTTTGAAAATCTGATTTTGATGTTTGCTCCACAAATATTTATTTACCTACAAGTGTCTTCCCACAGTAACTACGATAGATGTGTTTTTTATTCCATCCATCTCTTCACAGTTGCATTCCATGCACTAACTCAAAAATGCCATAACTGATCATCACCATTTTTGGTGTGGATGTTTGGACTGGTTAACTACACAAGCCTACTGATTTTTTTCATGGTCCAATATCCAACATGGCCACCACAGCTGCCATCTTCAATATGTATTCTGTGCACTAGCTCAAAAACGCCATCACCGATCATCAACATTTTTGGTGTAGATGTTGGTACTGTGTAACAACACAAGCCTTTCGATTTTCGTTACATTCTGATATCCAATATGGCTGCCTCAGCTGCCATCTTGAATGTGCATTCTGCACACTAGTTTAAAAACACAATCACTGATCATCAACATTTTTGGTGTGGATGTTGGGACTGGGTAAGTACACAAGACTATTTACTGTCGTCACAGTCAAATATCCAATATGGCCACTGTATCTGCCACCTTGAGTTTGCGTTTCAGGCATTATATCAAAAACACCATCACCGATCATCACAATTTTTGGTTGTACATCTTGAGACAGGGCATACCTTTTCTAATGTGGTGCATGGGCTGGGGAGCATTGTGATGTTTTGCAGGGCCATTTAAAAAAAATAATAATAATAACACTGATAAGAGATTGCATGTGAAAATGGTGAACATGTTTTAAACTCATTGCTATGCATAAAAAAATGTTTATACATCATACACCTGGTGACCCTGTCAAGAAAAAGATATCCAATGGCATAATATATGTTATTACACTGAAATAAAGTGCTTACAGCTGTTAGTTTTGCTTATAGACCCATAAATAACCTTACTAGCCTTGGAGGCTACCGCAATATATTTGCACATATACAGTAAGTACTTTCTTCCTGCTTTATCCAAAAAATTGAAATGATAAAGATTTTACATTTTGGTGATGACTGGAATTTAGTTGTATTAGAATTTCTGAAACTCTTTGAATACAAACTGAAACAAATTCTGATGAAAAGGATTCTTCAGAGAATTCTAAGAATTAGCTTCAGCTCCTAATACCAAAGAATATGCCAAATATGATAAGAAGGAGATTATACCTACACATTAAAGTTTCTTTTCATCATGAGGTCCACTTGTTCCTGTAAATAAGACAAATGATTGTGCCACACAAATACCATGCTTTGTTCAGCTCAGTTCTGTATGTATTTGGCTTCAATGGATTAATCTTACAGCTTACTCTATATCCTGGTGAGATGTATTTGTGAAATAATTCCACATCCTCTGCACAGTCAGAAAGCAGATTGTCTGTGGTTGTCTTGAACAGACCCTCCATAACCTGAGAAACAGAAGTAACATAAAAAAAAAAACACACAACACACATACTGTACATAACTGTATATTTAAACTGGATCCATGCCTGGACTAACTCAAATCAAACATGATCATTCTGCATATGCAAGGAAACTCACAAAATATAAAACAACCAAACAGACCTCATAAAAGCAGATGGAGAAGAACACCATAACCAAAATGCAAAACTTGCAACTAAAACCCCTGATAAAATATAATGCTAAATAGTCTTTCGTAGGTGTTGTAGTTTATTCAGTAGGTCAGTAATGCTCAGTAGCTGACCTTGGTGAGATCATTCAGTGACTCAGTGAAAGCGATTTCTGCCTCCACCATGTAAAACTCAGCCAAGTGTCTCCTCGTCTGGGAATTTTCTGCTCGAAATGTTGGGCCAAATGTGTAAACAGCAGGAAAAGCCCTAAAGAAAACAATAGTAAATAAAAAAAAAATTTTAAAAAATAAAGTAAAAAAAAGGAATTTTATACTACTCAAGCCTTGTTAATAAACATGAATTCCGATTTCTTAAATATTAAGACAAGTTTAGGTTGTGCAGTGGCTCAGTGGTTATCACTGTCGCCTCACAGAAAGAAGGTACAAGATTCAAATCTCACAGTTGACTGGACCTTTATGTGTGGGGTTTGCACATTCTCCTTATGCTTAAATGGGTTTTTCTCTGGGCATTGTAGTTTCCTCCCACAGTCCAAGGACACATTCGGTCAAATGGCTCTAAATTGCCCATAAAAGTGAATGTGATTATGTTAGGTTGTTTGTTGGTTTAGACTGGTGACTTGTTCAGAGTGTACCCCATCTGAGCTGGGATTGGCTCCAGCTTTCTCTGTGAACCTGACAGGTGAGCGGTACAGATAATGATTGGATACACCATTTTTAATTATAAGCAACTCAAATATTTGTGTTAAAACAACTGACCATTAGGGTATTAAATGTATACATACACACGCATATATA
>JAQMYF010000013.1:13518345-13532404 GCA_030014195.1 Neosilurus mollespiculum | reverse complement strand
TGGAATGATCATGTCTTTATTAGTGGGCAAACCAACAAAATCCGCAAGGGATCAAATACTTTTTACTCTCACTGTAATTAGAAAATATTACTTCTACAGCAGTTACAACATAAAACCCATAAAAGTACAACTCAAAAACTACGAGAGCAGCATCAACTGCAGGTTGGCAAGCACACAACAATGGATATGTTAAACTGATAGGTTAGCGGCCAGTTATTTCACTTTCTCTTGGAGCTTTGCCCCACTGCTCAACATGAATATTTTATGCTCAATGTTTCCATCAAACCTTTACTACTGCAACTGATTCGAAATACCTTTTCAAAGCTTGATGATGACATCAGTAGATCAGGGGACTACTAGACTTTAGTATGTATTACATGGGAATGGCACAATCTGATTGGTGCGGTGTTTTGTGAAAACATTATTCCTAGTAGATAATCCTTGAATGAAAACAACGGACATTTACCGTTTGTCATTGGCACAGTCATTGACAAGGCGATGTTATTAAAATGAAGAAATAAACTATCAAAATGACCTTCAAGTTTTTTTCTTGAGTTTCTGCACGGTGTATACTACAAGACCTATACAGAGCATGTTTTTTTTACATTTCTGTGTAAAAAGTACTAAACTCTAAATGAGCAGGCTGAACAGACAGCATTAGCTACACAGTGCTTAGCTTGGCTTATATTTTTTCTCAATTATTTAATTGCTTTCTCAATTTTTTGTGAAACTATCTCATACTGGTCAGAGAAGCTAGAGTTCTAGGATTTACTCAATTTTACTCAAAGCTGCAGGTCTAACAGGTCTAATTGAATTTCTGATGAAGGCACTATAAAGTGGAGAGTGTATTATGAAATTACTTATAAATAAATTAAATAAAGACCAATCATCATCCTGCAACAGATGCATTATACATTACTTACTTCCACCTGGAAGAGCTCTCCTGCTCCTTCACAGTCATTTGAAGTAATCACTGGTGTGTGGATTTGCACAAAGTTTTTATCCTGCAATGATTTGCACTGATAAGACACTTTCAGTACAAACGGAAATGAAATACCAATGATATGAAATGCATTACAGTATAGAAACAATTGAAACCTTACTCTGAAGTAAGAGTGAATGGCAGCAGTGGCTTGGCTGCGTATTCTGAGCAATGAACTGAAGGAATTTGTTCGGCATCTCAGGTGAGGAAACTGCCTGATATACTCTAGGGAATGGTGGCCCTTAATCTTAAATGGAAAATCCTGAAAAATGTAAAAACAGGTGTTATTTGTTGCTGTTCGTGATGTCTTGCTAGTTCAGTTATATGCATGCAAAGTTAATTTAAAGAAAGAGAGAGAGAAAAAACATTACCAAAGGATTACATCCTCCAACCACTTCAATACGACTGGCTTGTAATTCCACATTCTGTTTTTGGCTTGGACTCTTTTCCAAGCTTCCAGTAATATCAACAGCACACCCAAAGGTGAGTTCTCTTAATGGAGAAAGAAACACACACACATGAACACATGTGGAGTAATGGTTAGCACATCTGCCTCACAACAAGAAGGTCCTATGTTCAAGTCCCAGGCTTGGGTGTTTCTGTGTGGAGTTTGCAGGTTCTTAACATGCTTCTGAGGGTTTCCTCCAGCTACTCTGGTTTCCTCCCAAAAACATGTACATTAGGCTAATCGGCTGTTCCAAATTGCCTGTAGATAAGCGTGAGTGGTTGTGCGTGTGTTGACCCTGCGATGGTCTGGCGAGCTGTTAAGGGTGTATACCCCGCCTTCACCCAGTGTTGGCTGAAATAGGCTCTAGCCTCCCTCTGTCCCTATTAGGATTAAGCGGTTTGGCAAACGAGTGAGTGAGAGTAAGTGAACATGTTAAATAAAAGATTCCTTTTGAGAAAAAAGTAATTGAACAAATCAAACAAACCAACAACAACAACAAAACTATTTCACAGATAATGAGGTAGGAACATCACCTGGTGTTGAGGTCTGAGCTGGCCACTATCTGCAGAGGTTGCAAAGAACTTCCATCATTCACATGCAGAAAAAGATTATTCTTCTGTGATCGGACAGAGCGTACCCAACCCTGAGTAATCACATTACCTACAACAGGTTATTATCCAAATAATGATTAACTTGTCAATAAATCAGTAATTGTCAAAGTGTGGCCCAGGAATCCACAAGGGACTGAGTGGCACAAGTCTCCTTTCGCCATTATCAAAGTTATTAGTTCTTAATAATTATTATGGTCTTATAGTTATTAACTTGTTTCATTGATTTCTTGAAATCAAATGCATTTAATTCCCTCCACAACTCAAACTGTCAATTAATAACCAAACCCTAAAAAGCTTGCCCTTTTCTATAATTATTGATTTATATTTAGATAAAATAATTACAGGGGCAACACAGCGGCTTAGTGGTTGGCATGTCGGCCTCACAGTAAGAAGGTCCTGGGTTTGATTCCCAGGCTTGGGCGTTTCTGTGTGGAGTTTGCATGTTCTCCCTGTGCTTGTGTGGGTTTCCTCCGGGTACTCCGGTTTCCTCCCACAGTTCAAAGATATGCACATTAGGCTAACTAGCTGTTCCAAACTGACCCTAGGTGTGAGAGTGAATGGCTGTGTGTGTTGCCCTGCGATGGTCTGGCAAGCTGTTCAGGGTGCACCCTGCCTTCGCCCAGTGCTGGCTGAGATAGACACCAGCCTCTCTGTGACCCCAGTAGGATTAAGCGGTTTGGCAAATGAGTGAGTGAGTAAAATAATTAAAATTGCATACATTTGTAGACATAGTAAGCCTAATATTTCAATTGCTTGATTACAATCATAAAATAAACTGCAATCAGGGGAGAATTAAAATGATTTTGAAGTTACTTGATGCAAAAAAGTTTAAGAATCCCTGATCCACAGATCCAGCAGGTTCAGACCATACCTGTATTCTGATGGCTGAGCCTGTCTCTAGGCTGGAAAGGGCATCAAGTATCCTAACTCTCTTTGCTGAACCACAATAAAACCGTTTACTCGAACTGACACAAGCACAGAGCCGGGATGTGAGCACTGCTCTCCCCAATAACGATACTGAAACTGCCATCACTGCAGAGGAAATGCGCATGCGCGGAGCTTCTTCTTTAGACTATACGGCTCTTATTATTGAAGTCATTTAACTGGTATAAAAGTAAAAGATAAATATGCAAATAAAATAGCTGTCTTCATAAGAATACGACAAACCGAAGCCAAAACTACATGCAACATCTATGACATTCACACGGCTTGTGCGCTTCCTGATATCTATCCAACTTCCGGTAAGGCTCTATCTTATTGAATAGATACAGCCACGTGATTTTAAAGAGCCAATCACAGTGTTAAGGTTACTGGGAAATGTAGTTTACTGTACATACAGACAGGGTTCTGCCTTAAAATTGTAAATTATACTACGATCCTCTAAATAAAATATATGCCGGAATATCTATACCTAAAGATAGGATTTGTTTGCACTTGAAACCCTGCCTCAAACTCCTGGTCTTCTTTCACATACAGCAGCTTTTACACTGAAGAGTGAAAATAAACAAATAGAAAAACTAACTAATAGATAGATAGATAGATAGATAGATAGATAGATAGATAGATAGATAGATAGATAGACCTTCAGTGAGCATCTGTGGGAATATTGCATCTGCTATTTTTGATTCGTTTTCGCTCCCACAAAACAAATCTGGCTGGAAAAACCAGTATAGACATAGTTGGTTACCAGCATTACCAGCATATTATGTTGTGTTTTGGTGCTGGTATGCTGGTCTAGCATGGGATGCTGGAGATTGGATGCTGGACCAGCATCCCAGCATCCCATACTAGTGGACCAGTTACATGTGCTGGTGGACCAGCATAGACCAGCACCAAACCAGCATAGGCCAGCATGATTTTCATACTGGTCTATGTTGTTTTTTTCCAGCAGCGATGACCTACTCATAATTCTGTCTGACACATAGTAAGTAGGATTGGCACATGAAGGCAGCATATAGAGTGAACAAACAATGGCAAAAACTGAGGAAGTCGTATCTTTCTTTGGGATTCATTGTATTTTTTTCAGACCAGCACTGTAGCGTTGTGGTTAGCATGTCTGCCTCATAGCAAGAAGGTCCTGGGTTCGAGTCCTGGGCTTTGCCAGGGTGTTTCTGTGTGGACCCTGCCGGGTAGGTGGGGTTCGTCAGCCTGGGAAGTCAGGTCACCTAGGAGAAGGAAAACTCGGCTGCCTTGCCGCAATATCCTTTCAAGGAAAACGCTACAGAAGTAAACCTCGAGGGAAAATCCGGAGCTGGAGTCCCAAAGGCTCCACTGTTGTATTCAACATTGTTCCAGCAACTCCTGCAATGCCTCTGGTGCCAAACTATAACAGCCTACTGTTCCTTTGGATCCATCAGTGATGTGGAGAGGAGGGACACACTGCATGGGCATATTACTTTACCCAATAACCTACACATTTCCTATTAACAATGGTGCCAAAGAAGGATATAGGATGCTTAATCCCTGGTAATCTCTGACCGATGAGGCCCACTATTCTTTGTAGAGTTGCATGTCCTCCCTGTGCATGTGTGGGTTTCCTCCAGTTTCCTCTCACAGTCCCATGGTCCAAAGACATGCACATTAGGCTAATTAGATATCCTTAATTGTCCCTGGTTTGAATGTGCTGGGAATGGTTGTTTTATGTATTGCCCTGCAGTGAAGTAGTGAATTGTTCAGGGTGTACCCGCCTTCCCCAAGAGTTGTTTAAGATAAATTAAAACATGGGGACTATGTAGTAAGTAAAATGATGGTCACAACATGGTGCTGAGGTTTATATTACAATATTGATTATTATCGGCTTGATGTACACTAGCCCTTAAATACAAAGTTATTTGGACAACTAAACTTTTCATTCATTTATTCATTCGTTCTCTAAGCCACTTAATCCTAATTAGAGGATCTTAGGGTGAGATTAGCAATCTTAGGGTGAGGGCGGCGTACACCCTGGACAGCTCGCCAGGCCATCGCTGAGCCAACAGACACACAACCATTCACACTCACTCACACCTAGGGGTGATTTGGAACAGCTAATTAGCCTGCATGTTTTTGGACTCTGGGGGGAAACCAGAGTACCCGGAGGAAACCCATGCAAGCACAGGGAGAACATGCAAACTTCACACAGAAATGCCCGAGCCCGGGAATCGAACCCAGGCCTTCTTGCTGTAAGGCGGACATGCTAATCACTGCGCCACCGTGCCGCCTGCTAACAAAACTTTTTTTTTGGTTAATTCTTCAAAAACTTTTTCTGGTACATTTAATTTTACCAGCACACCAGTCTTGTTTTTTGTCCCTGTGGTAATTTTAAACTGCTGATATTTGTTCAAACCTAACATCATTACTGCACGATGCCCTGGCTATGATCATCACATCAGGGTAAATTCGATGAATGGTTCTAGGGTGAGTTGGATGAAAATAGCATTAGTCAGTGTTTGCAATATTCAAGCATTGCGCTTTCACAGGGTTGTGAAGCAGCTCATTTGCTTACAATCAGATTGGAGCACTGTTTGAACAGAATAATCATCTCTATGACTCCCTGAATATCTGCCATCTGAAGTCTATTTTAAACCCATGTTTCTGAAACATACTGTGGTAATTAGGAAAAGCATTTATGGCCACAGGGTGGTGCAGAAGCTCCACATGAGCTACATCATTTCCCACCCTACATCCACCATCGGACACATCTATTTAATCACTTATTTATCAACTCAGCATCTTTTGCCAATGTTTTATTAATGCATCTACACAGTCTCCTCAAGCCTGATCTTACCACATTCAATGTCGGTACTTTCTAGCAAGCTTGCTTTGTTTCATTAGCAGCTCCCTGACATACCGCATCAGGAATATTTGTTGTTAATGGACCATGACATGAAGGCAAGACTAACTGGTATTTTTTATCAGTATGCATATAACACAGGCGTGGTCCATGTTCCATCCATTATCTATACTCCAGGGTTGCAGGGGAAGCCAGAGCCAATCCCACCTGACTTTAGGTCAGAGGTGGGCTACACTCTGGGCAGGTCACAACTAATTCTCAGGTCTAAAACAAAGATGAACAACCATACACACTCAGCTCCACAGCTATGAACAATTTAGAGAAGCATGTTTACCTTACCTGTCTTTCTGACTGTGGGAGGAAACCTGAGTACCGACAGGAAACCCATGTAAACTATCTAAAATACTATTTTGTCCTATAATGAATGGAAGTTAGTGTGGAGCATGGCACTATGTGGTTGTAATTTCAGTTTTCATTAAAAGTCAGATATTATACCCATTTTCAGACCTTTATTCTTCATGTCGGACACCACTGAGCACCAAGGTATGATTTCTAATCAAAAAACTACATATTTCTTCAGGAAGCTGCTATCCCACCTCCACCTGAATCAAAGATTTTGAGTGCATGTGCTGGACTCTTTGTGCTTTGTGGGGAAAGGCCAGCTAATCAGAAGGCGCAGCAGGGCAAGGCTGGTGCCCATCTCAGCCGACTCTGTGCGAGGGCAGGGTACACCCTGGACAGCTCGCCAGGCCATCACAGGGCAGAAACACGCTGACAGCCACCCAATGGCTTTTGTCTGACAGACATGTCTGGTCTTTGATAACCCAGTTAGCAGCACTGGGGGTAATAATAATAATAATAATAATAATGATAATAATAATAACAATAATAATAATAATAATAATAAATATAATCATAGAAAAAATATAATTGGCCCTGCAATGGTCCTGTGAGCTGTTCAGGGTGTACCCCACCTTCGCCCCTGTGTCCATAATAGGAGTAAGGAGTTCAGCAAATGAGTGAGTCAGTGAGAATATATAATTCTACAATAGAGAATGTTTCTTGTTCATGCAAGTTATTATGTTCAGAGTCTGATGTTCAGATGACCAGATCTGCTTTAGAATGAGGAACTACTGCTCTCCACCCCTTAGCTCTGCATGAATTCATTTGGTCTGGCACAAGCTCTGACGTCCTTATTTGCTTTTGTATCTTCTCCGTGAGTCAATAGGTGATTAGCCTACACCAACAAGGATCTTGTTTTAAAAGACATAGGCTTCAAAACCCTTTCTCTAAGGGCAGGATGGTCCTCACCTTCTGCCTGTCCAGCAATTCACACTGTATTGATTCTTTATTCATGGGGACTATCATCAATCCCTCTGCAGTCTCAGGAGGAGCATTGATTTTGGCTAGCACGCTTCGTTTAGCTCTGATGAGGCCAATAAAGTGGTGTAATTTCAGGAGATGAGTCTGGAGCTCAAGCCCAAGTCTAAAACTGGGTAACTCTGGATGAACCACTCCATGAGAAATCTGACTTCAGGGTATCATTCTTATAAAAAGCTCTTTTAATAAGTTCCAGACCTCCTGCTATGTGCAGAACGAATGAGTGGCTTTACGGTGAGGCAATGATGACTTTTCCTCTGTTTCTATTTTAGGCAAAAGTAATTTAATGCATACTGAAAGTATGGTGTCTAAGTGAAGTAGGAACTGAGAACATCCAGTACTCTGCACATTTTTTTTTTTTTTTTTTTAACACAGTACTGACTTGCACGCAAAAATAAAAAATTAAAATCACACCTTGCAGCTTTTGATCTGTCAGACCACGTATGTTTGTGCTGTCATGGCACTGAAAGTAGCAGATGAAAATAACTTTTATCACTGTGAAATGTGTGCACTGATGAATTCATATTCATGATGCAAGAATAAATTAATGTTACATGATATGGATAAATATTAGTAAAATATGCTTGACTCAACTCACTTAGTGAATGACCTCTTGCCTCACAATGGAATGAGTTCATGTGCTCTCTCTCTCTCTCTCTCTCTCTCTCTCTCTCTCTCTCTCTCTCGCTCTCTCTCTCTCTCTCTCTCTCTCACTCTCTCTCTCTCTCTCTCTCTCTCTCTTTTGCCCTCTCTCTCTCTCTCTCAACCTCCCCTTCACCATTTACTCCTCATCTTTTCCATTTACTCAGATTGTGCTTTAATTTTCTTGTTTAGTCATGTTCTGTCTTTTTTCCTAAGCTTGCGTTAATACACAGCTTTATTGCTGCTATATTTCTAATGCTCTTTAGTCATGTTCAGGGATTAGTGCCTTGTGTGGATGTTCCAGTACACGGCACTCTGAGTAATTAAAAGTGCAGGAGAATCATGCTATGAGGGGAGGCGAGCAGTACTGCAGTGTTGCGATACCCCACTGTGTCTCCTGTGTAAAGAGTGTGTAGTTTAGTGTGTGTATGTACATCACAGCAGTTCACTTTAATCCCTGAATATACGTTGTTGCTCTTGTTAGAGTTTTCAGGAGAGCATAAGGGTATTGTGTGGCTGCAAATCTTACAACATTTTATAAGCCCTTTATATGCACATGTAGCAATGCTGAAAGATAATCAGCTATAAAACACCACCAGTCAGTAAACGCCTGCAGGAAGAGAGAAAGAGAGAGAGTGTGTGTGTGTGTGTGTGTGTGTGTGTGTGTGTCCATGGCTGGGTGGGTGTGGGTGTGAGGTCAGATCCAGATGTTCCCAGATCCGGTTAAATATGGACTAGTTTTAACAAAATGAACTGAAAGAAGTGCTCCGCTCCTCTCGTCAGCGTTATTCTGTGTTCCATTAAACACCACAGGGAGCACTGTGATTAGCACAACTGTTTTAATGACTGACGATATTTCTGATGGCAGGAGCGACAGGAAAGGCTACAAGAGGAGAGAGAGAAAGCTCAGGCTGGAGTGAAACAGCTGGAACAGGACCTGCTGGGAGTCACACAGAAAGCTGTGCTTAAAGAGACTGAGTTGGACTGGTGGGGAACACGCACAAACGTGCACACTTACACATACACATATATGCGCGTCACACACACACACACACAATAATTGTGTGTATACAGTGGTGTGAAAAAATGTTTGTCCTCTTCCTGATTTCTTATTTTTTTGCATGTTTGTCACACTTAAATATTTCACATCATCAAACAAATTTAAATATTAGTCAAAGACAACACAAGTAAATGCAAAATGCGGTGTTTAAATGAAGGTTTTTAGTATTAAGGGAGAAAAAAAATCCAAACCTACATGGCCCTTTATGTAAAAGTGATTGCCCCCTCTGTTAAAATATAACTTAACTGTGGTTTATTACACCTGAGTTCAATTCCTCTAGCCACACCCAGGTCTGATTACGCCCCAGCACCAAGGTTGCGAATACCCTATTTGAACTACACTGATTATTATTATTATTAAGGCCTGAACTTGGCCATTGCTGCCTGTTCCCTATTGAAATTGCTCTGATTATTAATATTATTATTATTATAATTATTATTATTACTATTATTATTAGGACCCTACTGAAACTGAAGGAATTATTATTAGGGCCCGAGCACCAAGGGTGCAAGGACCACATTGAAACATGTGCGTATGAACCTACTGAAACCGAAGGAAATATTATTAGGGCCCAAGCTCCAAATGTACGTAGGACTCTATTGAAACTGAAGGAATTATTAAGGTCTTAGCACCAATGGTAAGAGGAACCTAATGGAACTGCTCTAATTATTAATATTAGGGCCCGAGCACTAAAGGTGCATCAAAACTGAAGGAAATATTAGGGCTCTAGCATCAAGGGTGCAAGAAGCCTATTGTAACTGCTCTGATTATTATTAGGGCCTGAGCACCGAGGATGCGAGGACCCTATCTGAACTGCTCTGATTATTATTAATAATATTATTAGCGCTTAAGCTTGGCCCTTGCTGCCCATTCCCTATTGGAAGTTCTCTGATTATTAAGTCCCCAGCACCAAGGGTCCAAAAACCCTGTTGAAAATGCTCTGATTATTATTATTAGGGCCAGAGTACCGAAGGTGCGAAGGACTCTACTGAAACCAAAGGAATTATAAATAAATGAATGAATTAATTAATTACTTAACCAAAGGAATTATTTGGAGGAGAATTATAAAGGAATTGAAACTGCTCTGATTTGGGCCCGACCACCAAGGGTATGAGGACCCTATTGAAACTGCTCTGATTATTATTATTAGGTCCCGAGCACCAAGGGTGTGAGGACCCTATTGAACCTGCTCGGATTATAAGATCCCAAGCAACAAGGGTGCAAGGATTCTATTGAAACTGCTTTGATTTGGGCCCAAGAACCAAGGGTGTGAGGTCCCTATTAAACCTGCTCTGGTTATTTGGGCCTAAAGGTGCTTAGGACCCTGTTAAAACCCCAAAGAATTATTTGGGCCCCAGCACCATGGTTTGAATACTCTATTGGAACTGCTCTGATTATTATTTTTTAGGGTCCGAGCACTAAAAGAGTGTAGGACCCTATTTGAACTGCTTTGATTATAAGTGTTATTATTAGGGCCTGAGCTTGGCCCTTGCTGCCCATTCCCTATTGAAACTGCTCTGGTTATTATTATAATTATTATTATTATTATTATTATTATTATTATTAGGACTCTATTGAAACCAAAGGAATTATTGGGGCTTGGTTGCGAGGAATCTAATGGAACTGCTCTGATTATTATTTTAAAGGCCCGAGCACTGAAGGTGCAGAGGACCCTATTAAAACAAGGAATATATTAGGTCCTAGTATCAAGGGTGCAAGAACCCTATTGTTACTGCTCTGATTATTAATAATATTAGGGCCCAAGCACCGAAGGTGTGTAGGACCCTATTGATACTGATGAGATTATTATTAGAGCCTGAGCACCAAGGCTGTAAGGACCCTATTGAAACCAAAGGAAATATTGTTAGGGCCCAAGCCCCCAAGGTGCGTAGAACCCTTTTGAAATTTAAGGGATTATTAGGGCCTGAGCACCAAGGGCACGAGGAACCTAATGAAGCTACTCTGATTGTTATTATTAGGGCCCAAGCACCAAGGGTGCGAGGACCCTATTAAAACAGCTTTGATTATTTGGGCCTGAGCACTGAAGGCCCTAACATCCGGTGGAACCGGTGCAGTTTAGACAACTCTTAAAGGTGGAAAATCCAGGAATTTAAATTTTTTTGTAAACACAGAGGTTTTGGTATTAATGGAAATACTACATGGAAGGTACTTCTTGTCATTGTTTACCATAACAATGCTCTGTGCATGTCATTAAAAATTTGCCAATTAGCTGTAATATGTACATATTTAGTTCTTTGGTTAAGCACATTTCAGGCCCAGTGATAAATTACATAATATGTCATTACATAAACTGAAACTGACAGTATTGTACAGTATTCTACAGCTGTGAAATTTAGTAAAAAAAATTCCAACCAAAACATGCCTGATGCGATTACAGTCCACGTATAATAGTTGACATATGTTTACACATGTTAACTTGAAGTGATAACAAGCATTTGGCATGATTTGCCTCACACAACCCAAACATAAATATCAAAATACTGGAAATGAAGCATAAACTAAGGCTAGTCCTGTACTCAAAGGAATCTGTGTCTAGCGATGTCTAAATTTAGGTTTTTGTATGGAAGGCATTTATAATTACACATGAATCTAGCCCACTTGACTCACCGATTTCCTTAATTAAAATCTAAGTCTGTCTACTAATAAGCAATAATCAAATTGTAAACATTTAACCATAATTCAGCCACTTAATCCATCCTTTGTGAGCATCTGGGTTTTTCTTCTCTGTGGGTAAATTGTGCAAAGCAAACTGTGGTTTGCATGTACATTCCAGCCCTTTGTGCTCTCAATTATGGATATCATACTGACTTTTATGCCAATGTTCAAGTTTATAATGACTGTTGGCACATCTACAGTAGCACAATGTGCACCATGTTAACACTTAAGGCTTGTTGATCTTAAGGTGATGTTAAGGCTTAAACACAGTTAAAGCTACACATTATCACACTGTGTGGCTTTGGTCAGGCTTTGGTAGCCAAACGTGAGAGAGACTCAAGAGTTCAAAAACTCATGAAAATTAGAGAACATGTAGATGCTGGTAAAAATTTACATTTGGTGGGGATTCAGGGTTTTGCTGACATGAAATGTAGCAACAGCGCCACCTCAAAAATGTACCAAAACAGTCTCTCATAAAGTCAACCTGGAGTACATGTATGAAAATTGAATATGTCCAGACACAAAAAGGACTTTTGTGCATATTTCAGTAAGTCAGCGTGAAGTTGGCCATTTTAGGTCAATGCTGACCCAGATGACCAAAACTTGTAAAATGAGTTACAATATCATGAAAACTGACGAAGATATGTTTTCAATAGAAGTCTTCCTTCTATTGACATAAAACATGGCAGGTCATTTGATTGGCTGTGGTGGCTTAGTGGTTAAGGCGATGGGTTACTGATCTGAAGGTCAGCGGTTCAGTCCACACTATCACCACTGTTCGGCCCTTGAGCAAGGCCCTTAACCCTCAGTTGTATAAAAATGAACATTGTAAGTCGCTCTGGATAAGAACGTTTACCAAATGCTGTAAATGTAAATTTGATTACGTGATTTCCCATAATTTTAGGAGAAAAGGAAGTAAAGGAATCAGAATTCAAATTTAAATTCAATGTATTAAACTTAATTTGGGCAGTGGTGGCCCGGTGGCAGGGTGCTGGCTTACTGATCCAAAGGTCAGGAGTTCAAGCCCCACTATCACTAAGTTGTCACTGCTGTCCCCAGTGCAGCTAACTGGGTTATCACATGCCAGCCATGTCTCTCACTGTCTGTGGTGTAAAGAGTAGGCCGTTGGGTTGCCATCAGCATGTTTCTACCCTGCGATGGCCTGGCGAGCTGTCCAGGGTGTACTCTGCCCTTGCACAGATTCGGCTGAGATGGGCGCCATCCTCCCCGCGACCCTAATTAGGATTAACGCGGATCAGAAAATGAATGAATAAACTTCAATTATCTGTATCAGCTCACAGGGACAGAAAGTACAACATGAAGTAATGGTACTTTAGACAGGCATAGCTTTCCTTACCAAACAAACTTTTGTCATCACGGTCATCATTTTCTGAATCTGAGGAAGGCACTGGGTCATCGGAACCAGAGTAATCGTTCACAAAAAAATATCACACTTTTTGATGGAGGATAACCAACATGAGTAAACTGGATGTGAGCATTACTGTTTATTGCACACAATGCAGTGCGCACTTATGGCTGCGCCAATCAGTGTGCTAGTTTGTGGGCAATGGCTGGGTCACTGGCCAAGGCATAGTAACAAGGCAGGTTTGTTTACAAGTTTTTGAGCTCTCTGATTAGTTTTCTACAGGGATCATTGTCACATACAGTATGTATTGTATATAGAAAGTGGAGATTCCACCGCATTGGGAGGTACCAGGATGATGGGGAATTGCCAGTGAAAGCGTGTTCAGAACTTTGGCTATTTTATGGATATTTCCTGATTTTTTCTGCCAAGTTTAGAGGTAGGAACCTCTATTAAGTGGTCAGTTTCATTACTTTATTTAAGTTTCTCGGCTATAAGACTTCGGGAAATAATAGATTAATAGTTCATCTATCATATAAGAGAAAAAACGAAAAATCTATTTTTTAATGCATTACAGTGTATTTTGGCCTGTATCTCTGAAGTGCTACTTGCGATGTCTGACTCATTTTGCCAGATCGGGTCACATATTTGGTGATTTGCACACCCTATATTTGATTGCACTCCTACTAATGTTTTTGTCTTATTGCTTTAAAATTTGGTCATTTCATACAACATAAGTGGGAGACTAAAACTTAACAAAAGCTCAAGTTTTCACGAAACCATGTGGCCATAAAAGTGTGGCAAATTTCACCAAAGTCAACCTACTGTACTCATATATAAGACACCATGTAGTCATATATAAATTGCCGTACTGTACTCATATAAATCATCGTGCTGTATATAAATCGACATTCTGTACTCATCCTAAAAAGCTTGAGTCGAGGCAACTGGACTTCTTTTTGTGGTTTTGGACTTTGCACTGGAACACAAACTGTCTGTCATGAGAACCCTGCAGCACCAAGCTGAAACTATTCCCACCAAGAAGAAGGAAAAAGAAATGGAACAAAAACACACCAAGAAAGCTCTGCAAACCTGCGGATATCCAAACTGGGTTTTTGTCAAATC
>JAQMYF010000013.1:13488615-13506800 GCA_030014195.1 Neosilurus mollespiculum | reverse complement strand
ATAAGATCTTGAGTCGATTTTCCGTAAAACAGTGCTCGATACGTCGAAGTAGAGCTAAATATATTGTATCTATATCTATATCTATATATATATATATATATATATCCTATTTTTTAAGCAAAAAACATTTTTTTTAATAATTAAAAATTAAAAACCAATTGTTTTCTTTATCCGCAGACAGAATAAGAGTAGATAAGTGAGGACTGAGGAGCAGTGTTTTTTCCCAAGCATGGTCACACTAAGGCATAGTACAGTTCTTGTGCCAACAGTATGCCCACAAACTACTGCAGCCTTCTGCTTAAACCTTGATTAACATACATGAGATTGGTCCCTTGGCAGTGAGAAGCTTGGCTGTGAAGGTGATAATGAGACAGCCTGCAGCCTCTAGATAAACAAAGGCATGGTAGGTCCAAAACCAGCTGAAGAGAATTTATTATTATAAGTGAAACACATCACAATTCAGTCTTTAGGAAAATGAGCAGCATGTAAATAAATGCAGATGGATAGTATAGTGAAGACTCTAGCAACAATCTAGAAAGCAGATACAGGTTCTAGGTGTGTGATGGCAGTAAATGGATACATTCAGAACGGAGTTTCAGTTTACAATGCGTAGAGGTTAATTCATCTCGGAGAGATGTTGAACAGCTGCTCTCTCAGCAGACATTTCCACACAAATTCATGAGTAATTACCTCTGTTTATGGAGACAAGACCCACTACTCACTAATTAGCATTACTATAAATTACAGTGCTTAGGGCCTCCACAAGGGCTCACTTTAAGAACTATACTCCTCACACATATGTGATAAGCAAAGCCTAAATGTGATGAAACTGTAACAGGGACTTGTTAACAGCTGTCCACACACCACTTCTGCCTTTTCTATTGTGTGAAACAATGGTCATAAAGCCATTGTCCTTTTTTATGAAAAGTAATTTGACAGATGCTCCAGAAAACCCATGTGGTGTAAAATATATACAAAATAACTGTTTTCAACTACTGCTGTGCTACTATTGAAAGTTTTACAAAAGCACTCTTATCATCTCATCTTAATTAAAACAATGCATTCCCAAGCATAGACATGATTATGCTAACACTTGTTTGTGAGTGCATTTGTTTAGGAAAGGCTTTATCGGACTTGTCAGCTGTTTTCATGTGGATTGTGGTATAATTACTGTTTCGTTCAGCATATTCTCTGTCGTCGCAATCATCACTGTACATAAGAACCATATACGCCCAAATAACAATCAGCCTTTGCTGAGATCAAACCCATGTACAAGTATGCCTATGCTTGTGACCCTACTCCCTCTTAGGTATATTCAAAAGGTCTCTCTTTAGATCTACGCACTAGCAGTGGATAAAACAAAGCATAGATTACATAAGAGGAATTCAGTCGGAGACTCTCACTAGTAAGGGAAATGATTCAGTCTTTATGATTCAGCTTGTTTTGCCTCTGTTGAACTCTTTTTTTTTATGTTTAACTTATTACTTTATGTAAAGTATGGAATAAAGCAGGATGCTGGTGTCAGAAAATAATCAGTGACAGGGCGATGTGAATGGAGCCTGACACAAAGCAGTCAGAGTTACTTTAACACCTTAAACTTGATTGTTTTCCTTTAACAGCATGTCCCAAAGTATTACATTCATCCTATGACACAAAGGTGAGGGAGGCAAGGTGGCATAGTAGGAAGCACCATGTCTTGGGCATGGGCGATTTCTGTGTGGAGTTTGCACGTTCTCGCTGCGTTTGTGTAGGTTTCCTCTGGCAAATCTGGTTTCTTAGCACAGTCCAAAGCCTTAGCTTTAATTGGCTGTTTTGGATTGTCACTTGGTGTGGATGTGAGTGTGGAAGGTTGTGTGTGTGCGTGTGTTGGCCCTGCAATGGTCTGGTGAGCCCAGTGTTGGCTGAGATATTTTCCAGCCTCCCTGCAACCCTAGTCAGATTAACTGGTTTGGCAAATGAGTGAATAAATAAGTATAACACAAATGTGTCAATTAATTTGTTTTTATATTTATTACCAGCACATCATACTTATAATAAATATAATATTTTTAAATGAATAAAATATATAGGGGCAGTGGTGACCCGGTGGTACGGTGGTGGATTACTGGTCCAAAGGTCAGGGATTTAAGATCCACTATCAACAGGATGTCACTGCTGTCCCCCCAGCGCAGCTAACTGGGTTATCAAAGGCCGGCCATGTCTCTCACTGTCTGTGGTGAAAGGCATGTAAAAGAACCATTGCTGATTTTTGTAAAGAGTAGGCTGCATTGCCGTCAGCATATTTCTGCCCTGTGATGACCTGGCGAGCTGTCCTGGGTGTAATCTGCCCTCGCCCAGAGTCGGCTGAGATGGGCACCAGCCTTCCCCGTCACCCTAATTAGGATTAAGCGTTTCAGAAAATGAATGAATGAATGAATAATAAACTATATAGTACATTTTATTTAAAAGCTACATTTAATGTTGTGGAATGTGTGCTAAACAAATTAGTTCCTTGTCCCTTATGCTGTATAAACATTCTGTGACCGACATTTTTTGCCTGTCTTAAAATTAATATGACAAAAACAAATAAATAAATAAACAAATTTATTAAAAAGTGGATCATGTTACCGAGAAGCCAGGAGAGACAAATTCCATCCCGTCTTGAACACTGTCCTCACTGTCCACTGACTTACATTCAAAATGCTCTGGGTAGGAATCTGAACTATATGACCAAAGGGACATGCACTCCACTGCCAGACTGATTGTCCTATATTTTCTTTCGGCATTCTTAAAATGTATTTTATTTTCTTTTTGTAGGAATTTTTCAGATATGCTGAATCAGATCAGCTCTTCACATTTCTTTTTCAAATTTTACTACCATAGGTTATAAAAATGTACATTTTATAGGTAATGGTATATTGCACATTTGCTAACTATAGTCTGTTAATATTCAAGGTCATTTAGCCATTTTCTGGAAGAATTCTACTCTATTCAGAAACCCTTGAAACAGCCCTCTCATGTGATGCTTACTACAGTGATAGTGGAAAATATAGTACCTTAGATTTATTCATGCATTCTCCTCCTCATAAAATGTGAAATTAACAAAACCTGATAGTGGTCTACTCCTTCTGAACCGAATTTGAAAATGCTATCTGCATTTACAATGTTGTCATAAAATTGAACTGATGTGCTGAACTTTAGAAATATCCAGCTATTGTGTTTAAGCACTGCAGTAAGTAGGACACACTGCGCCTTAACATTAAAACACTGCTATACAGTATGACCCACTAACAGCCCTCAAGCTTTAATAAAATGTTCTTTTGATCTCAAGCCATGGGACCACTCATGAAAACTGTTAGGATATGTCAAAGGTAATTAATGACAATACTGAGTCACACAGAACATATTTCATTTTATGAATAAGCAGTATGGTCAGCTGCTAAATAGCCTTCACTTATAAAAATGCATGAGTTTTACGTCCTTCCTGACATGTCTGCCCAAATTTGACCTTTAAGTAGTTGATCAAAAACCCCTAAGACCGTCCAATAATAATGTAGCATGCATAGAGCCACACTGGCATTTCTCATCTACTAGGTATATTTCTGGTCTGGAAAATTCTTTTGTACTTTTTTTTTTTTTTTTTTTAAATGTGCTGTAACATGTATCTCCATGTGCACCAATCCATACATGACAATCCATTTCTTAAGAAAATTTTTTTGAACCACCGGTAGCACAATTTTATTGTTTTGCACCAATGCCATTCAACTGCAAGGGAGGAGTAGCTTTCATAAAGACAAATAAGCTTCAAGATCCATACCTCAAGAATTACAGGCAGATCTAACATGACAAAATTACTAAACAAGCGGAGGAGTTCAATCATACACACAGCGCTAATGCTATTAGCTATATTAGCTAATATCTACAACTTTAATTCGATTGACTGACCTAGGCATATAGGCATACAGGGCTTTCCCTTATGCACATGTCATTTAAAATGACACAAAGAAAAGCAAGTGATATATTAAAAACATCCCTCCTATTGCTTCTCACTTTCTCTTTTATCTGAGCCAAACTTTTTTTTCCGAAGTATACAAAGTGTGGCTATATTAGCTAGTTGGTATGTAAGGTGGTTTATTATATGGCAAAGACACTACAAGTAATCTCATTGGTTGATGCAACATCCACACAGGAAGCGATGTGCGACAAGAGATCATGCAAAGTCAGTGAACGCCAACGAATTGAGCAATGAGAGGAGAAATTTTCTCAAGCAATGTTAAGTGGGCGGGTACAGAGTTTAACTTAGTTGAACTTTTACTCAGTGCGATATGAAATATTATCAATTAGAGCTTAAAGATACTGTTGATTGACAGATGCTGCCGAATGCTGATTTCCCCAAAACATTTTCTACAGGGAAACAATGAACATGAGTCTAATTGTTCCATCTACATCAACATGGAGGTACAGCTCATGATTGTCATGTATTTTTTTAAATGATTGAAATGCAAATAAAATACAAAAACATATAACGAACAAATATCATACAACATACCTACCAACTAGCAAAGCCAAGAAAGAAATAAGAAGAGGCTACTAATAAATCAATTCTAATAGCTCTTGTGTGTTTGTTGTGTTTTTGTGTATGGGTGTGCACCTGTGTGCGCATAATTGCCTCTGTGGGTGGGAATGGTAGTATGGTATTATGGTAGTTGCTTGGGTCCATGTTGCTGAAACAGTCAGCATTTTTCATTTGAGTGTATATATATATATTTATGTATGTTTAACTTTTACCAGTTCATGATGGACTAGAGGTATTCTATACTTGCAGCATGATAATAATGATAAAATAGATATATTGATATATGATAAAATTATTATAATATAGGCTAATATAAGCTAAAATAATTATTCATTCATTCGAACCACTTAACTCTAATTAAGGTTGACGCTGGGCGAGGGCAGAGTACACCCTGGACAGCTTGCCAGGCCATCGCAGGGCAGAAACACGCTGATGGCAATGAAGCCTACTCTTGACAAAAATCAGCTGCAGTGGGGACAGCAGTGTCAACCGGTTGATAGTGGGGCTTGAACCCCCAACCTTGGGATCAGTAATTCACCACCCTACCACCGGGTCGCCACTGCCCCTAAAATAATTATAAGCTAATAATGATTTATGGCTGCACAATGGCACAGTGGTTAGCACGTCCACCTCAAAGCAAGAAGCCCTGGGTTTGATTTCCGGGCTCGGGTGTTTCTGTGTGGAGTTTGCACGTTCTCCCCGTGCTTGTATGAGTTTCCTTTAGGTACTCCAGTTTCCTTCCACAATCCAAAAACATGCACAGTAGGCTAATTGGCCATTCCAAATCGCCTCTAGGTGTGAGGGTGAATGGTTGTGTGTGTGTGTTGCCCTATGATGGCCTGGCGAGCTGTACAGGGTGTACCCTGACCCCGCCCAGAGTTGGCTGAGATGGGTGCCAGCCTCCCCGTGACCTTAATTAGAATTAAGCGGCTTAGAAAATGAATGAATGAATGAATGAATGATATTTATTAGTCAATTAGCTAGATTCTGCTCTTGAAGCTACACTTCCTGTAGGGAAATAGCTGTTAACTGCTCACAGTTTCACTCAAAAGTATTTGGAACTGGGAAACCAAAAGGTTATCTAGGCAAGTAAAGCTGGTCACGAGTAAGATTTGTGTGTATTGTGAGGCAGTATACATGTCACTTAAATCGCTTGTCACTCATCACTTCCTGTGTGGATGCTGCTTTAGAAGTTTTATGTATAGGAGATAGATGTAGGTTCACCTTTGTCTTTATCAAACAAAAGTACCCAGAAAACAACAACAAAACTAACCAAAGTCAAGTCAAGAACCTTAAAAGTGTTAAGAATAAAGACAGTGGATATCATGAACTATTGTAGTGTATTTTTGTAAGAACTTTACCATGCACCAGTTAAAGAAAAATAATACTGTTCATGCTTCATTGTTATGTATAAATAACATTTATATGCAAAGTGTTTTATGTTAACACAGATCTATTATGTAGATATAGTTGAACTATAAAACACATCAGTTTTGCAAATGGTACATATTTTTCCCCATTTGTTTATTTAAAAAAATAAAAAAGAAAAAATTTGGGTCCAACAGATTGCGACCCCTCTGAGGAATAGGAAGTGTCTTCAGAGATCCTTAGCAGAAACCAGTCAAGGAGACTGAAGAAAAAAACCCTACCATTAAAGAACAGAGAGGTGCAGTAAAGATACTTTGTCAGGAAGCACACCATCTTGGTGCAGTGGGATCTGCAGTCGAAGTTGGTACTATGGCAACTGAGCGGTGGGTCTGCATGACATAGAAGACTAAACAGCTGAGTGGGGCAGAGTTCTTGCATGAATCAGCTAGGGAGACAGTAAACATGTTTACACAGAACTGTATGGATCAGCAAAATGTAGAAGGACTGAATGTTAAATTGCAGCACAGGGAAAGAAAATTGAAAAACGTATATGAAAGCTGGTGAATGGAAGGGATTCAGGATTGTTTATTAGGTGTGTCTGGTCATAAGAGGATTCTGCATGGTAGAACATGCAGAATAAATATTGTTTTCAGAAGATATTGTTATTTAATTCTCAGAGGACTATTGTTAAAAATGGTACTTGTATGTATTACATGTCCTAAAGTATGTCTTTAAGCAATATCTTTCTCAGGAGTATATACTTTGCCCTGCAATAGTCTGACAAGCTGTTCAGGGTGTACCCTGCCTTCACGCAGAGTCAGCTGGGATGGGCTTTAGCCTCCCTGTGACCTTACTAAAGGATAAGCAATTAATTTTCCATTTCACTACCATTTTGCTACTTTATTTAGTGTCATACTTCGCTACCTAATTTCCATTTAGTATTTCTAATTACATACTATGTACATTCATTAAAAATAATAAAAGACATTAATAGCAAAAATATTAAAAGTTGTTGTTCCACCTTCACCTATGTGAAGGTATTTGAAACTACAAGAATAATATGAATCAAGACTCTTAACTGTCTTTTCATACAGGCGGTGGAATGAACTTTTCCTGGTTGTCCAAACAGCTGAGTCACTGTCTGGACCATTGTGGCCGAGCAGTAAAGCACCAGCCTCTTCTTTGACCAGCAAATATTCATTCTGAAATTTTGGGTGTCTATTTACTTATGTCTCTGTACAACACCCAACAACCATGATACTGAACACCTGCACCTGTGCTCAATTTTTCCCTGCTACCTCATTGTGAAGTACACATGCTGTATTTTTGGTACCTGTTCATGCCAAGTCTTTGTATTTTGTGGTGTTACTCTTCCCTGTTTTGTTTCCCTGGTAAAGGTACACTACTACAACCAACCTTTCCCTTACCCTGTTGTTTCCAATAGTGTATAAGAAAGCAGAGTGGCAGTCAGGTTTCTGCACTTCCAATTATTTCACTCGTTCACATTCCTTTCCTTGTTTTCTTCCTACATAATAAGTATGATCCTCCATTTTATCAAAATTTGGGTTCTGCAGTCAGTGATTCCACTTCTTTCTTCTTCTTTATCTTCTGTTTTTCTTCATATTCCTTTCAGTCTTTCCTTCTGGATTTACTCTGCCTCTTAAAATGTAGAAAGTGCTCAAAGTCGTGCCCATTCTGGGACACTACAGTTTGTGCAACATGGTAATTATGTGTGGTCTGTTTGTTGAAAGAAGGAGAGGGTAAACATGCAGTTGACAAAGACTAGGGTGATACCGGTATCTCATTTTACAGGGTTACATAAGCCATATCATACAGAGACAAACTGTAAATCTCGTGCTCTGGTTTCCTCCCACAGATCTAACATGTCAACTGGCTACTTTAAATTGCCTGTAAATGTGAATGCGAGTGTAAATGGTTGTCTGTGTCTGTGTTAGCACTGCAATAGGCTGGCAACCTGTTCAGGATGTACCCGCCTCTCACTTAGAATCAGTAAGGACTGGCTCCAGCATCCCTGACAGATAAGCGGTGTATATATAATGGATGGATGTAAATCTCCTGGATGTCCTTGGATTTAATCACAGAGATGCTGGGAGTTAATTTGTGGAGTTGTGTCCTGTAGAGAAGTGGGCTCACAAGGACATGGGGACTTAAGTCTTACATAAATGTATTAATCTTACATATAGGCTGATCTATTTTTACCCCAGTCAGGGATATGGATCTAAATGTATCACATGTGGGTGGCAACATAGGTATTGTCCTGTTTTTTTTCGACTGAGTCAAGTGTTTTGGGATCAGATATCCCCCTGGGGATATTTTCTTTAATAAAAAGCATTAGCTGTGCTGTCAATAAGAATGAGTGTTCAGAATAACGACAGTCTGACTGGTGAGTGTGTCTGGTCTTCCTACTAATTGCTATGCTGACATTTCTCTGGGCTCTACCATTGTTCGCACCTGCCAAAACCCCCAAAAAAGACAAACAAACAAACAAAAAATGGAGCCGGGTGTCAAAGCACAGCTAAGACCGTCCATACGACTGTGCGTCTGCTGAGATCATCTCAAACTCATGGAAATTACCATGCTTGCCTTCAAGAGCATCTGAATATTAAAGAAGCCTTATCTGCCTCTTTCTGCCAGCATTCGATTGTTGATTTGTGATGAATAGCTTGCAGGAGAGTAAACACTGCAGTACAGGTGCTTCTAAAGCTTATCAAAATCAGGGAGTTAAATTTATATCCTCATGTCTGCAAACAGGCTGCTATGCAGCTGGGATAAATAACAATTTCAACACAGAAAAATGACTGAGTGTTTAACGAGCAGCCAGAAGCAGAAGCATCCCATAGTATTTTAACTGATCTTAACCGTTGCCTTAAAGCCTGATATAAGAAATATACATATGTGTTCATGTAACATTGAGCCTTTGTATAATAAAGCTAACAAGACCTGTTACTTTAGCACACTCATTTAAGCTTATTAGATATTCTCTCTCTCTCTCTCTCTCCATTTTTGCAGATGGGACTGACATAAAACTAAAAAAAATAATGTGCTGTCTTGTACATTTCCTTTGTTATACTATACTGCATTTAAGACTCTGTCTTGTCACAGAAAATGTGACCACACATCATATACAAAGTAATGTTTTGGAAAACAAAGACACATTTATGAGCCCCATCATAGCATTACCGCTATTGTCTGCGCTCAAGCTGTTGTTCACACTGGTGTTGTATTGATTCATTGTGAATTCACAGCCACCAAATGTCAGTGTGAGACTGGGAGGACATACCAGGTGTCTGATTATGAGTCATTTCTATGTTTATGGACTTCCAAAACATTGCTAGCTCCCCATGTGAATGAATGACTGTATAAAACATTAGACTCAGCAGGCATATCACCCGTGCTGATTTTAACAACATTACAGTTTTTTAGTGTTTCTTCAGTGTAACTCTAAAAAGTCAGATTGCAGCCAAAACATTTCCCCCAAGTTTAGAGGTTTTGGGTCATGCTAACTTCATTTAAGGACTTAGCTGTTATCATGAGTTTTGCTATAAGGTTGGATGAGACAAGCAAGCTTTAAAGATAATTCACTGGTTCACTTAAGCCATTGCTCAGACAGTTCACTTAAGCCATCTTGTGTGTAGACATAAATAAATGAACAGTTTCAGAGCTTTCACTCTTTTTTCTTTATTCTTTATCCATTTTTGAATAAAGAAAAGTTTGGATGTGCTGCAGAGAATCACTACTAGCCAATGTGCTGATTCTGGAGCACCAAAGATCCAGTCACAGATAAGAAAAACAATAGCCTCAGAGCTCAGAACATAACTAAAGCCTAGTCCACATGTGCATAGTTTTTGTTATTTTTTTAAACATACATTTTTTCTGCAGTGACTTAGTTGATAGCATATCAAGAAGGTCCTGGGTTCAAGTCAGGGCCTTGGGCATATCTGTGTGGAATTTGCAGGTTCTTTCCGTGCTTGCGCAGGATTTCTATGGGTAATCTGGTTTTCTGCTACAGTCCAAAGACATGCACATTAGGCTAATTGGCTGTTCCAAATTTCCCCTAGGTTTGAGAGTGGATGGTTATTGCCCTGCAATGGTCTGGCAAGCTATTCAGGGTGTCCCTTACCTTTGCCCACTGTTGGGTGAAATGACTGCTCAGTGAGCCGCTAATGTAGATGGATTACTGGTGTTTATTGATTATGGGACTGCTGATAAAAGAAGCAGAATAAATTTTGAAATGTATAGACCTATATTTCCTGCTCAGATTCAGTCAAATACTGCAAAACTGATAGGACTGTGCAAATTCATAATGACACAAAACATAATGCTTAAACAACCCATGAGCTCAAGGCAAAGGGGAAAATCTACAATGGCCATGTCAACCACCTGATCTCAAACCAATAGTGCACACTTTTCAGTTATTGATAACAAAACTGAAGGCACAAAGACCTAAAACAAACAAACAAACAAACAAACAAACAAACAAAAAAAAAACAGCAAATGGATTAGCAGTGATAGTCATTATTCTGTAATAAAGTGATATTATGGTCACACATTATAACTCATACTCATTTGCCAAACTGCTTAATCCAACACTGAGCGAAGGATGGGGACACTCCCTGAACACCTGACACACAGGGCAGCACACACACAACCATCTACACTCATACTCACACTTAGGGGCAATTTGGAACTGCCAATTAGCCTAATTTGCATGTCTTTGGACTGTTTGAGGAAACCAGAGTCCCTGAAGAAAACCAACGCAAGCACAAAACAACATGCAAACTAGACACAGAGACGCCCTCGCTGAGCCTAGGACTCGAACTCAGGACTTTCTTGCTGTCAGGCAGACATGCTAACCACTACGTTACCCTGCCACCCAACACATTTAAAGAACAGGTTTTATTCACCATTGGACCAACAACCCAGGCTTCCCAGTACATCTGCAACAAGTGCAACAGGGACTGCTGCTTACAAACTGACCTGCACAGCCACAGGAGATGAGTACCAGGGATGTAGAAAGAGATAACACTCCAGGGGCACATCAAGCATGGACTCCTAAGACTAAGCTGCTGATGGCAATGACAGTGTCAGAGATGTCGATGATAATGTTATGTCAAGATGCCAACTGGGGTGCAAAATCTTTTTATTTGCAGGAATTAGTGAAGATACTCATTTAAAGGAAAATGGCATAAAACGAAATGAGACAGGTTGACGTTCTCCATACACCACGTTGTTTATAATTTCACTGGGTCAGCTTTAATATGAAGCAACATGGACACAGGTCACTTTAAACACCTGGTGGCTATTAGCTGCATTAATGCAGCAGATACACACACACACACACACACACACACATACACACACGCATATACAGTTTGGAGCTTATCCTTTGCAGGTGTGTCCACTGGAAAACTTTAAGTAGCTGATGAACACTATGAGCCACTTGTCTCGGCAGTAAATGAAGGTCAGCTTACGCAGGATGCTTTCCACTGAGAAACCATTTGCACAAGTACATTCACATATATGAATTTCAGTGAATTTTAAATTATCATTATTATGGCTGGCCTGGTAAGCACATTACAGTTATTTTGTTCATTAATTTAAGAAAAGGAACACTAGTTTCACCAAACCAATTTAGGAAGATTAAAAATAAACACACCCATGAGGTTGCAGGCTGAAGCAGCTGCTGAGGAATACTTGAGATATAATGAAACAAGACACTGTAGGCTATGCTAAAGTGAAAATTTAATTAATGATGATGTACGTAGTATACAATGGATGTTATCTTCCCATCAATATAAATTGCCTGGCAAAAAAAAAAAAAAAGTTCTGCCCTCTAATATTTTATTGGATTACCATTAGGCATGATTTCAGTATGTAATCTCCATGGAATTTTGGATTTACTTGGTCAGGTTATGGCTGAGCTTAAGGCTAAAGTTATGTGGCAATAAAATGAAGTCAGCTGATGACCTGAATGCACTGAATGACCAGGTTATCACATCAACACACTTTTTCTTCCCTGATGGCACGGATATAAAATTAGGGCTCAAATAGTGAAAGAGTGGTTCAGGGAGCATGAGGAATCATTTTCATGAGTGTGAAATGGCACCTCAGAGTCCTGACCTTAACCCTATTGAAAGTCTTTGGGATGTATAGCGGCTAACTACTGAAGAGCGAAAGTTGTGACAGAGCATAGGAACCATTATTTGTAAACTGGCCAATTACCCAGTGTTTTTTCAAGAAGGCCACCAAGGCAAGATTAAAAAGATTTTCATGACATTTTTGTAAAATGTATTTTATTGTTCATAAACTAGCAGATATTTCTGCATCAAAACCCATTATTTTATTGTTTTGGCTGTTTTTAGGTGGCATGACTAATCAAAAGATGACAAAACGATGGCATTAAATAAATGTAAACACAAAATATTCTTTATTTTTTCCCCTTTTAATCTAAAGACTACACAGATTCACTGCTGTAGCTCTAAAAGGTATCTACATTGGCATTTTATTTACAGCTCATTTCTCGTCCACTTATTTACAGATCCAAAGAGAAGCGTTAGAAACACAGTGTTGAGAACAAACAAAACAAAAACATAAAACAAATTAAAAAATTTAATTAGTCCAAAGCTTTATAAAGTAATTACAGCCTCACAACGCAGCTTTCAGTGAAGTCACCACAATGCAAATTTTTCTTCATTCAAAGATTTTTGTTTTTTTTTAATACAGCAAAGAATTATGGCTGTATCCAACATCCAACAGACATCCAAATAAAAAAATATGCTTGACAGTTTTATACAGGTTGCGATCACTGATACACTCATCATCTCCACACCCCATTCCTACTCACATAAACTGTAATAACAGATTCAGCTACTGTACGCTTACACAAGAGGTGTGCATTACACCATGACACCATGTCCAACACATTAACACCATTTTGTTCCATCTCAGGCTTGTTTTAAAAACCAGAGAGAGGCTACACTGGATGTTCTTTGAAGTTCAGTAGGTAGTCAAGCTATAGGACACACAAAAAAGCAAGAAGTAATATCCACATGGCGGGTTGCCAGATTGGCATGCATTTCAACCCCTCTGCTTGTAGACAGGAACTACACGCCTGCAGGCCGTAATGCATCTCAGGCAGCTGTGGGACACGGTGGAGTATTGTCTTTCATATCCAGGGCACTTATGACTCTCACCCTCAGGCTTCCCACTGGGGTTTAAATCTGTCCTTAGCCCAGCGTCCGGTGCTAGCACTCCACAGCTCAACAAGTTCAAGGAAGGGAAAGCCTGAGGATCGTCTGAGGGCATGTTCTAGTAATGTGCTGTTTGTTTTTTTTTTCTTTTTAATATATATATATATATATATTTATATATATAAGCATTCATGTCTCTTGCACAGACAGAGCACATGAGAAGCAACATTGTTTTAAAAAGCACATTACTAAAATAAATACTGTTAACCTTAAAGGAATGGTTAAGCATATTAAAATCTTATTTGCTTCAACAATAAAAACCGAACAAATTAATTGAATGGACTGACATTCCCAAAGATATATATACACACACACATATATTCCATGTGCTGGAACACTAGGCATCATTCAAGTACAACAATTTGCAATTAAAAGGGACAATAATTCACATTTTGGTAATGTATTCACATTAGAGATATACTGTTCTTCTTTCCCCATACATGTAGCTATGAAATAAATTTCAGGTCATATTATGTATTTTAGTAAAATATTCATTTTCATACATAAATTTTATTATATTTTCCAACAATGTTATTTATATATTTTTAAAACCGTTTTAAAGACCACTGGGAACTTTTATCTATTTTGCCTCTTTTTTCCCTTTTTGGATAAATCTCATTCAATAAGACATTTCACATTATTTACTCAGACTCTGAGCATGCCCTCGATGGTTTGCCCATTGATCAAATTCAGATATTTAAGAAATACTAGGCAGTCAAACAGTCTTGAAATGGCTCATGACACCAATTCAAGAGTCACTGATGACAAGGGGAGGGGGATCAGCCTGAACAAGAGACACTGAAGTCCTTGTTTAATTGTGACAGGCTTTCAAGTATAAAAAGACGTGGTTTAAAAAAAGGCTCTCCTTGGCTGTGGGGTGAGAAAAGGCAGGTTGGAGTGAAGCTGAATGCCAATCTGCTCACTTGCCAGTGATCAAAATGCATTACCAGCCATCTTCCAGGATCCCTGTGAGCTGATCTGTAGAAAACCAGTCAGAACTAAATAACCAATATTGCCATATGTCATTCTTCTAGCAGCCTCAGATGGCAGCCAAAAACTCTTATGCAATTCCAAAAAAAAAAGAAAAAAAAAATGAAAGAAAGAATGAAAGTCACTCGAGTGTCAATGCAGTGCAACCGCCTGCAAGTAAGGCAGTCTAAAAATTAAACAGCCCACTATAACCCCCGAAAAAAAAAAAATTAAATTAAAATGAAAAAAAAAAAAATAATAATAATAAAATAAAATAATAATAATAAAAAGAGTTAAAAAAGTGGTCACACAAGCAACATGTCTTTGGCAAGATGTCCTGGACGGTGAGCCTGAGCGGGGCTTCCCTTGTGTTTGTGTCACCTGCGGCCCATCTCGCTCTGGCGCAGAAAGTGAATGTTGCTGATGCTGTCAGCTAGCTCAGGGAACTGGTCCACGGGCACCACATAGTAGCCGTCATAGCCTTGCACGCGGCCCGAGCTGAACAGCTGCTGTCGCTCAGTGTCCGTCCATGCGCGTGAACCATCTTCTCCCTGACGCAGTCGGTGACGTTCACGGTGCCAGGCGGCTGCCACAACTCTCTGCCGAGTCATCTCCAGCACCCTAGCCTTCTCTTCATCTAGACTGCTGCCATAGCGAACATTCAGACTCAGTGCACCGTGCTGCAGCTGCACATCGGTAATACGCCGAGATCGGCCACCTAGCACAGTGTTCACCTGCTGCACTGTCACATTAGTTCCTGTCTCCAACATTCGGCGTCCCACTGTCATACCCAGCAGTGCCAGATTGCCCTCGGCTGACGATAATTTCACAAAATAGTGCATGTCCATGCCATCAATTGTGAAGTGAAGGTCTTGAAGGTAAACGGCCTGGTCCAGAATAGCAGCTATCCGCCTGCCATCCTCACTGGCAAGGCTGATGAAGTCAGCACTTACTTGACCCTCTCGGATGGCTATTTTCACACCCTTGCCAAAGATTGAAGCTCCTGAGCCGTAGAATGTGCTGAACAGAGATTGTGGGCAACCAGCACTACTTGCCCGGTAGATCTGGTCAAAACGCTCCAACTTGACAAATGACTTAAGTTGCCTCTGGACTTCACACTGCACTCCAAGTACAGACTGCACATACAAACACAAAAGTGGAAAATTAGCAATAATCAACCCATAGAAAGAGAAGAATTGGATATAGTACTGTAGTAGGTATGCTAATAAGATAAGTAAGTAAGTGAAGAACATTGAATTATGGTACTCTTAAGGCCCACTCATTATATATCTGAACTCGGTGTAGTTTTGGACATAAATCGTAAATCAACAAACCAACTTTAAAGTATGATGAATATATTCATTGCTTATCCTAATAGAGGTGCAGGGGGAACTGGAGCCGAACCCAGCTGAACTCCAGCAAGAGGCATTGTACACCCTGAAAAAGTCTACTGCACCAGTCTACTGCAGGACTAACACGGGTATAAACAAGCATTCACACTCAAATTACTCACCTGTGGGCAATTTAAAGTAGCCACTTAACATAATGTGTATGTTTTGGACTGTGGGAGGTTAAACCAGAGTACCTGGAGGAAACCCACACAAATACAAACAGACCATGCAAACATGGACTTGAACCCATTACCTTGTTCTAAGGTAAGAGTGCTACCCACTGACACCCAGTAGAAATATAATGTTTCATTTTTGACTACTTTGCTGGCCTGATGTGGTTTACTGAGAATTCATTAGAGGCAATGACAGAGAGGAGAATGGTAACAGAATTGAATATCATTTGAAACAATTCTACCCTCCATGGGCCATTACCCATGTGTGCACTCATCTACACTTTACATTACATTATCTTTGCCTGGTGGTTTTATCCAAAGCAATTTCCAAGTGAGTCAGGATGCAATTGAGTGATTGAGGTTAGGGGTCTTGCTCAAAGACCCAACAATGGCAGCTTGGCAGTGCTGGGATCAGAATTCACAACCTTCTGATCAATTGCCTAATTGCCCAACGCCTTAGCAATTATGCTATTTCTTTCAATTTCAATTTCAATCACTTCATTCAACCATTCATCCACCCATGAGACAAATAATTGTTTTGGTTCATATTACAAGGAAACATTAAAAAAGCAAACTAAAACAAGATTTTTATGATGTATTCCAAACATTTAATTAATTCAAGCACTCTACCAAGTTTTCTGGGTGGATAAGGTCTAGTTTGCAGACATAGCGAACCAAGATCAGATTGCCCCATTCACATGAAGTATATATTAAAGGTATACATACAGATATTGTGACCGAAATGTAAATCATCTTGCCTCGATTACAGCCCATCTTAGTAAGTTGTGTTATCAAAAACTCATTGCAGCCCAACAAATTAAACATATTAATATTTAACCCAGATTAAACACATCTGGTATGCACACAAAAAAAATCTGCTTTTGGTTTCACCCTCTGTCTGCCCTGTAGGAGCTGGCTTGATTGCACTACCTGTCTCTCAGGAGTAGCTAACTCCCAAGAGTAACTGATGGTTGGTGCAGGGTGGGTGATCTCAGCAGGAAGCTGTCTTTTTTCTCCCCATGTTCAGCTACTCATCTCTCTCACAGCCCAGCTCTCAGTCTGCTTCATTACCACTTCAAAACACCTTTCATTTTCATGTACCGACTATTCAGAATAAGTCCTTCTATTGTGGCTATGTGTGTGTACTTTTTTTTTTTGTCACCGTTGTCACTGTTGACAGTGGTGTATTTCTTCACCAAGGAGTACATAGCTGTGCTACAAAATAGTTAGTAATGTTTGTGTTTGGTCTCCTTTCATTAAGGAAAAACTGTAAAATTAAATTTCAGAGGCTAATATTCATTTGTGTAATTCGTGTTTTCTGGGCCTGTCCACTGAGAGTCTCTAGATATATGTGACTTGACAGAAGATCTTTACATACTTGACAATATTTTGAACAATATGGAGGGTAAGAAGGGTTGAAAGCTGGTTATGAATAGCTTCTTCAGAGAAAAGAATATACTCCAGGCTGGGACGACAATTAGTAAGTTCTATGGGCTTCTTTTCCTTCTTCTGAAACTCCCAACACATATCTGTCTCACGCTACGGCAAGAAAAGGTATGGGAGCAAGTCCAGGTTGGATGGGTTCAGGTGTTAGGAATCTCTGGCAGGACCCACGGTCTGAAAAACATTTCACACCTCACCACCCCAATTTGTAGAACGCCAACACTCTGACCTTATCCACAGAGCCAACGTGTGTGGGGTGTGGGGATGACAATGCCTGTCCTGTAATCTACCACCATGATTTCTCAGCTGTAAAAGGGATGCATCATTCAAGTAGCGTATGGTGGTCAGAGTGCCTGCACAAGAGTCAGGCCAGGGCACTGCTCAAAGTCAGAAGCTAATGGTGGGCGCCTCTACGACTATCAGGCCACATACCCCTGTCATTTTTCAACCCTGCAGCTTTTCATGCCATGTGGGCCTTGTGAAAGTAGCATTGAAACTGTGATAGATTAAAAGCGAGCACTCACTTCTCTGCCATTTTATGAAAATAAGCAGCATGCGACATCCATCATGATCAGTTTATGAGGCAGCGGAACTCATGCTTCGAAGCAGTGGCAGTTTAATTACAAGAGTCTGGCTTTTAGAGGAAATGCTGGGATAGTAAAAATCAAGTATGCACAATTTTTGCTTTACTCCACTGCTAGTGCAGTCAAGTCAGCATGAGAATGATGCTGGCCAGACTGAAGAGGTCGGCATCAAGTACTTCAAAAGTAGTTATAGGCGGCAGGGTAAGAATGTTTATGTGGCAAGAGTACGACATTAATTATTCATCAAGCATTCTTCACCTTCTACTAAAGAGGCGGACGATCCTTTTTGTGTGAGTAATCATAAGATCAATATACAATAAAAGAAGTGCTAAAGGTTTTTTTTCTTCCCCAGCATAATCTCAAACCGCTAATTGCTCTCAATTGATCTGAAGTTTTAGGAACACAGTACTTCTATACTGTGAGCATATATA
>JAQMYF010000013.1:13476270-13486209 GCA_030014195.1 Neosilurus mollespiculum | reverse complement strand
CGATCTATATTTTAATATCATAGCACTGCTTTTCTACCACATGTAAATGCTCACTGGTGCAAAACAAGGTGAAGAAACCTTCTAGCAGTACTTCTTGTAATTTTGATAAAATGCTTATTCATATGTGCAATATTGGAACCCAATTATTGCACCACTACAGCAATTTTGTAACCTCTGTTTTATGCTTTTCCTTTAAAGGATTTAAGTTGGAGTATTTTAAGACTACTGTAAAAGCATACCATCTTGCTGGAGAAGGTGAAGGCGCTATTGTCACCTGTGTAATGAGTGGCTCTTTCCTCTCCTCCCTCTATTCATGTGAATACTCTAAATGAAATATGGGCATTATGGAGCAAACAGCCTACTTTAAACCCTCAGAGGCGCAGCACTACTTCTGCAGAGGCCATTAGTGTATTTTTTTTTTTTAATGCAGCTCCTTTAAAAGCTCATAAATGACCCCATAATTATATTTCCAAAAAGCAATTTGGCCAGCAATTAGACTCATTTACTTCCTCCCAGTAAAAAAAGAAAATAATGACTGTAAGTGGGGTTGGGCTGATTTATGGGGAATAAAGTAGCTACACCTATACTAACGAGTCAGGAATTAATCTATACTTGTAGTGTCCTCTTTCCAAAGTAACAATATGAAATCCACTTTGGAACAGTAAAGGAAGAAAATAAAAACATCCTATCATGTAAAATTCCAGCTGAAATATATTTCAAGAATAGTGCTTGAATTATGTTGACACTTCTTTGAAAGAAGCTTGGAAGGAGGGACAGGAGAGTAGTTTCTCTAGAGAGGAAGTCTGCTACTTGTGTAGGATATAGAGCTGCTCTATGAAGGCTGAGATTGGACCCAGAGGAGATCGCCCTTGTATCATTTCCAAATATTTTGTGGTGACCTAAACTCTACTCTGGCTGTTTATAAAGGAACAAGACAGTAAGATCTGACAAGTCTTGAAAATTGCATTGCCTTTAACTTTTTAAGAGACATGTGTGGTCAAATTAGTGATAATTAAACTGCACAGAGAGATTAGTCGAGCCAGCGGGGTTCTCAGTCATCTAATGCTTTCATGAAAAGCTCAGAACATTTAATCAAATAACAATTAGGATTTATAACTGTGTATGCTGGAAAATCAAACAGATGACTATATCCAGTCTGGGACAAGACTGTGTATGTGTGATTATACTGTAATGGCAATTTTCCAAAAAGAGATTCATTAAGTTGGATTTAAGGCATTCAGAGCAAATGAAAGGAGAAATGGCTTACAGAGTCTGTGTGGCCATTAAAGGATTCTGTATATATGGTGGCCTCTACGAAAAAGAAAGATTAACAAACCACAAACACTGCAGCAATTCAAAAAGCCAACCCTGGCAATAAATAAATAAATAAATAAATACATACATAAATAAATAAAACCAAACAGAAAAAAAAAACAACCCTACAACAACAACAAAACAAATAAACAAAAAATCATGAAGTCATGAAGTCACATTAAGCAACACACCACATAAACTTAAATTGGAAAAGGGTGGGCTGGGTCCCCTTACTTAACATTACATACTCGTTGCTGATTTGACATGGAATATGACTATCCCTGGGAAAAGGAATTGGAGTTGACAATATATCTGAATAAATAAATATTACATGTATTATTAATAAACCTGCTTCTTTTGTTTTTTTCATGCTCTTGCTGTGCAAAGTTGATAGCATATCTAACATGTCATATAAATGAATGTCCTTAATAAAAAATAAGCTTGAATAAAAAGAATCTGCTTTTCAAGGTTTCTCAGCCAAACACGTGACCTTATAAGGACCTTCTCCTTCTGTTGTGAGATAATGTGGATGTTTTAAGTGCTGATGCAGCTCGTTGGTTTGTTAATGTGTTTTGCACTAAGGTAAAGCCTTCCAAGTGCTTAAAAGGACATACTTTACAGAATATAAAACAATATGATGCTCCTGAAGAACGCTTGTTGTATTTCTAAACCCCGGTATATTTAGCGAGATTGCTCATTCTCCTTGAGTGTATGAGATCCATGTGAACTTTATCAGGCTGGCTGCTTCAAATGGATCCATCGCTTCAAATTTAAAATCTCATATCTCAGACATCTGAAACCTCGGATGCGTCATGCCCTCACATGTCTGTCTATTATGGTGTATCCATTTGTAATTCAGACTTTACTGATGACTTGTGGCCCTTTAATCGTTTGACTGACTAAAGCGAAAGCCTTATCAGCTGAAAGAATGAGTGACTTGTATACTTCAACCACATCTCAAATTCAACAAGACAAGAAGACATTAACATTAGGATGGCACTTTTATTATTTTGAATCCGACTGCACTGAAGGCCTGTAGTGCTGCATCAAGGAAACAATGTGTCTTTGGGTGTAAAAAAAACAAAACAAAAAAAAAAACAACAGCTGTCAGTGCACACCTAAGTGTGCCACTCTCAGGGAGTAACCTTACCGACAAAACAAACAGCTTCTAAATTATTCAGGTGACTTAAAGAAGACACAAGAGTTTGATATGTCTAAGAATCCGACAGTATAAAGTGGAAAGAGAAAGACGAAAGAAAAGGAAGATAAAAGGTGTGTAAAGCTGAGCTGAAATCAATGGCCAGCCGTGGAGGAAATGTGGAATGAATTTCCCTAATGGCAGGACTATTACAAGCACTCTTTATTTTGACCCTGTACCCTCAGTTTGAGAAGTGTGAGCAGAGACACACCAGCCACTGATTTGAACTGATTACACTGGGCTCCATCAGGAGTTTACAAACTAAAGGGTTGGGTTACCATGAATAAAGATTAAAACTGAACTGTGTTATAAACTATAACTGTGTTATTATCCTTCTATAGACCTTAACATTAACACATATAAACATAAATATTAATTTAGCTAACTGATGCCTTAGATCAACAGTATACAATAGAATATATACACAGTATACACACACACACACACACACACACACACACACACACACACACATATATATATATTCATATATTCATATACATATATTTATAAAATATAGCGCCACGGTGGCTAGCACGTCTGTCTCACAGCAAGAAAGTCCTAGGTTCGGGTCCCGCGCTTGGTATGTGTGTTTCTGTGATGTTTATATGTTCTCCCTGTGCTTGTGTGGGTTTCCTCTGGGTATTCCAGTTTTCTCCCACAGTCCAAAAACATGCATATCAGACTAACTGGCTGTTCCAAATTGTACCTAGGTGTGAATGTTGGCCCTGTGATGGACAGGTGTACCCTGCCTTAGACCAGAGTCAGCTGAGGTCCCACAACCCTAGTAGGATTACGCGATTTGGCAATGGAATGAATAAATGTGTGTATGTGTGTGAGTGTGTGTGTTATGATTGTGAGTGGATACTTTACACTTGTATTTGCCTGTTGGTGTTACAATATAGCTATGTGTCTATTTACCTTAGTGCTGTCCCACTCCTGTGTCTTCATCTGGGTGTGAATGAGCTCATAAGATGGTTCCATGGCGTCAGTGACAGGTTTGTGATAGCCAGGAATGACATTATACAGCTGGAATCCAAAAGTCACTAACCAGCTATTCACATCTGCAATAAACAATGTTGACAATATTTTAAGGATTTCAAGCACACACTCTGATCCCCCAATACTCAACACAGCTGACACATGGGTATTCTGCACTACAAAATAATTTTTCATTAATAATTGGGTCATAGGTCAAGTGATTTCCTTTTATGAAATAAGCTCTCGCTACGCTTATTTCAATGAAAAATTTATTAGAGTGTGATGGCAGGCTAAATATGATAAATACTCCAGAGATTACTCCATCTCAAGAAAACAAGGATGATTCCCAGCTCTTTATTGTGGAACATTACACTGACAAAACATCAAGCAGCTCATAAAGCATTAGTGACATTGTGGGTTTGGCTCAGAGTTTGCATTGTTTTTGGTTGCTTTCCACATTTTCTGCTTTCTCTTTTGCCAAATCTTTCACCCTTTATAAGCACTAAAATGGTTTACAAACGTTGCATAATTTTATATTGTATGACAGAAAGTGAACGAACCAGATGAAATCACTACATATTACCTAATTACCTCACAGAACTCTTTTAAACACAACTGTGATGCTATGCTAAAGATATAACATGTATTCTATAGGACAGTGCAATGAATATTTCCAAGGATGTAATGGAAATATCAACATGAACAATTAAACCGAACATTATAATTAATTGTTCATTAAATTGTTAAGTTAAATGTAGCTAGTGTACAACACTATTAGCATACAAATGCAAGACAGTGAAAAGCAGAGCCTATAAATATATTATTCTATTGCACATTCCATATGTTCCATCATCTTATTGTCATGACCCGTCTTAACACCGTCAAATACATGAAAGGAAATGAAAACCCTAGGCTTTGATCGAAAATAATGAGTACAGCTAATAGTCACTATTCTCAATCATTAATTTAATCATTACAGTACTAACATGGCACTAAGCCTTTGATTTTGGCTTGCAATGGGCTGCTTAATGATATTGGCACACACTACAAACAGGCATATCATATTTTGTCCTCTTCCAATAAAATAGTTGTTTGCTTTCCAGGCATAGAGAAGCTGATACAACAGCCACTGACTCTGATTTGTAAAGCCCCCATTGTGTTCCCTGGCTGGGGAGCATTTGCTGCTATTTGCCTTACTCATGCTTTGAGGCAACAAAGACTGATGAGATATTTTGGGGAAGAGAACTGAACACAAAACAAACAGAGCAACCCAGTGCACTGGTATGTCACCAGGGGAGCCAGAAAAGGCCAGAAAAATACCCCAGGCTGAGCCCTGGAACACATCTGAAATATGCTCACAGCTACAGAAAAGACTCGTATAAAAGCATATATTGTATAAAATTTCATTAAATTAGGAAATCAAATAAAACCAAAATTATTCAACGCTTAAATGATTTTACACTTACCTGTCATATAGCACTTAGTCTCTTGGGTGTTGCTCAGGGGGTTGTTGTACTTGAACATGTAGAGGTTGAAGGGCACTATGTTGTTGCTCTCCAGTTGCTTCCAGATGTCATGGTCAGGTGTGGTCCAGCGACCTGCTAGGACATCGTAATCCCGGCGGCCCATGTGCACCAGCTTTGTGAGGGGTTCATACAGGCCACCCTGGTATCCTACTACAAGCTGAAAGCTGGGGTTTGAGTCAAGGTAGACCTCTCCAAAGGCAGTATATAGGATCTGCTTAATCATAAGGCCTGAGCCACTGAATACAGCCAGTGGTGTTCCAATGTTGTCACAGGCCACATAGAACTCATCACCGCTGCTTAGCTCCATGGCAAAGAGGTGACCCTGCAGATCGTAGTAGAGTGATGTGATGTCTGAGCTGGAGTGATTATACATGTGGGTGACTCTGGTGGGGCTGGACAGATCGGCGTAGAAAAACTGCAGGTGGTGTCCTTGACTGCTCCTACTGGACACTCTGCGGCCCAGACCGTCATAACGATATTTTATGCTCCATCCACCAACCTTGCTGTAAGCCCTTATTAGCAAGCCAGCAGAGTTGTATTCAAAGAAGTCATTGCCTCTTTGCTTTAGAAACCCATCGTCATCCAACCTGTACTGGACATCTCCCAATCGTGTGATGCGGTCTCTTATATCATAGCGTAGTGGTGTAAGGCGGGCACTGTTTCCTGGACTCAGAAGGTGCAGATTGCCATTCAGGTCATAACTGTAGCGCCACAATGGCTTGTCATTTATGGACACCACCTGGATCTGGCCATCAGCATCATATTCATATGTGTACCGTGTGGTGTTGGCATAAGGGCCTACTTTTAGCTCCTTGGCTACCACGCGGCCCATGTTATCATACTGTACCATCATCCAGTACATTAGTGATCGGAATATCTCATATTGCACCTCTTTGACTCGTCCATAGGCATCAAAATGCTTCGTGTGGGTCATGACCGCTGTAGTAATAATCTGATTGATGTCATAATATATAACCCCAAATTTGCCAAACTGTTCTGTTTTACCAGATACATCATCATAGCGATACAGATCAATAGGCAGTGGTGTTTCATTGATGACAGCCTGCATACTTGTGACCCGGAAACTGTTGTCATAGTTGTAATCAAATCGAGCATTGACCATACCTTCTTCGCTGAAACGAAAGATCTGCCTGTCAATCAGTGGGCCAATCTGCCGATTACGGATGGTGCAGGTGAATCCCTCGCTTTGCAGGCTTACTGTCTTTAGCATACCTGCAGCCTCATCATATGAGAAGGCAACACGTGTAGTATCATACAGAATCTCAAGCAGACGGGAGAGCTTGCCATATTTATAGATGACTCTACGTCCTGTGCCTTGGTGAATGGTTTGCAAAAGCAGACCATCTTCGCTGTAATCATGCAGCACAGTGGCATTGCCCTCAGGGGGCCTGTATGTGTTTCTATAGTAACCAATAGAACGGGTGGTCTCTAGTGTATGCCGGGCCACGTTGGGCATGGTGACAGATGAGAGACGATCATTTTTGTCAAATTCGAAGATGTACTGTCGTTGGCTGTACAGCAATAGCACCATGGACTGCCAAGGGAAAAATAAAGTGTGTTTGAGTCAATAAAGCATGGTAATTTGCAGCACATTTGTGAAAACTGCCTGAAAATGCTAAAGACTTAAATGCTAAATTCTTTGTCCAGTGGAAGTGAAGGTCATTACAAGCCCAGGAGTCACATTTTTGCTATGTGATTAACTGTGCCACAAAATGTGGGGTGTCACACACTGGCTTCCGGGGGTATACGAATTATAAATAGCTCAATAGTTAAAAATGTTGCAGGGCAAATTCTCATTAGATGGAAACAGAACAATCAGGCCCAGAAAGCCCTGTGCAATAAGAGTGAAAATAATATTACATAATATAGAGGTCAAGGAGATAATTGTCTACATTGTATTTGCTTTTATGTTAAGCTTTCTAATGAAGCAGCCCATGCCAAAGTTTGATCTTGGTAAAAGGAAAATTCACCCCAAAACTTCAGGTTTATGAAAGATATATTTTAATAATTGGGAATGCAAAAAAAAAAAAAAAAAAAGGGACTCTTATCCTTTCATGGCTGTTAAATGCTAATAGAAACCATTTTCAAAATCAAATATAAAACTCAGATTTGCATTCCTTCCTGTATTTCTTCATTTGTAAGGCCTGCTCTCTAATTAGCAAGACAGAGAGATTTTACCTCTTTTAAAAAGGTGCTATTTTGGGAATAACTTCACTGTCAAGCTGTCAGCTGTAACAATGCATAATGTGAGCAGAGTGCATCAGACAGTTTAACTGCTAAGTTAAAACTCAATAATACCACAAAAAGTCAAAGAACCAAGATGAAGTAAAGGGTCTTGAGCAATTTTACTCACTCTCTAATCAAGAATGTTAATTATAACATTTACTACTACAAAGAATTCAAAGCTTTTTACCTTCTCAAGGTAAGTATAGCTCCATGACTTGCCATCTGCAAATATCTGTGAAGTAATTCTTCCATTTTGGTCATATTCCATTCGGATAGACATGGTGCCTCTCTGGATGCCAGCCACATGCCCGCCAGAAGAGTAGGTAACGTTGACCCCATTCAATCGGTTGCTTGGTGCCCATAAGGTAGGTCTGCCTGCATGGTCGTAGTGGATCCTCAGAGTAAATTTCCTGTGGTCATCGTACACTTTCTCTGTTCGGGTAATGCGATCAAAATCCATGGACAAGAGGTTTCTGTTATGAACCTGCCAGAGAAAAATGCAGAGATTTATTACAAACATGGGTGACGTTGACAGAAACCCCTTTTTATCAACGTACATAAAAATACCATTGTTTTTTAAATAGTTGTATTTTTGGAGGACAGACATTCTTACATCGATGCCACCTCCATATTCTTTTCTTGCATGGTGAACTAGAGAGAATTTTATGGGCCAGGACAAGAGGAAAGAAAGAGGTTCATTGATCATTAATAGTCACAATGCCTTTAAGAACTACCCATGAAAAGAAAATTTCAGGGGAAAATCAGTGGTGATCCTGGATGGTAGATGTAGTCAAAAGACTCACTATAGGACTCAAATGGCATGTCACACTGAGCATCAGCCCACTCTAAAGGGTAAGGGCCTTGTGACCCAAGGCCATGCTGAGATTTGAGAAAAGAGTCACTCACATCTGTAGGACACATCAGGGTCAGTGCAGAAGGATAGAGAGAGGAAGAAAATGACTCACAGCAAGGCTTAGTCTGCTAAGGTCATCCATCTACACTTAATTGATGTCTGCTCCGGTATCATATTATCGTAGTTTACGGTGGCCTATCTACCTTCTGCAACTGTTATGGATTTTAATCATTATTTTAGTCCTTTTGTGATGTGTAATTTGGATTAATGTGAACCATTATTAAATGTTACTCGAATGCGTTTTCATTCATCTATCTTAAATAACATTTATGTACCGCTCAGGGTCACAGTGTATCCAGAATCTATCCTGGCAATCCTGGGTACGAGGTGGAAATGTAGCCTGGACTGGATTCCTATCCCATGTAGGGCACCACAGACACATCTAATCTGGTAATTCAAACTGTTATTCAAAGTACACAGCAAGTAATTTTTTGTTGTTGTTGGTGTTTGTTTGTATTCATCTTGCAAGGGAAATTTTGGCTCTGCAGTTAACCCATCCAAAGTGAGCACACGAATGTAAACAGTGAGCGCACACGCACGCACACACGCGAAACACACACACACACACACACACACACACACACACACACACACAGTGGGGAAGCAGTGGACTGCCACACATTGGGTACCCGGAGAGCAGTTGAGGGTTAGGGCACTTTAGTCATGGAGGTCAGGATAAGGTCCATCTTACCCCCCCAGCCGCCACACATTTTTTCTGTTGGTTCGGAAATCGAACCGGTGACTTTTAGGTGCAAAACCCGCTTATCTAACCTTTAGGCCATGGTGCGCCAATTTTTAAAAAAATAAAACACACAGGAAGAACATGAAAAACTTCATACAGACAGTAACCTAAACTGATGATTTAACCAAGGGCCCTGAGATTGTGAGGTGGGAACAGTATCCACTAGTAGAACACTACTTGAATACTCACATAATAAGCATTCCAATTATATCAAAAATAGATTTAAGCAAGTCATTTTGAACGACATATCTGATCTGTTATACTGTAGGTACCGGGATAAGTCCTCAAAAAACGGCATCATTTCCCCTGTCTCATCTTGATTAAAGTATGATTAAAACTGATCCCTCCAGGTACTTAAGCACACATCTTGGCATGACACCGCATGTCTTAGTATAGTCTTAAAGCAGCTTTTCTCATTGCTGTTGGCTGCTGGCCAGTGGCAATAGAGGACGGCGAGTGTGAAAGTGTTCTCACATATTGCTAGCATGCTGAGAGCCCTTGTATAAAAAGGGCCAATTACTTCAGGGCCAATTAATATCACTAATATCCAATTGAGAAGATTACTTTACACCTAAACTAAGAAATTTGAAAAACATACAGGATGAAGACAAGACATAGCTTGTCTGAAGCCTCACACATCTGCTGATGTGAATAAGACAGGGTCAGTACTGCAGTTTTTTCCCCATTCTCTCTTTAAGTATCTGATGACCATACAACAAAGCAAAAATAAATAATGGCCATAGGGACAGCCTGCTTGTAAAGCAATACATTACTACATAAATAAGGTATGAGTTGAAAGACAGTGTCACAGTATCCCAGTACAAGGCTGTGTGAGACAAAAATGACACCATCACGTCTCTCGACGATGTATACCCAGCAACCGTCTACTTTCTTATTCAACCACTAATATTTTGGACAAGATAATTATTTCAACATTAAGGCTGTAACTATATCTCATTGTCTAGTTTTGTGTTTCTAGCCTCATACTTGTATGAGGCTTTATATGAGTTTGTATGAG
>JAQMYF010000013.1:13453437-13470364 GCA_030014195.1 Neosilurus mollespiculum | reverse complement strand
TCTCACACACACACACACACACACACACACACACACACACACACACACACACACACACACACACACACACACAAACAGTATACTGTATATAACATATAACATTATCTCTCCTGGGAAAGGGCTGACGATTAAATAAAGCGCTATTGTAGAATGGAAAAATCGTTACTTTTGACTATGATGACCGGGGGAACAATGTGTTCAAAGGTGATTATTGGAAGTCAATGGAGTGCTTGGTCAGCTGCAAAACAGGATATTAAAATGCCAAAGCATGCAAGAGAACTGATAAGCTTGTTCTTATGACCCTTCACCAGCACCCTGCTCTTTTGTCCTTAAAGAAGACCGATTTGCTACTAACATATCCTGCATGCGTGAAAGTGGAAGACGTTCTCCAACGTGTCAAGGACTATTCAGCAATTTTCGCCTCACATTTGGTGAATAATTATTATATATTCTGAAGGTGTGGTACTGTAGCAGGTATTCGATGTGAATAGCAGCCCAAGCAGCTAAGTGAATCTCATTCTAACACATTGCTGTCAAGTGCATTGTGCTAGCTAATGAAAATAATCACAGCAGTGAAGTCTGATAAAATATCTGAAAACTTGATATATTATGCGAATCCTGACATATTCAATGCCGCATACATTGATGTGGCCTAAAAAGTCATATTTATAGGTTGCTTTATAGTATAATGAGGACAAAAGGGGAGACAGAGCCATAGTATGGAGTGCATCAGTTTGCGCATCGCAACAACTGTTCAGCATGCTACCTAGCGGCTGGTGATACGTAATACAAGCTCACTAAAGAGCAAAGTCCATTGCCTTCCCAGTTCAAATGACCAAACTGAGTGGGGAAGAGCTACATCCTATCCAAGGTGTTCCTGTTACAACTATCTCGGATGGTTAAGAAGAACAAATCGGATCTAGGCCCAGGGTTGCCTCAAATAACCTTCCTACAATTCATCAGGAAAGTGTCCATCATGACCAAGTTACTCAGCTCTCCTGTATGGGGATTGTGCAGTGGGTCACCAACCCCTATCATGAAAAACATTTCTGCTCCAGAAACCAAGGAAGTTACAGTATAATATTTTGGTGCCAGATTATAGATTAAGAAATGTATAAATTGCAAAATAATAATAATAATATAAAAACGACTATATTCTCATTTCAAGTTTCAATATTTCAATGAACCTTTTCTACACTGGACTTTGTAGTGACACACACCATAGACAGAGGGAAATATAACCCTGTCATATTTGGTAGGAATCCTTGTAATATTTGGGGCATATTTCATGCATAATGGTACACACAGGTTGGACAACTGACCTTGCATGAGTGTGTAAAAGGTTCCAGAGGCTGAGAGGTTGGTTGTGACGATGATATCTTCTTTGTTGGAGCCTTCAGCCTGTACCCGCACAGCCCCATCAGAATCAGTACGGTAGCTGCTCACCCTGCCTGTAGGATAGGTCACATTCGTCAGCCGCCCATAACTGTCATACCTGAGGAGGAAGAGAGATACAAAATGCCAAAGGTTGAGAAAGAGGGATACACAGAAGAGGGTTAGAGATCAAGGGATTGTTGTGGGAAAGCTCAAAAAGCAACTTGAATACTGGAACTGTATTTATTTCTTCTTTGACTAGCTTTTCGAAGTGACTTCATAAAACAACAGAGGAAAATTAACAGAAATAAGTATTTTTATTTAGCTCATACAGCATGAATATTGGTGTTTAAGAGTTTACGCTATGCAGATGAGCTTAGGTTATAATTTTACTTACATGCCTGCCTCTATACTAACTCTAACACAATAAAAAATGCAATAAAGAGCAACACACCATGAAATAAAGAAAACAACAACAACAACAACAACAACAACTCTCCAACACATCACAGAGCACCACCATGAAGTCGGCTCTCTTTAAACCCCACGCATCTCCTAAAATTATAAGCAAGCATATCTTCTCCAAGACTTTTATCAAGTGAGCGACTGAAGCCTGTGGGGATCTCTGAAATGTCCTGTTTCTCTAATAACTTTCAAAGCAGAAGTGATGGCTGCAGCTGGTCTGCAGCACTGGCACTCCTCCCGCTCAGTCTCATCAGGCTGAAATAAAAGATAGAAGAGGCAGAACAGATACTGATAGAAATTTGATCTAATTTGCAGGGAAAAGACTTCTGAGGAACGCGAAGAGTGCTTGTGAGAAATACACAGCGTGGTATTAAGTGCAGAATGAAGTTGACCTCTTTTATTTTCCTAAAAAAAAAAAAAAAGAAGTAATTACTACTGAAGAAAAAGTGCTGAGAATGATGCAAGCCATCACAAGGGTTAGTTTTTCTTGCTTTTAAATACTACTAACTTTCATCACCATACTAGAGCCTTACTCTAGGTATGCAACATGACTATCAGGATGTTTATATTATGTAAATCATTACAGTGGCAGTAGCACAGTGGTGTAGTTGTTAGCATGCCTGCCTCACAGCAAGAAGGTCCTCGGTTCTGGGTCCCAGGCTTGGGTATTTCTGTGTGGAGATTGTATGTTCTCCCTGTGCTTTCGTGAGGGTCCGTTTTTCTCCTACAGTCCAAAAACATGCACATCATGCTAACTGGCTGTTCCAAAATGCCCCAGGTGTGGATGTGAGTGTGAATGGTTGTGTGTGTTGGCCCTGTGATGGTCTGGCAAGCTGTTCAGGGTATACCCCACCTTCGCTCAATGTCAGCCTGAGATAGGCTCCAGCTTCCCTGTGACCCTAATTGGATTAAGCAGTTGGGCAAATGAGTGAGTGAAATAAAGTGATTACACTGAGCTGTGGCCTATATTTTCTCCCAATTCTCTAGCAGCAGAAGACAAAAGAGTCAGTTAGGATGCAACATTATTTTGCATGAGAACAAACCAGTTTTTCTTTAATTTTCTTATTAATTTTGTAATTTCGCCAGCTGCCACTAAATAGCTAGCTCTCTAGATACTCTGGGATGTTTAACTCACAGGGCAACAAACACTTGCTGAGGAAAGTGCAAAAGTCTGCAAAAATGTGCTACAGTCTCGTGCAAAAATGAGCTCACAGGTACCCATGATTGGATAGTGCTACGCTAACTGACAGGGGGAAAAAAATAACACCATTCCTTGCAACCATGGCCAAGTTTGCTCCGTTGGACTCCCAACCACAGATGGCTATGACATCAATAGGATTTAAACTTGCGATCTCCTGATGATTCTGTTTTTCTGTTCCACCACTCAGGAGTACTGTCCCATCTGGATCCACTGCTAATCCAGGAGACACCACTAGTCGTCCTTATTACCAAATCCAACCTGGACATCACAATACCCGTTATCCTCAGTCTCTCTGTCTAGTCAAACAGCTCAATCAGCTACATTCTCTGAAAGTACTGAAAAGGCATCTTTTCAGTGTGCTACTCTATTTCTTTTTTCTGGTTTAGACTCTTCCCTTTTGTAGTCTTTGCTTTTGATCCTGTTTTGTCTTGTACTGTGCCTTTTCGTCTGATTTATATCGCCTGATATATTGGTTAGTCAGTATCAACACATTTAAAAGTAACATAATTCTTCGGAAAGATAACATAATATAAACACCCAAAAGAAAATTATTTTAAATACTCCTTCATCAATCCCCTTTTTTATGGTGATCACTGACCCCTTAAGCCCACTGTAAAAGAGCTTATGTTTAAGATGTGTATAAGTTCACAATGTGATGCCTTTTAATATCTCCAGAGCACCTGTGCTTCTATAAAAATCCCATCCATTTCCACCTGAACTCTTTCACACCAACTTCCCATGAATGAGCTGATATTTCAGTCTTCTTCATTGCTTCACTGTCTATCTGTTACTAACGTACTACCTGGTACATTCTCATTCGTGGTCTTAAAGTTGTAAATTTAGCTTGCATCATTGCCACAAAGACTGAAAACTCTACTACAGTGAAAAAAAAAAAAAAGACATCTGCAGCCTCGACAGTACAGAGAGATTCCAATAAAGCTTAATGGAGGGGACAGCTCAGCAGATGCCTTTGTTATGTTTGCCTTTGCAAAGACTCTTGGCACAAATCCTGGCTGACATAGCTAGCATGTGTCCTCAGGCTAACAGGCTTGAAAGGACCTTAATGAATTCAGGTGGTGGCTATGATAAACTCAGAGGGCCTGAGCTGGGCACAGAATAGAGTGTATAGATAAATACTGAGATCTGTTCCACATTTAGTGGATTATGAACGTTATTCTTTAGGCAGCATTATAACCTTCAAAACTAATTATACAACACCCACACCCACCCACCCACACACACACAAACACAAACACAAACACACACAAACACACGCACACAAATATATTATAATAAAGCTTCATGCTGCCTGAGGAGGAGAATGTCTGAGTACAATTAAATTGTTTAGAAAAGTACACAGAGTGAACCATTCCTAATGGTATTTAATTAATTGTTTTTTTCTCTCTCGCTTCTAATAGCACTTATAGACCTAATGTGCATTGTGAATTTATTTTCATTTATTGAAAAAAAAAAAAAAAAAAAAACATCTGACAGCATGCATTTTTACTAAAGATAGGGGGAGGGGAAAGGCATAATTATCATCAGACTATTTTCAATTTATTCAAACAAGAAAATGTTTTTCACGTCAAGAGAAAAATACTCCAGGATTATTCTACGTGTCAAGAGGTGATCTTCATTTTCTTAAGAAGTATGTTCATGTAAATGGGCACAAAGAATATGTCTAAGTACACCATTGAGAAGAACTAGTATGAGCAACCCGGCCAAGGCTGCTTTTGTGAGACAAGCACAGAAAGCAAAGAGCAAGTGCCACTGACTTTCAATCAGACCTTAAAGATCTGAAGAAAAATAAAAACATACAGCATATCAGACTCGAACATAGTGCTGTGTATATGTGGTATGGCCTTACAGGGATTTCGACTGGCAGGTAAAGGTAAGTATACTTAAGTATGAGCATCAAGTGATGTAAAATGCATAAAAGATGCACACCAGTTTGTGTTTTATACATCAATTTTACTCTGTGGCACTAGGATTTAGTAACACAGCATGAAAGAATTTGAACATGCTCTCTATGGAATATTGTTCAACTTTGTACATGGAATGCATTACTGCTTAAAATATGTATTGTCTTACAATTATTTAAATGCTAAAAATGTAAAAAAATATTCACATCAGAAGATGTGATGGCACTTAGGCTATGTTATGCTATTATTTTCATAGCTGCATTAAAATAAGAAAAAGAAAAAATAGTTTAATTCATATAGGAATTACGGTACTTTTCCTTCAGTTTACAAATGAAACTGACAAGTTAGCATTTTAAAACTCACCCATGACCCACACATTAAACTTCAGAATGTAAAATTTACTGGAGTTATTTGGCCTCATCTAAATTAGCTGTGAAACTCGAATACGTTCTCTGCACAGAGGCGAATTTAATTGACCATATTTATTTGACCATGTCCCAATTTCAGCTTTGATCTGTTAGCGTAGCCATGGCAACTTGAGCCGTCGCCAAATCTCTTGCCAAAGTGTGGTCTGGCTGCACAATCTGACTGAACTGCACTGTCAAGATACCAAAGAATTCTGATGTATAATCATGTGTAATATAATGTCCATAGTATTACATATAATACAGCAGTGCTGTGAGTATTTACTTCTCTGATAATCAGGCCTTCTTTAATAACTAATCATCATCCTTCAGTTAAAGAGTTTCTCTTCAACATAACATATTTTACCAATATGCATATCTATTACTAAAATATGATCAGAATCATACAGTATGTAAATCTGTAAACCTTTCCACAGCTCACATTCATCCATCAGGGTTTGGGATTTTCTTGCATAGTAACTGAATATTGTGCAAAATCTGAGGGTCTGTGGATCGTAACAAAACATAGAAGTTTATATGTAATGCATTTAATGCACTTGAATCTAAACCTCTTGTCATTTTTTTTTTCGACAAGGTTCATTTACACAATCACACTTGAGCGTGACCCACAACTAGGTGTTCTGAGACAATTTTTGAAAAATGCTTCTGCTTCTAGTCTCTAATCTAGTATTTTATTGAGCATACCATGGCTATTTATTCTCCATACATGATGTTTGTTCTTGCCGCACGCGCTTAGAAAAGGTTTGTTTAAACTTTTATAAGGATGTTGTTAGTACTACATAGCCATTAGTCAAGGTTTTTGTGCTTTTGTGTTTTACTTAATTATGGATGCTGTGAAACTAAACCAAACTATGTAGCAAAGGGCAAAGTTACGAATAGTTGTGAAAGCATGCTTACTGTATATGCGCTAGCATATGAACCTGGACTGAAAATCAATAACACTCTAGAAATTCAAAGTAAAATTCTTTGGCTCTAACCAGAATTATTTCAAACCAAGTATTGCAGAGTTACAGGGCAATATTTAGTGGTTTTCAACAGCTTATGAAACATGCAAAAAGAATGGCTTTCAATTTTTTTTTCATATCTACTGTTGAGCTTTTGTACCATTTTTCAAAAACTCTACATTATATTTACAGTATAGCAGTGTCAATGAGGTGTTGCTGTGGCCCTAAGACATACTATCAGTGTAGAAACTAGTTTACTACTTACTCATAGAAAGTAGTCCATCCATTCTCATTGCTCTTTGTGGCCAGCAGTCCTGAGTTCCCATGGTAAGTCATCATGGCTAACTCTTGGCTCTGGGCACCGATACTCTTGAGGGCATTATTAGTTCCAATGGTGAACCAAAATGTTTGGCCATCTGGGGTCATGAGCCAAAGAGGCAATCCTGTAGCATCCCTACGAATGGTTACCTTATTCTTGTTCTTATCTGTGATGGTGCTCAGATGTCCTGCTCCTGAGTAAGTCAAGTTGTACAGATAGTCACCTGTAATTAGATTCTGGGTATAGATGTGGCTGCCATTGGTGTCAAACAAGTAGAGTTCATCATCCATGGGTGATGACACTTCATACATGTTAAGGGGATTAAGATACGGTTTGTTCTGCCTTACATAACGGATTCGAATATTACCCAGATCAGCAATGAAGAGCTCCCCATCAGGCGAAACTGCCAGTGATGATGGTGAATTAAGCTTTGCATGTTTGGCATAGCCATCGTCTCCTGAGTAACAGTCACAGTTGGGGTCATTCTTACAGTCACAGCCACTTGGGGCACCAGCGACCAGTGAGATCTCACCATTGGTCGAAACCTGTCTCACTCGGTTGATCTTCTTGTCATCAGATTCTGAGATGTAGAGGATGCCATTGTGGGAGACAGCCAATGCGTTAGCAGATTCCAGTGTGGCGTGGATGGCGATTTTGCTCACCAGGAAGTGGTCCAGCCCGGGGACCTGGCAATGCATGGGCCGACCAGCTACAATCCTGACTTGATGGTTTTCTGAGATCTGCAGCACCACGTTGTTATCCAACACATAGAGTGAGTTATCCATTGGACTCACAGCAAGGTCAGTGGGCCATTCTAAACGTACCTGGGAGAAGACAGAAAAGGAGACACAATTAGCATCATTCATTCATTCATTTTCTCAACAGATTAATCATCCCCCCCCAAAAAGAAGACAGAGCATGACTATGAACAGAACAAAGGAACCGAATCATGAGCGCTCTTTTAGGGGCAGAATATGAAAGAGCTTATTTGAATAGTGGTCTTGGCATAGTAACAAGGTTGCTTGATTAAAAGATGTTTTAATGTACTGGATAAAAAAAATAAATAAATAAGCCACCCTGCTGTGTTGTATATTAAAAGAAGGCCTTAAAAGCAGCCAATTGATTTGGATGCATCAAATAAGATGAATCCATTTTTAACAGACTAAAGAGAAATGTCAAGACAATCACTGCACAGCATCTTGGGGGAAAAACACACAGACCCATAATATCAAATGAATATTTTCATGGGCAACCTGAATACCTGGATAGAATAATTCACTTATTATTAACCCCTTAGCATAGACCCAGCAAACACAGCAATGTGATAATGACGTTGAAAACTGGTGGGATCTTGTCATTCCCGTCACACGTCTTACTGTGACCAGTTAATCACATCATTTTCACATCTCAGTTAGATGGCTTTTTACTTTCTTTAATAGGACCTAAGATAATTAGTCACAAGGTATGTAATATTGGAAATGACAATGACTAAATTAGGCAAATCTTTCTTGTCCGTCAGTGGATTGCTGATCATCAATATTATGACGTGTTTTAACATCATTGTGACGTGGTAGTTGTCATGTCATTTGTTAACGGGTTCTCTACCTATGCAACAAATTTCTATGTCACGTTTGTGATGCCTTTTTCTACCACTGCTGTGTGTGTTTGTTGTGTTTGAGCATTTTTCCTTTTTTCAGTAGATGAACGGTATTACAAATATAGCAAGAACTGAAGGAATACTGTGGTCTATCAGCCCAATCCATTGGTAAAAGCCAGAGATGTAGGCTTAATACTGGAAATTTGAAAACCCATTAGATTAAGCAAATAAAATATGCCGAAGGATATTTTTTATTCCAAAAGGTGATAAAAATATAATAAAATCTTAATTTGTGAAAAAGAAAAAAAAAACACCAGCAGGCATGAGATTCAAATCCGGATTTACAGCTCCTTAATCAATCAACATAACCACTACACTACAGATCTCACCATTCACATAGGTGGGACTAGTATAAGACAGTGTGCATGTTGGCTATGTTTATTTCGTTTTTTTGCAAATTTTTTAAAATGATCATATGGAATTTTATGTACTGTACGATATCATGTTGTTATTGAAAAACTGAATAATGACTGGTAAAAATATTAAGAAAATGATATTGATGTCAAGGCTACATACAGACGGTGTGCCGCAACCGCCATATTGCCATTGTTCATGTGAGATTCAACCAACAAATGAATGACAACAAATTAATTCTTGTTTTTAATTTCCATTTTCTGAATGATTTCTTGATTTTGGTACGTTATACTACTATCACTAGTGCCGTTTTATTGTGGAATATCCCACTTTTGTGTCTTGTGGTTGCAAGTATGATGTGCCACTTTATGAATTATGATGCATTTTTTTGTGCTGTGACTGTGTAACCACTGCGAGTCACCATACAATGTACACTGTAAATAGCGTAGGCTACTATCATGCATGTCTAATGTTCTTTTTATTTGCATAGTTTTATGAGTTTGGAAGACAATCAATAATGACCCATGGGGTTTGCGATAGGAACATTTGCTCAAAACATCAGAGGTCTGACTGCTTGTGAAATATGGCCACTGCTCCATAAAATGCTGATACTGTTAAAGTGGTTGTTTAGGTTCCTTAAGAAAAAAAAATATTTTATCTGGATTTATATAGAAATTTTGTGATCACACACACACACACACACACACACACACACACACACACACAGTAGTGTGCAGTGAAATTATACACCACCTCTTTTGTCGAAAGGGCTACTAATAAAAAGAATAAAAAAATTACTTCTCTATAATGTTTTGGTGAAAATGTATTGAACAATGCTATTGTAGGCAATGAGAATCAAAAAAATCATTCCGACAAGTATACTGATAAAAATATGGCTCATAAACAAAATCACTGAAAATAGCAATTTTTCAGAAAAATTGAAGGGTGTCACAAATTAACTTCAAACCATATGGAATGGTTTCACTTTTTGACGTGATTACATCATCGATGATGTTTCTTCCATGTGTTTATTATGTAACCATGTTATCAGACGACACTCCTTTAGCTGGACAAAATCAATTGGTTATTTGTTTGGATTTTCCTCCATCATCAAATTACTGTGAAAACTACAAAAAAAAAAAAGAAAAAAGAAAAAAAAAAAAAGCCAGGTGAATCACATGTCCTCAGGCTCATGTGTTATCTTTCTATAGTCTATAGTAACACAATCACAGGATTATTATTGCAGACTTTCTACATAACTTAAACCTAATGATTACGGGACAAAAACATGCCTTTATTTGATAAGGCATGACTGCTAAGTACCTTATTTAACATCTCTGATATCCTATTTCAGTGATTTGTAATGATCAGTAAGTTTGCTGCCATGGGAGACTATTTAATACAAAGGACTATACTTTCCCCTTTTTCGATAACAAACTAAGGTTTTTGATTTTTTTTTTCCGGTTTAACTTCAAGAGAACCCTTCCATTGGGGTCACACAAGCCCATGCGCTCTTAATGTCCATCCCAAGCCTGGGTAAATGGGAAAGGTTGCACCAGGAATAGAAAACATTAGGAGTGGCAAAACCTGTGCCAAGTCAAACAGTCTATTAAGGATGCTCCACTGTGGTGACCTCTAACGGAAACAGAAGAAGAAAGTCTATATTCAAGAGAGGAAAAGTGAGAGAATGACTGTTTATAAACACTATAATTTAATTGGTAACAAGAACCTATTTCCTGAATGTTCCACAACATTAAATGCAACTATAAATGGATCAAAAGTGTGCTATTTAAAAAGATTTTTTTTTTTTTGGAAATTTGCAGTAGTAAACTCAATTCTAAGGTTCAATTGTCTGATGGGAAGGTGAGTTACCCTGACTGATCATTTTCCTATATAGCACGACCCAATCTCTCATGTTTGACAGCTTTCTGATTTGAATTACAAACCAGACTTATTTCAACTCAGTCAAATTGGACAAGGGTGTGACGGTAGCATAGTGATTAGGGTGGTGGTAGCATAGTGATGGGGTAGTGGTGGCCCAGTGGTTAGGGCTCTGGCTTACTGATCCTGATTACTGATAAGGGTGTCTGCAAAATGCCGTAAATGTTAATGTAAATGACTAACACTTTCACCTCACAGCAAGAAGGTCCTGGGTTTAACTCTCAGGCTCAACAAGGGTATTTCTGTGTGGGGTTTACATGTTCCTCCTGTGCTTGTGTGGGCTTGATACTCCAGTTTCCTTCCTCAGTCCAAAGACATGCCTATTAAGCTAACTGGCTATTCCAAATTGCCCCTAGGTATGAGTGTGAATGGTTGTGTAAATGTGTTGGCCCTGTGATGGACTAGCAAGCAGTTCAGGGCGTACCCTGCCTTCGGCCACAGTTGGTTGAGATGGGATTCCCTCTCCCTGCAGCCCATGTAGTATTAGGCAGATCAGCGAATGAATAAATGAATAAATGAATACATTGTACAACTGGAACTCAGTGTTACTGAATCGTTCATGGACACTGCAGTTCTGACTGCCCCCTCACTCTCAGGGGGGTCTTTCGGTTGGTTTTGTGATGATATATAACATACACATGAATTTTAAGTGTTTATTATAGTCTGATCTGCCGTGTAAAACACTTTCACAGATGCTGTAGAGTTTGTTTTGTTCAGAACTGGCATTTTTCTGCCACTATGGTCATAACACTGTCCTTATGATCACAACCTCCCCCTACACAAACACCCACACATACACACACAAAACACCACAAAAATAACCCTCCCAGTGTATCACTTGACATCTGTGTAGTTTCTGTGTGTAAATCAGATATTGAAGCAGTGGGGTTTGTGTAATAAGACCCATTATGGCTATGTGGCTCATTTGGACAGCTAGCATGGGGAAAGTCTTCCATTTCTATCAGTAGCTGCATTAGTATGGAATGAAAACAGGGACTTTTTCTTAAAATCTTTTCCTTGTCAACAGACATGGCTAAATATTTCATGAGGGTAAGTGTCCAGGTGGGAATTCAGTACAAAAGCCTGGATGGCTTTGCTCGATGCTGCAAAGGATGAACACACATACATACATATACTACATGGCCAAAACTATGTGGATATTTTAGTATTAAAAATCCCATTATTGAATTGTTTGCACTTTGCTGCTCTAATTGCCCCCACTCTTCATGGGAAGACTTTCCACTAGATTCTGGAGTGAGGCTGTGATGATCTGGGCCAATTTAGCCACACTGCTACTACAGCCTAGGCAGTGACTTTGGTGGGTTCCCAGTTATTTTCCCTTCACATATCATTGTGGGTACAACAGGGATGAGAGGACTGAAAAGAAAAATGTTCAGGTGAAATCATCATGAAGATATTTCAATAGCAAAAAAAAAACAAACAAACAAAACAAACAAACAAACAAACAAAAAAACCCAATACAAGCCTGGTGGCTACAGACTGGAATGGAAGAAGAGTAGGTTGGAAACACTGATCTAAAAATAACCAGATTAAGCACTCGGCCTATCAGCCCGCTCAGAAGTGAAGCCTTCCAACCCAGGCCAGCCGCCATATTACTAGTCCCAAAACATTACAGCCATGTCTATTATGTGGACCGCTCCATAAGCATGATACTAAGAAAAGTGGTCAAGATGGATCTTTTTATAAATACTTAATTTAACTGAATTTTTTAACTTAATTGAATTATGTGATATTTTTCTGACTTGCTTCTTATGAGAAATGTTAAGCTGTAAGAAGTAGTTAACTACTATTGTATACAGACTGGTTAATATATACATATTGACCAAATAATTACTTTATTTATTTTTCAAGATAGTATAGAATTTTTTTTTTTAAATATAACGTAATTCCTCTTTATATAGTAGGCCTACAAAAAATTTGAAAATATGGAATCGAAAAATACATATGTATACAAAATTTGTCTATATAATAGGCCATTCAAGTTACAAATATAATACATGTACATAAATTTTCTCTATATAATAGGTCTACAAATAATTTACTAATGTAATTTAGTAAGAAAGTACATAATTACTGTTTGTATGCATAAACTTGCAGTATCTGACGTAGAATTTAATACATGTAGTATTTTCACACTTAATTACACATACTGTGTATGATACATGTACATTTGTTTCAATATCCAGATAGTTTAAACTAATAGTGTCTAAACATCACATGCATGTTAATCACAATCTAAACTTTTTATATTAACACAGTCACAAAATAATAAACAAATACACGTGTGTATAAATTCTACAAAGACACTTAAAATTCCTGCATCCTGGTATCTTTCTGTTTGTACAATTTAACGCTGCACACGAAGGCATCATTAAAAAGTAATATTAGACTATAAAGCAATATAAAAAAATGAAGAAGTTTAAAAGTAAATGGGAGATGCGTTGATTGGAATCAGGCTTTTAGGACCACAGCAGAGAATGTTTTGGATCTAGCATTATGGCTGCACGAGCATATCCGGTGACTTTAGCCTCAGCAGCCCAGTCCGATATCCAGTTTTTAGATAAGTGATTGGAAAGTGGATGGGTAAGTGGCATGAAGACTGCATGTCCCAGAATGCAACATTACATCTGTCCAATCATTCTCCTCTGACAAATTTCTTTCATCTCACAATCAACGAAAAACCCATCCATCACTGCATTAACTCCGTTGAAAAACTATACAGATCATCTCCAATGTTTTATCCTTCTATAACTGTCTTTATATTTCATTTATTTTACCCCCAAAGTCTTATTTCATGTGTACAAGATTCAGTCACCTGATGTCTATTATTAGCCACTAAGCTCTGATGACTTTAATAGTGTAACTGTGTTCCACTAATAAATGAGCAAGTCTGGTGGCAAACAGGCCACTTACTTCGAAACTTAGAACTTAGTTTTGCAAAAGAGGATGCGTATATCATACAAACCATAATGGCTAATCTGTATGTTGAAGTTGAAGCACCACAAATATGCTCAAAAATCGGAGAAAGTATGAAACTTTATTTTTTGGAAAAAACTAGCATAGAAAAGAGGACATAAAGCATCCAGAAAAGTATTGCAGTAAGGAATATGAGAAGTACAGTATTTGAAGCAGCGAGCAGCCTATGAATTTTTATAATGGATGCTTTTTACTGTCTGAGTGTCTGTAGCAGGAATGAGTATGATTCGTCATCACTGCTGAGGGTTTTCAGAACTTTCAGCATATTGGTGTGAGTAAGTGCTTGTGAGTGTCTACATGTCTGGTTGCGTGTACGCGTGTGCGTGTATGTGTGACTCTGTAAAATAAAGCCTCCCTTATCCTGGCAATTGAGGCTTTTGGTGGTAGCTAGGATACACACACACACACACACACACACACACTCACACATACTCACACACAGGAGAGCCAGGCAAAAAAAGAGTAAAGCTGATTTGTGATTTTATTAACACTGATACAGCTCTAAAATCTGTGTTAAGGTGGTTAAAATAGAAACGAACCAGAGATTTCGGATATAAAACATCACAGCTTGGACACCTAATTAATGGAAAATATCTTTGGAAGAATTTTCCAAGGTTCCTCAAATTCCAGCTTTCTGTCCCAAAGTTCAGGGGTTAGGAGTGTTTCTTTTTTTTTTTTTTTCGGTCGCTTTAAAATATATTATTGTATTATATTATATTATTTGAGCAATTCATTTTGAAAGTTTAATTTTGTTGTTATTATTATTATTATTATTATTATTATTATTAGATTTTAACTCTCAGTGCTTTTTAAATCTGACTGATTTTCGTTCATTTAGTGTAGTGTCTCATTAATTCTTATCCAACATTTTTATGTCAAAACATGCAAAATGTTCAGTAAACAGTTATTAATAAATCCTATATTAATAAATAATTTCCACATAGGAAAAATCCAACCTTACATTTCTTGTTTTATACAAACTAACATATTTGAATTTCATTTATGTAAAACTTAATAAAGCTCACATTCCTATCTGCTTTTCGTGGACAATGAATTCTAATTCAAACTGAAATTATTTAAATTTTGTTTACATCTCTTACAACATGCAGATTGTTATTAACTGCAACTTCAAAGAGTTAAGCACAGCGTTCAGCTTTCTGTTTTTTTCCCCTTGGTGCCAGACTCTTTATCCTATCATCTCCCTAATGGAAGCCACTATGCCTCTAGAGAGCGCCATGTCCTTGCCTGGGGTGACTGTTAGCATTTGGTGTGGGTGGCAATCTGCTGGGTGCCCATGCCTCTGTATATGTCATGAATGCTCAGACAGCAGCCAGGCAGGCAATGTGTTTATTTATATATTTATATCCTGTGACAAGACCACATTAAAGGATGAATATGCTGGAAGCAGAGGCGTATACCTGTGAGATGTCCATCACGGAGTCACAGCTCAAAGGTCGTGCTGAGGTCAGGTCGTTGAAGCCCAGCAATGTGGAGATTATTCCATTCTGATCAATTCGGCGGATCATGGTGCCATCCACAAAAAACATGGTACCATATTTGTCTACAGTAATGCCTAGAGAAGATAGAAAAAAGTGAAATGCATATCAAACACTGCTTTGCCTTAAAACACGAATGATGTGTACAAAATGTGCATAAAGTGCTGGCTAGGAACTAGTCCTCTTTAAAATGTGTCCTTAGAATGCAGCTGTATATCCTAATAATTCTAATGGAGAATAATTCTAATTTGAAACCAAACTAAGCTAAATCCAAATGAAACCCTAAAAACAGCCCCACAAAGAAAGCAATACCCCACATCCCATGAGCCACATTATGAAAGATATGCCCAGTCCTAAATTAAACACCAAAATGGGTGATAGCATTTTTTAGATAATGTGCAGAACGAAATTCAAGGCGGCATATGTGTCGGCCATATTGGATATCACACTGCAACGAAAATCAATAGCTTGTCTAGTTACACAGTCCCAGCATCCACTTTAAAAATTCTGATGATCAGTGATGCCATTTTTGTAGTATGGAATGTAAATTCAAGATGGCAGCTGTGGCAGCCATATTGGATATCGGACAGTGAAGAAAATCAATAGGCTTGTGTAGCTACACAGTCCCAATTTCTACACCAAAAATGGTGCTGATCTGTGATGATTTTTTTAGTTAGTGTATGAAATTCATTGGCCAGACAGATGGATGAATGAACAGACAGAATGACATTGCGCATGCTGACAATTCCCCCCAAATAGATTTTGAACCAAAGAAGTGAACTAAACCCAAAACAAATTAAACCAATCTAAGCCAATTTAAACCAAATTAAACCCAAATCAAACCAATCTAACCTAAACTACCTGTATTCCCCAGGACAATTGGGGGAAACAACAACATTTGTTTTACTGTTCCCATCATGTCCAACTGAACATCTGAGATTCTAAGCATACAGTTTATTAGTAAATGTTAGGATCTTGGCAAAGTCATGATATATGTTGCCTTCTATTTAATTTTAGCATAGTAATTGTCAAATTAATGGCTTTATGATCCAACACAGGCAGCAAGGTATCAGTGCAGTTGCCTTCTTTTCTGGACACTTTTGGATACTTTTCGGGTGTAATTATAAATTGCTCCTGTGTGAAGATGAATAAAGTGAAAAAAGTAATAGCTCAAAGAATGACAACTGTTTAATGGTGCAAGCAGGCTACAAGTAATCAGGTGACTAAGCGATCAGAAAACAGACAGAAAAAGGTGTGGCCCTGCTATATCACACTAAGTCTTTAATTTGTGCCTTTTGTAGTAAAAGCTCTTTTTATAACCACACAACACACTGTCCATGCACCACTGATCTGAAAACTTGGGAGAAAAAATATCACTATACCTATATTTCTGAAAAAGAAGGGAAGCATTGATCTAGGCTGTAAAATGAAAGCTCTTTCAAGATGTTTGCACTACCTCTCCCATCCTAAAGAGCCCCACAACTCCAATGAACAACCCAGAGCACTAAACATCCATGATTCAGTGCTGGGTGACCCTTTTTCTCCAGCCTGTGATGGATGATGGCTGTATAATTTGGCCTTGCACTGCAAGTTTTACTAACAATTTCAGGCTATATGCTGGAGGGTGATGATATGCCATCCAGTTTCAAGTCTGCATCTCATATAATGGCTAGCAGTAATACAGAGGAGGATTTTAGGCATCTGTAGTAAACATAGGGTATTACAGATTACATGTCAAAGATATATATATATATATATATATATATATATATATATATATAGTCTCTATCTGTCTACACTACTATCAAAATATGTTAAAATATTTATGAAAT
>JAQMYF010000013.1:13430963-13443042 GCA_030014195.1 Neosilurus mollespiculum | reverse complement strand
GTATACATACATACATACATACATACATACATACATACATATGTGTGTGTGTGTGTATGTTTATATATATATATATATACACACACACACACACACACACACACACACACACACATATATATATATTATATACATATATACACACACACACACACACACACACACACACACACACACAGATACAGAAACAGAGTTTGTATTTTTCTCCATCTTCTGGTACAACAATTCAAATACTCTCCACACAAGAGTCCATCCCATTTAACTTTGAGTAAAGCTCTCCGGATTTCAAGCGTTGCTGATAACCGCTATCTGTCAGGAAGCTTATCTTAGAAGTCTCAAAAATAATCAATAACTGTGCGTGTGTGAGTGGGAGTGTGTACTGTAGCAGACATGATGTACCTAAGCTCAAGAACACTGGTGACATTCCCAGTGGTGAAGATTCTTCGAACATAGTTGAAGTCACCGACAAATAAGCTGCCGTCTGAGCCACAGGCCAAAGCTACTGGTGCTAGGAGCTTATTCCCATCAGCTAGACCATTACAGCTTGGACAGGAGATGCTGCGCCGGCGCCCATTACCCATGATGCTCCCGATGACTGGGGGCTGCTGGGAAATGAATACATTCTCCCCATTTCCTTTGTGCAGGATGCCTGTAGGAGAGGTCAGAACAGTTATTGTGTAAATTATATAAAACTACATTAATGTCAATAATACATCGGGTCTCCAAATTAATTGCATTTGTTTTGTTTTTATGCATGTGTGTACGCATGGACAGAGTTAATTAAGATCATTTATTTTGAGTGTACATTCTCTTCCTTTATTTTATCTTCTTTCTGGTGTAAGGTAAGAGTGTTATAAGAGAAGTCATGGGGTTTTACTGCTAATTCAATTCCATTCAGGTTTATTTATAAAGGCATCCTCCTGTCATGGTGCAACAGGATTTCTGCTACTCCAGAAGACTGCATTTCATATTAATACCAGAGCTCAACGGAAGCAGATCAAGGGAAACTCACATCTGTAATCATTTCATTTCATTCATGACATGCTTTTGTTAGCTTCACCCACAATAATATCTATTCTATCACCCATCGTTCCATCACTGCTTATGCTCTATAAAGAGCTCAAATCCAGATTCTTCTTTTGTGTTTCCATAATTTTAGAAGATAATTTAACAAAGATGTGCATGTATTTAAAATCCTAATTTGTCATAGAGAGCTTAAACAAACACTCAATTAAAATAAAATAGAAAAATTCACAGCTATAATGAAGAATTGCATATAAATTCATGTTAGCATCACTAGCTAATAAAAATGGTGGAATAGTCAAAATAAAGCAAATAAATAAATAAATAAATAAACAAAGAAAGAAAGAAAGAAAGAAAAGAAGGAAAGAAAGAAAGAAAGATGGGCGCCAGCCTCCCTGTGACCCTAATTAGGATAAAGCGGCTTAGAAAATGAATGAATTAATGAATAAATGTGTGGAGTTTGCATACTCTGGTTTCCTCCCACAGTCCAGAAATATGCACAGTAGGTTAACTGGCTGTTCCAAATCACCCCTGGGTGTGAGTGTGAATGGTTGTATGTGTGTTGGCCCTGCGATAGTTTGGTGAGCTGTTCAGGGTGTACCATGTCTTCGCCCAGAGTCAGTTGAGATGGGTGCCAGCCTCCCCACAACCCTAATTAGGATTAATTGGCATAGAAAATGAATGAATAAATACATTAATGAATTAATAAATAAATGGAATATGTTAAAAAAATGAAAAAAAAAAGTGACGACTTTGGGGTGCTGAGTGCTTGAATGTGATATCTGATGGTAAGCCTGAATCAACTTTAGAGGAAGTCCTCTGTCGGAGCAGTTTGTTCTCCTGCCGACTGGATTTGCTATCAGTGACAGATCGAAGTGCCACCTGCGCTCCACACGCTCCTGTAAGTATGCCTCATTTCCTGTGATGAGTGTGTATGGACGCTGGTGAGAGAGCCCAGTCCTGAAAGAAAGTGGCAAATGTGCCTGGATCCTGTCTTTCAAAGACAATTCAGCAGAAGGATGAAAACTGGTCTCCCACCAAAAAGGCATAAAAAAGACAATAAAGAGAAACAGAGTGGACAAAATGGCCTCTTCATGTCAGAATGTCAGGGAAGTCCATGGCACTGAAATGACAGTCTGTAGCGTCTGGAGAGCTGTAGCATTAATAATCCGAAGAGAATGTGCACATCACAGGTTTCAGTTGGCTAAGATGCCAGCGTTTATGTTTTCCATAAAACTCTCATTGCAGTAGTTGTTACATAACAAACTGATGTCAAATATATTTACATTTTTTAACCCTGAACTTTGCTTATTAACCTTGTGGTCTATCTACTGTTCTGTATTGCACACCATTGTCTCCCTCCCACATTGTTCTATTATATCCAATACACTGTAAAGGAGGCAATGTAGTGTTGTGGTTAGCACTCTCACCTCACAGCAATAAGGCCCTGAGTTTGGCAAGGACGTTTCTGTGTGAAGGTTGCATGTTCTTCCTGTACTTGTGTAGGTTTCCTCTGGGTGTTTTGGTTTCCTCCCATTGTTTAAAAACTATGTGATTGGATGTTTGTTATGGAGAGCAGCCTGCGCAGGGAGCATGCAACCTTCTCATACATTGCAACTGAAGCCACAAAAGAGGCCCAATGCACCATGGGTCCTGAATGGGATAATAAATAAATAAATAAATAAATAAATAAATAAAAAAGGCTGTGGTAGCGAGGGCATGGTTGAGCACCCTCTACAGATGGAGAAGGGCCGTGTAAAGCTGGCAGGTAAATGAATGAGTGCACCTGTGTCTAATTAGTGGCCCTATTTATGTGTGCTCTTTGTGTGTATTTGCATATGAAATTACTTGTTTTTTTAAATGGGTGGCTTGGTGCTTTAAAAGCAGTGAGACTTAAAAGGCATCTGAAAAGTGCATGTTTTATTTTTTAGAGTGAATAAACAGAGTGAACTGTTCTCTTGTACCCCAAGCCTGAAAAGTGTTACAAGGGCATTTACAATAGAAACAATAAACACATCTTGAATGGAGGAATGCCAAAAACCCACCTGACTTGAATTGGCTTACACCAGCTTGTGCATTAGCACAATATATACTTCATTATATAGGCCACTTTACCATTATTTGAAGAAAATGTTGTCCTTAACAGCTTTTTTATTTCTAAATGACTTCAGTTATCAGATATTTCTTACTTTCTACTCACCCCCCCCCACACACACACACAGTAGTTTGCTTTACTAGTGATTTTAATCATATGTCTCAAAAATATTTCCCAGTTTCTCAGAAGATTTTATATACTTGTTTATATTGGCATTTAACCCTTTCTCAATTCATGTCTAAAAGTGAAAAAGGAGTATCTCTCTCTCTCTCTCTCTCTGTGTGTGTGTGTGTGTGTGTTTGTGTGTGATCGAGCTCACCGCTCTGAATGTTGAGTGCGTGGTGTTTGTCTATGCTCCAGCCCCCCAGGTTGGATGCCGTGCTCTCGTAGCCCTGCAAGACTGCTGTCCTCTTCTCCCACAGGATCATATCAGGACATGACTCATACTCAAAGCCCACAGACACTGTTCAAACACAACACACTAAAGTGAGAAGTCATACTATAAACCTTCACACACACACACACACACACACACACACACATATATATATATATATATATATATATATATATATAATGAACAATTGTTCATTGGGCCCATTCTTTACTTCAATCCATTATTTTCTTAGATCCAATATTTTGAGATCTTTTTAAAAATATTAACCTACTGGAATCGGGTGGGTTGACTAACAATGGAAGTCTTAGTTGTAATTAGTGCTGTAGTTTTAAAAATTACAAACAAAGTGAATGACAATTTGTGTATGCATATACATTCCACCCTCGATTCTACAGACTCCGGTTTATTGCATATGGGAAGCTGCGGACAAAGTCTGGAGTAACCAAATTGTCTGGGAGGGCTCGGCAGTCAGCAAGGGCAGACCCGAGTTAGTTAACAAGGACAGACTTTAGTTGGCGCAAGCATCAGTTTGTTTACCGCAGCCAACAGTACACCCACACTTTCCACGCATTCTCGGAAGCTATGGACAATCGGCAAAACCGGACAGGTGCGCCCCCTTTTTGTCCGTTAAATCGAGGCTCGAGTGTACACTGAAAAATAAATAGAATATTGCTCACTATATTTTTCTTTGAACCAACCACATGGCAAGTCACTCACCAAAAGCCTCGGACAGGCCATACACCTTCTGACTGTAGACGTCAGTCTTGTCCCACACAAAGTCATACAAGAGGCTGGGCACAGCTGAGAACCACTTCCTGAAAAGGCGTCCCTCCACGGCCACCATGAGATGCACCTTCATCAGGCTGAATGGGATGACTGTGTGAGTCAGTGTGACCCTCAGGACGGACTTATAACCTGCTGTACGGCTGCTCAGGTAACCCAGACGCAAGTCTGTCCCGGGTATACGCACCTCCTCTTGTAGAGCCTGCACATGAGAAGAGATTATGACAGCTTTATCCAATCCAAAAAGTTATTTAAGCTCTGACAAAAGGTACAACTCCAAGGGTACAACCTCTTGAGAGTTTATTCAGTACTAAAGCAAATGCTTACAGCTGGAATGTGAATAGGTCCTGATATCAAGACTCATTCATTCATTTTCTGAACCGCTTAATCCTAATTAGAGTCGTGTGGAGGCTGGCACCCATCTCAGCCGACTCGACAAGGGCAGAGCACACCCTGGACAGCTCGCCAGGCCATCGCAGTGATATCAAGACTTATATATGCATATACATATCTGCTATGAAAGCATATAGGATGAAATCACATACATGCATGTGTGTAAAGGTTCAGTAATGGAAGAGCAGTGCTGGATCTCCTACAAAGACTTGGTGCACAGAATTGATTGGTTCGTTAGTTTTCTCTTTACAATCTTTTTGACGCACACTGCAGTGCTCTCATTAAGTCACCACATGTAGCACTTTGCTTCCCAGACAAGACCAAAGCAATTAACACAGTCAGTGACTCCTTCACAAATGCACAGATAAAGAGGACGACAAAGAAAAAGAAAAGTGTCTGCTAAACTGTGCTAGTTTGTAAATTCTAATAATGACAGTACCAAAAACCACTGACCGTACAAAACATATAAGGGTTTAAAAAATGTGTAAAAGATCTTAGTAATCTGCATGTGCAAGTGTGTGTGTGTGTGTGCCTGTGTGTGTGTGTGTGTGTGTGTGTGTGTGTGTGTGTATGAGTGAGTGAGTGAGTGAGTGAGTGAGTGACTGTGTGTCTCCGGCCACTTAAAGGATGGATGGGAAAGACAGTGTCTGATATTAATAGGCCAGACAGCACTGCATGTTGCGCAGAGTCATTAATCTTGTATAGCAAAGATGGAGACAAATAATTAGAAGGCAACACATGGACCCAGATACACACTCACACACAAATACATGCAGGAATAGGCAGAAAAACACACAACACATTAGGGATTGTCATTCATAAATGCATTATGGAGCGTATAGACATATCTGAATATACAAACACTTATTTCACTGTCACATTCGCAAACACAAACACTTTAACCCCATTGCATTGAAACCCTTCTTGCCCTCTGATTTAAAAAAAGAAAAGAAAAAGGTCTTCAAGGAAAAACATGGAGCTTTTCACTAGTGACTGCAAACTCTGGATAGAGAAATTCAATAAGTGTCTGCTTTCTGCTAAACGTAATTATCCTTGCTCTACAAAAAGCGTGCGTGGTAAATTACACTGTGCATCTCCAACCAATTACAAAGCCCTGATGAAAGTGTTGCCACTAGCAGGAGTCACTCCTCCATTCCAACTTGATGTATGCTCTTTCCAATCTACTTCCTCAGTATATGAGGGTACAGGGTCCTCTATCAGTGATAACAGCTGGCATGGAATGAATCACACATGCAGTGCAATAGAGGGCATACAATCCATTTACAGAGAGCACTGAAGGGCCAGATGTGTTTTGTTCTGTCTGTTAAAAGCTAATGGCAACTGTTCATCTAATTAAAGCTTTGACAATGAGAATCGATAGAGTTGCTAATGAACAGTAAATTCAAAAGGGAATAAACTACTAATATCAACACTGTCCACAATGTCTAATATGAATTTTAAATGAAACAGTCAGTGGGAATTATATTAGGCCTTAGCAGAATGTCCTGGTGTCCTTTGAGATGGTTTTTTTGTTGTTGTTGTTGTTGGTGGTGGTGGTGTTTTTAACTCTAGTAAGGCAATTTCTGAAGTCTCTTCTTTACTACTGAAAAGCTTAAAGCAATTATGGACAATTGGGGCAATTTGAAACAGCCGATTATCTTTACACCAAAGTAACTACCCAAAGTAAAACCCACACAAGTACAAGAGCACACAGAAATGCCCTTGTCGAACTCGGGACTCGACCTCAGGACCTTGCTGTGAAGCAGACGTGCTAACCACTAAGCCACTGTGCCACCCTTTAGATTCTCAGGCAAAGGGAAAAGAATATATGCAAGTTATTCCTGTTTCAGAATACTGGATATTTCAGGAAAGCATGCAGACTTTACAGCTATATATACTAGTTGTATATACAGATAGCTACCGAGTGAAGGGTTTCCCCCATGTGCCACTCAAACATGCTTTTTAAATATCTGAATAGAAGCATTTTTGCATGTGGAGTAGTAGAGTTCACTCGATATTTAAGAAATAACAAACATAAAATGCAAAGCCTTATAGAAGATACAGAGGAATGCAAATAAAGCCAAAGATGATGCTTTCTGGTTGTGAAATGGAGCAGTCAATAAATCCATATATGCATTACATTAGTTTTACATGACACAAATTTACAAAAACCTACTCTCCCAACATGTGGAAAAATGTGTCATGGTCTGATGAGACCAAGACTGAACATATTGGCCATAATTCTAAAAGGTATGTTTGGTGCACTATCAAAACTTCACATCACCGAAAGAACACCATACCCACGGTGAAGCATAGAGGTGGTGGTATCACGCTTTGGGCTGTTTTTCTTCAGCTGGACTGGGGTATTAGTAAACATGGAAGGAATTATGAACAATTCCAACTAACAGTCAATTTTGTAATGCAATCTTTAGGTCTCTGCTAAAAAGCTGAAGATGAAGCAGAATTTCACCGTTCGCCATGAGAAACAGACAGGACTGACAGATTTGTTTGTTTTTCAGTTAAATTGTACAGGTTAAAGGTCACATTAAAGGTGGAAAGAAGTTCTGAAATTATTTATGTTTCATCATAAAAACCTGATATTTTAAAAAGGGTGTGTAAACTTTTTATATCCACTCTATCTATCATGCCAGTGAAATGTATCATCTTTGTTTAGCCTCAGAAAATAACAGCTTTCTAGGGTCTTTGTGGACACTCACCTGGATCTCGGGCACTATGATGCCTCTGTCCTGGCAGGCCGAGGCAAAGGCAGTGAGAGGAGCAGGTAGTACTATGGGACTTGGGCGTGTGAAACTGCTGAGGTCACAGCTGGGGATGTCGTTGACTTCATGCCGCATGACCACGGTGTCCATGACAAAGAAGCGTGACCACGGCAACCACAGCGTGTGCTCCTGCATGATGAATGGAGCACGCTCGAAGCGCAGTGCTACAGCCACGCCTCCGCTGGAGAGCAGGTCAAAACTGAAACAGAGCCAGAAGATTACTGTGCTATAGTGAAACTGTCACTCTGAAATACCACCGTGAGCCTGGATAGGTTCCATCACACCAGACGAACAAAAAAGATAGTGTTCACTCACTTTGTCACAGCAATCATTTCGTTCTATATTGTATGTAGGAACCTGTAATGGTTTTATCTCCAGTGGATTTTGACATGCTTCTTTTAACAATACAAACCATTCAGTACATAATTTTCAAGCCAACAATAGGGCAGTAGATGCAGTGCAATTAAGAATGTTTCATATTCAATCATCACCCCATTATCTAAACATACAGAATGCTGCACTACATGCTAATGCAATGACTCATCATACAATCACATTACAAGAACTCAAATCACTTTTTAATGCAACAACATTCTTCTTCTTTTTATTTTAATAAACAACATATTCTAAATCTATCTTAGGGACCCTAAAGGGATTTACTTGTGATTGTAATTAATTATGCATTAATTATTGCTGAAAAGAACTCCGCTCTAGCTATTTAGGGAGCGTATTTTTTAATCTACTGACTTCACAGTATGCTGTAAAAAACAATAAGCTTCTGGCTCTTTGAAAGACTGAGCTTTTTAAATCGAAATTATTGTAATAATTTCAAAGGATGGCGCTGAAAACTATTATTTTTTATTAGAAATAAAACGGGCACAACCCTGCTGCCGCTACAGTGTATAAAAACCATGGCGCAATGAAGTATCTGCATTTAGTGTCTAAATCAGTCTTTAATTAAACTAAACAGTTCACCACTCTCTGACCACTATCACTCTAGAGGTGGATCTAGGGAGGAGCATCTGAAAATCACTGATAAGGTTTTTTCTATAAAACAACAGAAGAAAAAAACCCAACATGGTGCAATCAATCAAAACTATGGAAATATTCACTCTCTCTTTCTCACTCACTACTAGGGCACTCTTTTAATTTAAGAGAGATTAAAGACCTCCCAAGATGCCACATGTCGTATATTGCAACACTGTCAAAAGAGAAACCAGATTCCTTGAGTTCCCATCAAACAGATTTTCTCCAAAATTTTATGGATTCTGCTTTGACACTCTTTTCCAACAATTTATGTAAAATGTAACATGGGCAATAAATAAATAAATAAATGCATCAAGCACATAACCTGTGGCAAATTTTTGTTAATTTATTTTTTTTACACGATCATATACGATAGCTCTCAAAAATAATGTTATTAGTGATAACTGGCATACACACATTTTGTTTGTTTGTTTGTGTATGTGTGAGAGAGGAAAAGAAAAACTATTTTATCTGATAAATTAGAAGAAATACTTTTTGTCTAACTGATCATCAAAAGTTTTTGTTATCAAGCGATGTCATCAGTTGACTAATCAGACTAAAGATGATAAATAAAATGAAAAATCAATGAAAGTCTGTAAAAACCTCCCTGAGCAAATGTCTCTAAACCTGTAGCTAGTTATGCCATGCTATGCTAGCTATAACCTGATGAAGTGCCTTCAGATAAACAATTTATATGAATGCATGGAATTGGTTAAGCTGAAACAGAGGATCTTCCAGAAGCGCCAAGTTGGTTGATTTTTAAAAAACTGGAGTTGCTGAACGTTGGCCAGATTTCCCCTCATGTTTATTGGCTCTTTTTCTTTTTTAATCAAGCATGTCTGTGTTTGGTCTGGTGAAATAATTTCCTTGGTTTGCATCAGGACCTGGACTGACAACTGACAAACCCTGGTCTATGGATTAGTGATGAAAGCAAAATGATCGTAAAAGTCATCTACAGAAAAGAATCACCAATCAATATGTCTCTCCAGAGGTCAGGTTTATGTCATGCACTGCAACACCATGAAAGCGTTGTAGAGAAAAGGAGGAAGGGGGGGGCATGGTGCAATCAAGAATATTTAATTAGCCTAATGTGCATGTCTTCAGACTGTGGGAGAAAACTGGAGCACCTGGAGGAAACCCATGCAGGCACGGGGAGAACGTGCATACTCACTGAGTATGGGGCTCAATACCAGGACTCTTGCTTTGATTGAGACAGATGTTCTAACTACTGTGCCACCGGGTTGCCCCATAAAGTACGATTCCTCATGAAAAATATTCATTTATTCACTCATTTGCTGAACCTCTTAATCTTATTAGGGTTGCGGGGAGGCTGGAGCCTATTTCAGCCAAATCTGGGCAAAGTTACACTCTGAAAAGCTCGCCAGTCAATTGCATGGGCAACACACACACTCAAAAGCCAATTAGCCTAATGCGCATGTCTTTGGACTGTGGGTGGAAACCGGAATGCCTGGAGGAAACCCATACAAACATGCGTGGAAACTCCACACAGAAACGTCCTCGCCGAGCCAGGGACTCAAACCCAGGACCTTTTTGCTGTGAGGTGGATGTGCTTACCACTACGCCAACATGATGGAAAATTTTACATATTGATAAACGGAAACTAAAATTGAAACTTTTTGCAAACAAAATTTCCTTGATATTCCAGGACTTGGTTGAAAACTTCCAGTGATTTTCCATGTCTGGAATAGACTTTTTAAAAATTCATGACATTTAAGAAACAACATGACCCATGGGATCCCTGCTAACGAATAGGTGAAAACAACACACATATACACACACACACGCACACACAATAGGAAATGCACATTTTCCCAAAGTACCTACTGAACACCTGCATTGCACAACTGCTGCTCTTAATAAGCCATTAGCAGAAGGTGATGTGAAGACCCTGGGGAGTGTGCTGGGACAGTGTGGCCAGTAAACTCCAGGCCTCCAATTTAGAGAGTGAATATATACCCAAACCCTCACGCTGCCTGGGCATTAATTCACCTGCATATCCCTACAGACTTTGTTCTGATACATAGTGTTCATTGGCTGAGTCTGTAAGCAAAGGTCTGTTCTGCCCTTGCCATGGTGCCCTTGTGAAAATGGGTCTCTGTGTTTGGACTCTGAGTGTATGTGTGTGTGTGTGTGACTGAATGGTCACATGTGTGCTTTCAGAGCCTGTGGCGTTCTGCAGTCACAGCCGGTCACACACACAAAGCCCAGCCGGACGCATGCACATAAATCGCACACCTACGGGCTGCCGTGCCGATCAATGAGGTCCGTCATTAATCACGAAAAGCACCTCAGGCAGAAAAAGTGACATAAACTATAATTCTTCACAGCATCACTCTCTCTGTTTAGGATTTCATCAGGGAAGCAAGTGAACCCAAAGGGGTTAACTGGATTAGACCACTAACATGAATAATTGGTACAGCTCAGTCCAGTCACACAGCCTGCAGTATACTCGTTGATGCAACGAGTGACTGATTGCTTTCATGTCCCCTTTAGGGAATACACATGATTCCATGTACTTTAAAACTCAAAGACAAACTCCCTGCAGAACATCCCCACAACTACACCAGGGGCATTGATCACAATTAAACTCTTCTGAGTTCTGTGCATGGATTCTAGAGTGCCACATGGTTAAGGATGCTGATCCACCTCACAGTTTCTTAACATCATTAATGCTTTTTCATCAGGAGCTCCTCTCAAAATTATGTATCTTATAAAACAGCTTTCATGATCCATGCTGATTTTTGGTTTGTAGTTTTAATCCTTTAAATATAAAAAGACTGCTGACAATACATATTGAACCTTACAATAAACCTCGATAACACTGGAAATACTGTTGCATGCTAATTGGTATCACTGTTTGAGAGGAGAATAGTCACTCAATGCATATTGCAATCAGAGTCACCAAATCTTTTCCGGGGAAATTAGCTAATGCAAGCTCAAAAAGATGATAGGAGATGTCACCAAGTAATATGCATTAAAGTTATGCTTTTCTTGAGTTATAGCATATCAAACTGCAAAGAAGTGTACATGATGAAGGAAGAGATTCACTGGAAAAAACAGTGAATTTTCTCAGAACCGAAAAAATAATAATAACTTTCATTTATTAAATAATTCCAGTCTTATGGAAAGGAGTTATCTTTGGTCATGGAACTGTGAACAAACATTTACACGTTAACAAGATACTAAGAATGAATTTTCTATTAAGAATGCGGACAAAAAGAAGCAGTGACAGTGTGTAGCCATGAAGGAAAAGATTTAATCGATTTTCATACATAAAAAACAGTTATTCGCTGAACGTGAGGCAGAAATCACTGAAAAGTTCCAGAGAACAAATTATTTGATGGCTTTTTAACAATCACAAAGGAGTAATTCTCTTTAATAAATAAAAATGACTATTAGCACATAGGACAACTGCATGATCTAAATGGTGTACTACCTTGGGATTGAAAATCATCCCTCTGAGTGGATAATATTTAAATCAAAGTAACGGATGATCAGTTTTTCAAATGTTATGTGTTCAAATGCTATAAAATGGAAGAAAAAAAAAAAAAAAAAAAAAAT
>JAQMYF010000013.1:13358651-13377893 GCA_030014195.1 Neosilurus mollespiculum | reverse complement strand
ACACACACACACACACACACACACACACACACACACACACACACACACACACACACACACACACACACACAAAACCTGTGGAGCCAAGAAAGAACTGACACAAAATGGACTGCTGCTTATGTGACAGTCTTGATGAGATAGGTTCTCTTTACTTTACAGGTGTCTGTAGAAGGAGACACTGTGCGGATGGGGAAAATAAACCTGAATGGAAAGCTATTGCTTTTATTCAAGACTTATTACCAAACACACAAAGTCAAATATAAATTCCCCTTATCCAATCTGTTTAAAAAAACTGTTTTGACCTTAGAGTATTTTACAGTAATATAATAACACTGGAACTATGATACAAATCAATAAAGTTTGGTGTTCAATACAAAAATTAGGTGTTTGTGGGTTATACATATTTTCCTAAATAAAATACGAATATATATATATATATATATATATATATATATATATATAGATATATATATATATATATATATATATATCTAGTGTGCATGAGCTGCGAGTGTAACCTTTTACAGTAGCAATATGTACAATAATCCTGCATTGATTTGCATGCTCATTAAAAACACAAAATCTCTGACATTTATACAAATCCAGCATTTGGAGTTCAGGGATTCATACTGATTATAGAAACAAAAGGGGGTTACTGCAAATAACTGCCTTATTTGAACAACCCACCTGTGTGTGTGAAGGAGGAAGGCCTCTTCTTCCATAGATTCCTATCAAGGCATCTTTACTAAGGGACACATTGAACTTGAGGTACATGGGGTGATCAATAAAGACCTGAGACCTCCAGAAAATCCCAGGCGGTATCTGCTGTGTGACCTTACGGCCCACGTCTATCTCGCCCATGTCTATGAAGCTGTCATCTGGGAGCAAGCCGTCCATTTTGCCTGCGATACAAAGCAGAAACAATGTCTCAGCTGTGATTTAGATAATATGTTTCTGAAAAGGTGGCAGTCAAGGAAACCAACCAAATGACCAAAGTGTCAGCAAACACTGATAATCCTACTGACAGCCCAGTCGCTTTCCTAGCTAATGACCATTCTATGAGAGAGCAAAGCCCACATGCCATACCACACCTTCCTTTATGAGCCTCAGTGGAAAATGGCAACATCTGCTCGGCCGTGTACATGGGCCAATTTCCGCAATGATGGCGCCAAAAACAGACATGACTGCAAACCGAACCCGGAGGACTTAGTGGCAGTCAGCTCCACAGGCGACACCGCACGCCACACCAGATGGCAGCCCGTCAAGCAACACCATCATTTGCAATGTGTTCCATCCAGAGAGACAAGGTATGCCCTCCTGCCTAGCAATTTACTTCTATGGATCATGTGTGAACACACCAGTGCCAATTCTACATTGTACAATACGTCACTAGTACACTTTAATATGATGGCTCCAATGTCACACTATAAATTGCCTTTATTGCATTTCTGGTATATTTCTGTGGCATTTCTCCCTTTTTTCCTTCCTCCAAGACATCTTATTATATAAATAATACAAAATCTGGATGCAGCAGGCATTTACATCTTGTACTTATATATCAGCAACAGTAAGATTAAATCAGAAAATAACTGTGCATAGCATTGGGATGACACTGGACTGATTGGGTGTGTTTCTGGTGACAACTGTGCTCTGTAAGACAGAATTACAAACCCCTGCCTATTGATTTCCCTTCAACTATAGCCGTCACTCACATAGAGACAGGCTAGCAGCGGCCTGGTACATGTCTCTCTCTCTCTCTCTCTCTCTCTCTCTCTCTCTCTCTCTCTCTCCACTGTCTTTTAAATGAAAAAGAATGACTCTGTGACTCATCTATATGGTAATGGCTGTGATCTCCACCTTTCGGCAAATCAAACAGCTAAATCTGAGCTCTGTTCTGTTTTGAGAGCAGAGACAAGTAAAACTTCCCCCACTGTGCAGCTCCATGGCATACCATGGGGTTTAGAGCACACTTTATTCAGCTGCCAAGGAAACTGAAATCTAGTTTACTCGATGAAGGGAGGCATGTCTTCTTTGGACAGAACACAAGTTCTAATCCCACCCAAGCCCCTGGGTACCTGCTCCCCCAAAGCGGTGCCATAATTTCCTCCAGGAATAAATAATACCCTTAAACTTATCTGGCAACGTTCGCTGGATTATACTGTAGATTTCATAGAAAGCTGCCAAAACTTGCCACAGCATGGAGCTGGATGACAAATAATCCTGGATCTGATGAAGTCTTTGAAAAATCAAAACTAAGACATTATAATGTTGGCTAGTAATGAGCTGTAGCAGTGGGGATCTTCTAGGAAATTAGCTGAATATTTTAGAATGCGTGACTGGATTTGTGCCGGATGAAGGACACTAATAAAGCTGGCTCTTAAGAAAGTTTTTGAAGGGGTCAATATGGTCCGACTCATAAAATATTCTCAGACTGTTTTCCTACCATGGGACTCCTCAGTACAGTTTCATGAAGATAATACAACCATACAACCTGTACATAAATGTATACAGTAAACATTTTGTTATTTATTAGCGACAAAAGATATCTAGCAAAGAATGCTCAGTGTTTCACCAACAAAATATAGGTTTGTGTTGTCTTGTTTAACATGTTTATAGGTAATAATCTTAGTAATTGACAAAATAAACATATTTTTACAATAGCAGGTTGTGATTTCAGTTGCAGTGTTTCATGAATCTCTGACAGTCCAACCTTATTGCTTTAAATTATACAAAATTGAAGGCACTAATTACGCACCTGTTATCACTATTTTAGTGAATGAGAAAAAGAATACTTCCACAACCTAGTATTTTAATTATAAAACAGTATGCCTATCAGCACATGGTTAATGCTTTTGTTGAAAACCTAATTTGTAAAAGAAGTAGACATAACTGAACCTTGAAACGTTCATTTGTACTAAGTTACTCTTGCACTCTGTAAAGCTATGACAAGACTGCTATTCAAATCCTCTCCAAATCTCAATATACTTTTTATTACCTCAACTATGTTGCGAAAGCATCTGCATAACTTTCTACTCCAAAGAGAACTGCATATCCCTGCATTACTTCTTATATGCAATTAATCAGACAGAATAGATGAACATTTAATCATCACTAGTACATCAAATATTAAAATGTTTAGCAAGATGTACATTAAACCGCTAATTATTGTCTATATGCTAATTAGAATTAAGGATAAAGGGTTTTCCAGTTCATCTGCTCATAATTTTTATTTGTACGTACCATCTTCTCTTCCCCTGCGGTCTGGGAGCTCCAGTCCTGTATTGCCGAGGGGGGGCAAGCCCAGGTCTGTTGGTATGGACAAGCTGCTGGTGTTGTCTTCTGCCAACCGGTACAACTGCCCTTGCATGGGCTGTAAGTGCCAGTTTAAACCAAACAGGTGCATGGCTGCAAGGTAACAAGTGTATATAATAACATGTCTGGAGTCAGTATCAATTATATTTTCTGTATGTTTATTACAGTGAACATTCAAACAACACAGTGGTTGATAAATGAAATCTACATTCAGGTTCTAGTTTGCCATCATTACCCTGCATTTCTGTTTTCTGGAATCGTTGTTTGAATTATCTCTTGTGTGCATCAATTACAGATTGGATTAGATTCATACAGTGCAAAAAATGAGTCTAAAAAGTACAGTGTGGTGATATACTGACATATTGTTCTGTATAACATAACAAAACAGGCTTTTCCTGATGTGGTGCTTTGACAAGCAATCCTTTTTCATTATGAGAAAATATTTCAGAGAAGGGTGAATTCTTGCCAAATCACTAGTGAGAGGATGAATGGGTAATAGAGTTTTCTTGCTGACAGAGCATGGGTAAAAGCCAAAAGAGCCGTAAACCCCCCACAACCCTCTAACTCTACAGGGTAAAAAGAGTGTTGTAACTACCAGCACAGGATCCCTGGGGTAACACCATTCTTCTCATCCCAATTACGCTACTAATAACCCCCCTCTTCACATAATCCCCAGAGCAGGAGAGACAAGGAAATGATCAAGTCAGCAGGAAGAGAACAGAGAAGCCTGGAATCAACAAAAGAAGCGACCTCTGGAATGAGCAGCCATGGAGCCAAAGACCGAGGAAAAGTGACGCATCATGATGGATCACCACAATGAGCAAAGACGTGACCGGCTTTACTGGGAAATATCACAAACATCAGAACCCTTTCGTCAGCATTAAAAAACAAACAAGGGCCATTAACCTTTAAAGTTGTTCCCATGTTTGGTTTACATAACCAAACCAGTTCATTCTAAGATGATTTATAAATACATCTTGAAGTACTGCTTGGTTATTGAACTTTGGTGTTTTCTTTCTTAACACTTATATTTAAAAACCTGATTTCATTCATTTCAGCAGGTAAGTTTCAGCAAGACTACAAGTTACCCATGCACAATCCGTAGATACTGCCTCCTCTCCCTATCAACAATGTTCAGCAGGAAAACTAGCTTTCCATTCCACTTAATATCATTAAGAGTAAAAAGCAACCACCAGTTCGATGTGGCAGCAAATATCTTATCTCGAAAAAAGGTGAGAGAGGTTCTAAACAAATTGATTTATTTTTGTGTCTCAGCATTTGGGGAAAGATCTTAGCTGGTGTAATTTCTAAAACTCAATCTTGGTTTGTGTCGTGTCCTGCAGTTCCAACCATATAAGAGTACAAGAAAAGAAAGCTACAAAAAAAGAAGTACATGCTACTAAGGCTTCATTGAAAAAAATAAACAAACACAACTCCTAAAGTGTGTAATTACAAAGTATTCTGTACATTATTCACAATAATATTATTTCAGGCTATTATCTAATTATGATTATTATGATTATTATTTTATTATTATTTAAAAAAAAAACCAAAGTAAATGCAAGAACATTTTGATTTAACCCATTTTAAAGTGGCCATTATTCACTAATTATACACTTACAGCAGGGGTGTCAAACTCATTTTCTCTGAGGGCCACACCACTAAATTTAAAGGTGATCAAGGCCAGTGAAACACCAATTTATAGTAAGTGTAAAAGATTGAGATCAAGTGCTAAAAAACAGAAGGCATACAATTAAAAAATAAAAGATTATTTTATACTGATGTTTACTGATATCATCATGCCTGGCGCAGGGGTAATTGAGACTCAGATACAGGAGTAAGCAAATGGCTTCAGAAAGTCATTGTGGCCAATTCAATTTTACTTCCAAGAGATATGCCTGGTAAGTCAATGGGCCCTTTTAACGGGCAGATGGCTGAAGTTAGCCAGTATTAGCAAAATGCCATCAACAGTTAATCTAAATATTGCATAAAGTATACATATCCATGATACTCAGCAAGCCACTGACCCTCTGTAGATGCCGTAAAATCAATGATCCTGCTTGCTTTGTCTTTAGAAATATCTTCAAACTCACAAATCATAAGATCCCAACACTGAACAGAGTACAGAGCAAACTTTTAGTGATACATGAAAAAACTCCCCGGTTCCTCTCATCCACTAATTACAGTCATATTAGTCTACTACATCCTGCTTTACATCTTCACTTTTACCAGCTGCAAGAAAATCTGGTCTCCAAAAATAATGAGGCCTTTGATAGAGCTTGCCATGGAGGCTGGAAAGTCTCTCGGCTCTGGTTTACTGAATCAATAGCTATTTGGAAAATTGCTGAGTGCCTTTTGCTGATTGTATTCCACCATCTCGGCATTCCTGTGAAAGAGCACAGATTTCTGTGCTCATTTTTTTCTGTTAAAGTAAACACTGGTGCACATGAAAAATATCTTGTAAGACAATATAAAGGTACTTCTGTATTGGTTGGAGTTGACTATGGCAAAGGCAGATTGAAACAGATGGCACCGTTTGTCAACTTTGGGTGGTGCGTGCATGTCTCCTTCTTTCTATTTCTGTCCATTTCCACCTCTTTTTTTCCATATCATTTTCCTCCTTGGAGTCAGTGTTTGAGGGCTGTCGTGGATAAGCACATCAAACAGCATCAGGCAACCAATGCGTCATGCCAAACATCCAAGCAATCACTCCAATGTAGGGACCGTCACTCATCCACTCTCAGCCTCTTCACTGTTAATGGAAAATGACTTTCAAGAACAACTCTCCTTTGCATACCCATACGCTGTTATTGTTTACCTCAGGCAATCTTTGACATCTGCATGATGCATAGTGCTTGGTCAGAATCCAGAAAAGTGGATCATGAAAGAGATGACCCTTTATTCATCCATACTTGAGCATAATCTAGTTTTTTGGCTAGCACTAATGGAAGAAGACTGGCATCCAAATCAGCACACCTGTTGCAATAACAGGTGGCTGCTGGGGCATTGTGGCACTCACATTTAATCTTTGGTTTGGACCTGTGCTCTGCTTTTCTCTCTTTTATTTGGCATGGGCAGAGCAGCCCATGCCAATTAGGAAGTGGAACACCAGTTCAAACTACTCTCGAGGTCCTGTGGATGAAGCAAAGCCCTTTAATGGGTTATTTGTGCCATCAGTGCAGGCCCTTTTGTCCTAAAGGGAATTAGTGTAAGTAGAATGAACAGATTCTCCAGAAAAGCACAACATAGAACCAAAGGCAAGGCCATGGACGAAATACAAAATGCATGAGGGGGTACCATGGGAGTAGGATCTGACTTGGCATGAGAATGCAAAAACAGCAACAACTACTCATCTTACATATGATGGACAATGTGTATTAATTTATTAACTCCTCTTAGATACTTTAATTGATGATGTGTCAAATGCAGGTAGCTCTCTGTCTGCTCATTAGCGTCCTAATGACATCTTTCCGAAGCTAAGGAGAATGTCCAAAGTTACTTTTCTGTGAAATCTTGCAATATTGGACCAGCATGCCATCAACATACTGGCAACTGATATAAAAAGTGAAACGGAGTGAAAGAGAACAGAGGCAAGATTACTGGAACCCCCTTGCATGGATAGAGGTAATTATCTAGAGGTAATTAAATCCACTGACTGCAGGGAAGCACAAGATTTTCCCCCCTCTCATTAATTTATTGATTACTAATGATGATGAGATTTGTGGGGAGTCAGTGTCACACATGCAATGACATGCATAGATCCTGATAGAGTCAGTGAGAGATGCGACAGTGACTGTCGGTCATTGCCTCTGCAGGGGAGGCAAAATCCAACACACCATGTCCTTGATTAGGTTTTTAGCCTGCATAAATGCCACTACCTCGAAAGGTCTTTTCTTACTGAACCTGAAGACAACCTGTTAAGACTGAATCATCTCTCTGCAGTCATCTTTCTTTTTTGAGACTGTCTAAGGCTGTTGTCTGACAAGTGCAATTCTATTTAATTAAATGGCCATGTTTCTGTGGATCAAATCTTGAGATAATTTGAAGTCTGGTTTAATCTGGAAGCCTGGTGACTCATGACCATTTTGTTTTTGGTGAGGCGGGACAACAATAACAAAAAACTAAATTAATTCATGAGGCTATCACACTTGACTTGTAGGTCTATGTACCTGACCATCCAGTTGACTATAGAATAGTATTTAATAGAATTTAGTCCAAATGTGTAACAATACTTCACTTTTCCAAACCACCAAATCCTATTAGGGTTGCGGGGAGACTGGCGCTTATCTCAGCCAGCACTGGGCGAAGATAGGAAACACCCTGAACAGCTCACCAGACCATCACAGGGCCAACACACACACAAATATTCACACTTACATCCACACCTACCAGCAATCTGGAACAGGCAATTAGCCTAATATAGTCTTTGGACTGTGGAAGGAAACCAGAGCACCTGAAGGAAACCAACATAAGCACAGGGAGAACATGCAAACTTCACACAGAGATGCCCAAGCCCGAGACTCAGACCCAGGACCTTCTTGCTATAAGGCAGACGTGCTATACACTATGCCATCGTGCCAATAATATGCGCACCAAATTTTCAGCAAGAGAAATCAAAGAAAGATGTATTGCTGGATAAAAGCTTGTGTACCAGCACAGAAATCTCTGAAAGAACCCTTTAACCTCAGCCTCATTTGTAAAGTAATTTACTTGTCAATCTTATTGAGATCATGGTATAGTCTTTAGCACTCTAGCCTCACAGCAAGTAAGTCCTGAATCTGAGCCCCATGCCTGGCAAGGGCATATTTGTGTGGAGACTCCCTGAGCCTGTGTGGGTTTTCTTCTGGTGCTCTGGTTTCCTTCCCCAGTACAAAGACATGCACTTTAGGCCAGTGATGGTCTGGTGAATTGTTCAGGGTGTACAACGCCTGGAGTCGCCTGAGATAGGCTCCAACTTCCCTGGAACACTAATAAGGGATGAATGAATGAATGAAAAGAATTAAAAATCTTTTAGATATAGGATTTTTTTCAATTATAACTTTACACAAATTAAAAAGTGGATTACTTAAAAGAAAACAAACAGTGTTCAATAAAGAAGGTGGTTCCCATCACCACTATCTAAGTATACCAGACAAACACAGAAGAGGCAATATTTCTGCCCCTCCCCATAAAACAGAACATAGTTCTGAGAACCCACAGTGATACAGTGATTCTTTCTTCAATTAGCCTCGGTTATGTGATTGTTGTAGTTCCCATTTTTAACCAACAGGCCCAATTATAACTCCACTGAACTAAATGAGGTGCCAAGCAAGCCAGTACACAATAACGCAATATCTAAATCAATGAATATCAGAACATTGGTTTGTAGCTGTCAAACAAAGTTTTTAGCATTTGAACTAGTAATTACAAGTTAAAACACATAAAAATAAAAACAGTTGAGGAAATTAAGAATAAGGCATGGTGACTAGAAACAGGAACTAAAGACACACAACTGAAATATGAATTTGTGTGTGGGAGAGCAAACCGTGCCCCTTTCAACATTAGGAGTAAAAGAGAGCCCAGCATGAGCAGAAATGAACACAGAGGGAAGCTGATGACCTTCAGATGTGCCGAACATAATGACCTTCTTAATGGCACCACTGAGAAAATGGCACACGCCTCCTGACTTTTTAAACCATACACTTCTACTTCTTAGACAAAACATTTTATATGAACTACAATAAAAAAAATACACTGAAAAAAATGTGTACACACACACACACACACACACACACACACACACACACACACACACAAAACTCTAAACATCTGTCAGAAGATTTAATTGGGTTCATTAGACAACACAGTCAGAGTTTCCAATTACAGAGCTCCATAATTAATTGCACTTGAAATTAACTATATTTTCTCATCAGCTTTTAATTAAACGTGGCCCCTTGTTCTTGATTGGAATTTCTCGATTCTCAGGGTGAGCTAAGGTTCCCTACATGTTTACTCAAGGGTGCATGGGGAGATGGTCTTGATTTTTTGGGTTGAGTAATTACAAGAAGTAATTAGGAGCCATCAGCCTGTTGGGCTCCTCAGAGCTCCCGGCGAGGTCAGAACAGAAGTCGACCACAGACACACAACTTTCATGCTTTAACCTGTCGCTAGTTATTGGAGTTATATTTTATGCAGAACATCTGCTATTAGAAGCAGATTTTACATTTGCATTTGGGTTTCAAAATACAGTGCCAAATTACCATCTTTAAAAAAAAATGCAAATTTTCAGAGCAAAAAGAAATAGATAATCATGATTTACTATCATTTAGCCAGAGGAGGGAAGTAGAAATTATGTTTTTTTTTAATCATCATTCTGCTACGATGCATATTTATTCTCAGTGATGAAGCAGCAGAAGCTATTTTCTCTCTGATGATTGGAATTGTCCTGAAAGATATTCTGCCGTCTCTGTACTGATGTACCCTTGCACTTCCTTTCCCCATTATTTTCTTCTTCATAAAATCTTATTTCAGATCCCCTCTCCTAAGATCGCATTTAACAATGGAATCATTTATATGCTAAACAGATACACATGCTAATGTGAGCCATATGATGAAGTCTCTTTGTCAGAGCTCGGAATGTAAAACATACTCTCGGTTTGATGGATGGCGAAAATCTGCATTTGCGGTGTGATTGGAATTAGGTGTTTTATTTCTTTCCACGTGCGCGGAATGTAGCAGGCAGGATCTTAAAGGCCCACAAGAGAGGGTGGACAAAACTTTTCACTACTGCATGACAGTTCTGTGATAACACACTGAAGGACTTTGAGTAGGACTAGTGAATTCAAATGCATGTCTGTCCACCAAGCATACACAAGGCTTATTAATTTCTGGGAAAGGTGTTATTTATTAAAAAAAGAATCTTAATTAGGGTAGGGGCTGAACCATATATGAAACGTCTGACTAAAAAAAAAAAAAAAGTTCTTGGGAGTCCATAAAAATTTAACCGACTGGAAAAAATATCCCTGCTTTAATAAGATGAAATACATTCAGCATAATGTTCTCTGGTATGCCTGTGTATTAAAATATTTAAAGGAAGTGTGCTTCTCAAGTTGGAACAGTCCTCATTAATAGACCCGCACACATTTCTAGACTTGAAGATAAAAAGCCGAATATAAGAAGAGTCTGAACTTACCGATGAAGTACGCCAGCAGGAACACCAGTGTGATGGAGATGAGGATGGCACTGAGGGCGGCGCATTTCCAGTTGCAGTGTTTGTAGGGCTTCTTGAGGCTAAAGGCGGGCCGGGTGAATGTGTTGCGAGGCAAGGGTCGTGGCGGGGGAGAGTACACTGTGCTGGAGGTCAGAGGATATGCAGGTGACGTTGTGCAGTACAGCGGTGAGCTCCCACCGGGCTTGAACAGAAAGTGTCTAAAAAAGTGTAGTAAAACTGTTTTGCACAAGTTCATAAAGTAAGGACAAGCATTGAGCATTATATATGTTATATTTTTGGCTGGCCTGAATGGCATTTGCACTTTGAATACTCGTTGGTTTTTCCGCTTTCGACAATTAAACAAATTTAAGTATGTTTAAACATGACCAGTTGGCGACAATAGCCAGTTCTCCAATGCAGTTTTACGCAAACTAGAAGCAATATTTACAAAAATTTGACAATACACAACTGTGAATGGTCTGCATTTCCATTTAGTGATGTTCCTCTTGTGATAGCTCTTACAGCGTCCTCTGATTTCAGAAATACAGTGTTTCTGTTTGGGCTTCATGTCATGTAACTTTCAGGATAAAAATAAGTTTCTATTTCAAATTGTAAAAGACTGGAGGTATCCTTTCCATTAATTTTACCAGTTTATCAAAAGGAATTTTCCAATTTCCTTTAAGTTTGCAACTTCAAATCTCACGTCAACCAGATTAATGGAAACACTAGTGATGTGTTAGCTGTGTATTTCGAGTGGTACAGATATAAAGCTAAACTGTTTAAGTAAAAACGTGCGTATGAACAAAACCTAAAAAGGAAGAAAAAACCCTCATTTAATCAGCAGCCTTTGTGTTTGGCAATCGCATAGGGGTTAATATTATGCTACCAGCTTAAGTACCTCAACATTACACAGGTGTGTTTTCCATTTTGTCTGCCAACAACTATTCTTTAAGAAATAATGTGTTTGTTGTTAAATATCAATAGTAGCTGTTATATTATAGCATATTATGTCACATGACTGTATACTTATTTTTTGACGAATCCCAAATAGCTCTCACTCTGGACATACAACATATAGTGCATTACGTATGGCGGTGAAACCATCATTTCAGTTCATCTGTGCTGCACTCATACAGAAGATTTTGAAAGTAAAGACAGAGTCAAAATAAAGAATAACCACTGGAGTATTCAAAAGATTCAGGCCAGCCTTTGTTCAGTGTTTTCCCATTCTGTGTTAGACAGTGTCGAGAACCTCTGCACAGTCAGTAAAGCTGTCACTTAGACTTTTTGGTTGCTTTGGCCACTTTTAGACCTGTATGGTGTTAAAACGTCTGCTGCCACCAGGGTTTGCTGCTCAGAAATCATGAATCGATATGTAATTTAATTTACAGCCCGAATGACCACGGAGGATCTTCGTTAATATGGAGCTGTGTGGTGACTTCTAATTCACCGCCAATGGGTGTGTCTCAGGAGTACCAAAAGGCTGCTGGATATATATATATATATATATATAGGGCACAAATGTTCAGGGCAGCTTATTTGCCCTTGAAGATCACGACACACTCCTGTTAAAGGATGCTCAGGTCCGAGTGAGTGCTGTGGTTTCTCACTGGCTTTTAAAGAAGATAAGAGATTTTTGAGACAACTGAGACCACTTTACTGACCGAGTAAGAGATACTCAAAGCTGAATTACATATGAATCAAATGCAACCTTGACCAGTCTAATGTGCTAAAAAAATCAATTGCAATTTTACTTGCTATCATTGATCATGGTTAGTTCTGTGCATGCAACAAAAATTATTGCTGGAAGGTGCATTTTCACATTTAAACAAAAGAATAGATTGGAAGGACAAGAATCAATGCATGTATATGCTGCTAGGAAGCATGGCAAAGCAGATCCTACTAGTTACGGCGGCCGCGGTCGGAGCATGCAACATACCCGTCACTGTAATCATTGTCGCGGCGAGCCGTAGCCAGTATGTCCATCTCTATATGGTTGTCTTGAAAACTCTCTAGAATTGTCTGCTTTGCTATGTTTCTACACACACGTAGAGAAACGGATAGATGGAGTGATAATGAGGGACATGCATGCAAGAAGGAAAAACAGACGTGATCATCTTATGACTTCAAACATAAAGGTGGAAATACTAAAGAAATCAAAACTAAAGCCCTTATGGAACTAAACTATGGGGTTGCTGACTGGTGTAGAGCCTCCCCATTTCCTGTACTAAACAGTGCTTCCCCAACAAAAGCATGTACCTTGTGTTGTATGACCCTTGCCCTTCTCTGCAAGAGTCCTGCTCCTCTCTGATAAACATTAGAGTATTCTGGCTCCTTTGTGGTTGAGGTTAAAAGAGAACAACGTATTATATTACCATTATACATTTTCTCTCTTTCAAAAGTAACTCAATAAATCACACATTATGGTTTACAAGCAATTTTACATTCATCATTTCATTTCATATTCTGTAATGCTTAATCCTAATTAGGGTCGCGGGGAGGCTGGCGCCCATATCAGCCGAGTACACCCTGGAAAGCTCGCCAGGCCAGCAATTTTACATTATATTTCTAAATGGTAAAGAAAATAGATGTTAAAAATCATTTTAACTTAATGTCTTAAATAGTCTTATAGTTGTCTTGTCTCAGGAATGCTGGATCTGCATCGGACCACTGTTCCATAAGGGAATGCTGAGGTAATGCAATGGAAGAATGAACCATCAAGCATGCAGAGCACAGACTGCACACCTTCAGCTCAATCAGAGAAAAGACTCGTTTCCCTTCTTTTCACTTCCTGTTAGCGGCTGCTCATGCTCTTCTCATTAGTTTTTGTTTGTTTGTTTAGAAGCATTCAATTTCTAATGAAAAGGGGTCAAAGCAAGGAAGGGGTTTGGTAATTCGAGTGTAGGAGGACAGTAAGAACATAAAAAAAGAGATCGAAGATAAACCAAGCTTAGCCAAAACATTGTGGGAGTCTCGATTTCCATACATTCCTTTCAACTAAGGAAAGGGACCATTTTCAGGCCAATAGCTAAAGCTGCATGTCTCCCAGCCCCTGTGTCAAAAGACTTTATATAACTAACGGATTGGATAAGGGGGGTTGATAATGCTGATTTATTCACTTTTCCAACACCTCCTTTTTCTCCCGAATGCTGGCTGGTGTGACCATCTGTTCCCTTCTCGTCTGGGAATACCTGCTACATATTAAACTTTGGGAAAATCCGTAGCGCCTAATCAGTCATTATGTCGTTAAGTGTCCCTCCGCAAACTGAAATTAACACTCATTTTCCTGTTGAGTGGACCGCCACAGTAGCGATCATGTAGAGATGGAGGAGATTGTGAAAATAGTGATCTGAAGGGAAATAAATTCTTACCATATGTCTTTGTGAAAAAATTTTGATTAGAGTAATAATAAAATATAAAGAATGTTAACAGCTAAACTTTTAATGCATCCTGGGGTAGAGTGATGTGGCACAATGTGCAACATGCTAATCCCACACATTCCACCCCTAAACACGTATACATGTCCTGAAATGAATTATTTTCTTATAACAGCAGGGTCTGGAGTTACACCACAGCAGGTTAATAAATTAACTGGAATTTATTTACTATTGTATGAAATGTTGCTCATTTTACGGGTTTATAGTTAGATTTAATTTTATGGAACATCCAAGAGATGCCTTTGTTCCTGTTTACACCTACATTAAAGGTGTGATAAACAGTCGTTCCCTCATCTGCTTCGCTCTTTTTTCTTTCTCCCTGTCAAAAAAAGTGACTGTCACAAACCATTAACAACCAAGCCTTGCTCCATAAACGTTAAATACAAAAAATTCAGCACATCATTGATGTTTTGTGTTGTTAAACAACAACTTTATAAATCTATTTACTATTAGTTTTAGATTACACAGAGGGCCAATCTTACAAGTCTGCATAAAAGCAGTGGTCTCTACTGAAAAGAAGCTGATCTTGTTGAATTTATACAGAATATATAACATAAAATAATTTTCATTTGTAGTTGTTTAGATGTTGTTTTGGAAAGAAAGAAAGAAAGAAAGAAAGAAAGAAAGAAAGAAAGAAACACAAAAACTGATTTAATATGTTTTCCTAGATGTCAGCATTGTCAAGTTCCTGCCAAAGGACAAACAGCCAATCAGCATCACAGTGCACAGTGACGGATGTACGGACGGACAAATAACAAGCCATGAAAAATCAAGTCGATAGTTTCTTAAGTACGATGCTCTAAAGCTATCATCCAGGTTACAACCAGAAATACCTTCTGTACTTTTATACGGAAATTGTGTACACATTACAGCTATTCAGATCTGGGCATTCAGCAGTGCTGTGGTGTAAGTACATCACAACATTTGGTCTTAAACTTATGGAAAATTCCTTGAGGAGTTCTCATTGGACTGTTTAGACAGGGTGGTATTGTCATAGGATGCACACAAACGGAAAAAATAAATAAATAAATAAATATGACAGTGTTCATTAATTAATACAACCATTCCTTGGGATTTGGGGTTTCTTATATGGTGGGCATCTTGGAAGACAGTATTGTTACAGTAGATTCTGCTAATCTGGGTATTTGTTATGAATAAAGTGGACCAAACAGTACAATATTTGGTCAGCTAGTCATTTAAAGCATGGACACATTTACATTGTGGTCACATTTTGACCACAACATTGTCCTTACTTTACTATTGCTAATTCTCCGATGGAAATATTGCTGTAACTTACCCAATTTAAAATAAAGTTCACAGAGCTTAAATGGATGATGGTTCTGCTGTGTGTGGGAGGGTAATCTGAACACCAGGTCTCTTCAGTCCTAACATGACAGCTCTGATATTTGCCAAGCATTAGGAGCAGCCAGAATGATGTAGACAGTCATCAGGATTCAATGCACTTGACTGATCGGTTTCATATAAGACCCTCCTGAAGCAGCATGAGCAAAGGCTGATTGAGCATAAACAAGGACCCAGGATATAGCCAGGGAGAGCAAGAACTGCCCAACAGGTGCCTAAGTGCAAATAGCTATCCATTAACTTATAAATTATACTTAAGATCACCGATCTCTGTAAATTTCTCATGGAGGGGAAACCAGTGCTTTTCTCTGGTGAAATGGTTTGGATGCATGGTGGCTTGCTGCTCTGGCAATGACAGCCATCTGAGCAGTTCACTGAAGGTCACTCTGCTGGAGCAAACAACAGTGCAAATGCACTAGAACTGCACACCAATGTCATCATCATCATCATCATCATCATCATCATCATGTGCCAATGTGCATCAGATAAATAATGGATATGCAAAGAAACATATTATTTAATAAAATGATGCACAGAAAATGCAAAACTGTCATTTAGTACAATAATCCACATTGCATAATGTTTTTTTTTTTTTTTAAAGATTATTTTGTTTTTAATATTTTTTTGCCAATACAAACATAAACACCTACACAGCACTCTGCCAAGCCTGGACACTGCACCCGGCAAACGCTATGCATTAGTATGTATAAAGCATAAACAATATTCAACTGTGAAACTGACCCTTTGGCTCTAAAAGCAGAGGTAGCTTATATTTATCTCGACTCATATCCTCATTCCCATACAAACTGGCTTAAATGCAAGACTCACACATGGTCTGATAATATAAAATATACAATAGCAGTAGAAATAACAACTGCGAACCCTATCAACATTTCACTGTTGTTGGAATCACCATGCGAGACCTCTGGCACATTGCACAAACAGCGTCTCTGCTATAATCTGGCAAGTCTGGCTCATCACTTATGAGCATGTGGTAAGCCAATGGTCCTGTGCCTTGTTTCCCTTGTTTTTCATCATATTCAAGGCATTGTGGAATGCACAGAATACAGATTAATTGTGGCCTTTTGTAGCACAAGCTAAGTTTTGAGTACAGGCCATTTTATAGGTGACGTGATGAGACACTGTGCCACCTGGACCTCATTAGGGAAAAGTGCACCAAACAACCTTTAGTGTGATTGACATTGTGCAGTGCCTCACAGTTGAAACTGTACTGCGGCTTATAGGCTGTACAACACATGAGCAACTTTCTTTAAAAGTACATCAGCCGTAATTATACAGTAGTTAACTTATAATTATGATTACAGAAAATGCTGTCTTTCATACTTCCATCTGTATAATTATGTTCATTAAAATCTAAATGACAAAACCTGATTTGGATAATCACCTACACTACAGGAAGTTGAACCCAGGCCAAAGTTCATAACATGCAAGCTTATAATGCGTCACAGAGCTCATTTAAATGCTGAATTTCTTTTCTATTATTATATTGTAACATAAGCCATTTCTAGAAAAGCCTCATCCTCTGTCCCTACCTGGTCTCTAGGGGAATGTTGCTGTTGAGGAGCCAGTTGTCCTGTGCACTGCCACAGTCTGGGGCGCTAGAGGGTCCCTCGGGGGCTGCCGTACTGTCAGTGGGCGCAGGACTGACGTTACTACGTGGTGTGTAGTTACTTCGGCTCAACGAGCCCACAGACGTGCCATGGTGCTGACTGGGAGAGTGCGAGTGGGAGAGGGGGAGTGGTGGTGTCCTCAGGCGGGAATGATTCTGGTAACAGCCCTCTGAAGAGGAGAGATGGAGAGAAAGAGTATTATGAGGAGGAGAAACTTATTTACTTATTAAATTAGAAACTTATTAAATTAGAACTTGCAAGTATCACACAAAATCTGTACACTTTTAATAAAAATACATTCTCAAGGGTTCTAGCTTCCTCCAAGATTTACACTTGGAAAATTTTCTGGAAGGGAAACCCTCCGCTGTACAACATTTATGGGTTACAACAGAGGCAAGACAAAAACAAAAAGCAAAAATGCTTCATGGTGCTCTATAGGAAAGTGTGTAGGTGTAAGTGCTTGTCTTCAGTGAGGGAAAACATACAAAAGTACAAAATAATAAAATTGTTCCAAATATATTAACAATAACAATGTTGACATGTGTGCCACTGACTGGCAGAAGAGCCAATGAATACATCCGAGAAGAATTGGGTATTGAGGATAACTGGCTGGTGAACCGTAAAATGAGACTCAAGCTGAAATACTTTGGTCATCTGAAGAGGCACAATAGTATAGGGCAAACAATCCTGGAAGGAACACTACCTGGAAAGCCATCTAGAGGATGGCTGAGGAGACGTTGGGATGACTGCATCAAGGAGCAGCTGGGGATGACAACGACGAAGGCGGGATTATTGGCTGTAAACAGGAGACATTTTCGAGCTGCCATGACCGCTGCTACCTCCTGACCTGGGGATGCTGCTTACTACCGATACTAATGTTGACACGATGTACAGAATTTTAGTGGCAGAGCATTTCTTAATTTTCTTATATATTTTGCTATATACAGTAATATACAGGTCAGAATATCTATTCAGTTAGTGACTGTAGACTAATGAAGCTATGATGATAACTGCCTGGTGCATTTTGTCAGCAAAGGTGACCAAAAACTAATTTTGGGGCGGAAATATGTAATTTGACAGGCAAAAATCTTTCCTCATTACCAAACATGCAAAATGGTCTGGCTAGCACACAGTTAGCTGCTGCTGCTGCTGCAAAAAAAAAAAAAAAAAGACAAAGGAAAAAACTTTTGTGGCCTTTTTTATTTTGTCACAATATAAACTGTCATATGAGTGTATACACTGAAGTGTAAAGGACCAAGGGCAAACATTACAAGATCTTGAAATTTGGGGTCAAATAAGTTAGCACATGCTCCATAATAGAACAAATTGAGGCTGAAAAGTTTTGCTTGAACTGGTTGAACTATCCCTCAATGTTTGCTATGCTGAATCACAATGTGGTTAAGGAACCCCAAATTAATTCTGCATCACATTTTGGGATTTCCTCAAAATAATTTGGCACAAAATGTAAGACATGTCATGGTATGACATCATATTTACAGCCTTTGTTACATGCACGATCACTAAAATTATATGAGCAGCATTATCTCTGCTTGAGTTCCCACCATCACATCTCAGCTGGAAGCTAGAGCCTCCCATGCAGCATTAACTGGCTGCACTGCTGACAAGCTGTCGTTATCAAGAATGCTAAATTACCAGAGTCAGCTATTGTGCCTCCATTATGAAGTGATGTCCGACAGGTCAGAGCCTGCCATCAGGAGGCTCTGTCAGAGTTGTAAGTTTTGTTTTGTATCCTGCTGTCACTACATGTCATGAGGCTTGGGGAACTAAAAGACATTAGATAGTGCAGGCCAGGATGGACACTGCCAGCACTTAATGGTATATTAAAGTCCAGGCCCAATCGGTGATAATAAAGAAATATCAGCATAAATTTTCATATGTGCTAACCTGTTATTTAGTGTGAGCATGTATTTATAGCTCACCCCTAAGAGGGTTGTCTACAATAAAATTTTAAGGATGGTTAAATAATAGCTTCACCCAATGTATGATTTTGAAAACTGCTAAAAATGGTCAAGGGGTTAAAGAAAGCAGACAGGATGGAGAATTATGAGTCTCAATCAGAATATTTGAAAATTTCACAGATTGCCACTAAAGCCTGGGGGCAGGGTATACAGGCACCGTCCACATCAGATTAAAGAACATTCATATGATGTAAAGATGTACCAAACAGTCAGCATCTGCCTTGTACAAATCAGGATTATTTTACCATTATACATTTATATATGTAGAGACACATTTAGAGACATACACAGAAGGGTGCATGATATGTCAAAGGTGCATGGTGTATTTTATA
>JAQMYF010000013.1:13317189-13328135 GCA_030014195.1 Neosilurus mollespiculum | reverse complement strand
TCCTTAAGTCAGTGTCTGTGTCTGTGTGTGTGTGTGTGTGTGTGTGTGTGTGTGTGTGTGTGTGTGTGTGTACGTAATGATGTGCTCTGTGTGTACAGAAACGGAGCTGAGTGGCGTTCTGATCGCTTGTTGTTGAACCGTGAGGTGATGTTGAGTACAGCTGTACGCCGTTTCCTGCCATTGCTGGACGAGGTGGCACAGGATTTCACTCATGTCCTACGATGTAAAGTCCAAGCTGAAGGACAGATGGAGAATGACACACACAGGTTGACCTTTGACCCCAGCCCTGAGCTTTTCCGCTTTGCACTGGAAGGTCAGTGTTTGTTCTAGGCTTGTCTAAGACACTGGACTTTCATATATATATATATATATATATATATATATATATATATATATATAAAAAATATTATTTAAAGCCTGTGGTATATCGTCTAGTGTGTATTCCAATCTCACCGCCAGACTTCCTGGGAGTGGCCTAAAGTCACCAGATCCTGACCAGGATGAATTGAAAGTGAAGATAAATTATTTACCATTAAGTAAGATTCACTTTTTGAAATGGACCTGAATGATCTGTTTAGTCAAGAGCTGAACAATATAGATTAAAAGTACATATGTATTGATTTTCAACTGTCATTTGTGCTGTATATCATATGTAATCTGTTAGTTCAGATTAAAAAAAAAAAACACCTTAAACTCGTGCATATGATTTGAATAGACCTGAATGCATTACCATTGCCACTATTTTCTACAGAAGCATATTGTGGCCACTTATTGGGTGATTTTTAAAAAATTTTAATTTCACAAGATGGTTAGGAGTTTTCACACAAAAAAAAGTCAGAAATAACTTCTGAAATTAAAGGTTAATGTACATCAGCAAGAGAACTCAATATGATGTGGTCATGTTGTGTCAAAAAAACATACATTTCCTTATTATTAAATTTAATTTTAAATCATGGCTAGATAAAAGCATTCATGTCATCCATTTTTAAGAAGAGCCCAAATAAACAGTAAACTTTTTTTTCTCAAAAAATTCCCAACCCAATTATCTAATTTTTCTAACAAATTTTGACTTTTAAACTCAGATAATAAGTAAGCAGACAGTGTTTTTCTCTGGGTGTGTTACGCCACCCTGACCTTTGAGCAGCAGCTTGAAAAAGAGCGGTCGGCTGGAACTGCCTGCCTTGGAGGGAGCACATGGTGACCTTAACTCTCTCTGGCTGGAAGCTGTTTTGTGATAGGGAAAAGATGTCCAATGGGTGGGAATTTGCCATGACTAAATTATGGCCAAAAATTAAAAAAAGAAGAAGAAAAAGAATTGCTTAAGGAAACCCCACTATCAAAACACGTACTGTATATGAGTTCCTCAGGACACCAGTGTCTACGTGCTGACTGATTAATAATGTTTGGGAAGAAAAGCTGCTATTAGCTTTTATTCTGCATTGGGGCTCCTGATAACTGCATCTCTATGCAATTATTCCTTCATCCCATGTCCTTCAGCCTATAACCAGGAAATCAATTTAAGTCTGGCATCTTTATTTAGGCATCAATTTTTAAATGCACTTGAAGAAATCAGGGAATAGGTGGATAGTACGTTTCTTGATGGATGATATGCACAGAAGTGTTAGTGTATTTTAGTGCAGAAAATATAAGCCTCCCACCCCACCTTCCCCGCAAAAGGGTGGGGGGGGTATCCATTAAATGGATGTATGATAATAGTCACAAATTTAGTTGTCTGATTTATTTAAACAATGTGTACAAATAAATCCCTTTATTAAAATTACATTTTAGCATTCCTTGCTTTAAAAACAATCATGTGACAAATAAAATATTATTCCGGCATCAACATGTGATGTACATGTGCAATAATGATGAAGGTTAATTCATTGTTTAATCAGTGTTATGTAGATAAATATCCATTATGCTGTCAGCACAATACCAGTAGTGCTTCAGTGAGTAATGATTTCTCATTTGGCGAAGGAAAGAAAGTAAATAAAGGAGTGCAAATAACGAAATGAAAAGCAGAGATAGGTTGTTTTTTCCCCTCAACCCATATTTTGGCATGTTCTGCCTCCTGTGTGGGTTCCTACTTCTAAGCACTGAGATATAAAAGCCAGACTGAGTAAAAACAGAGACAGATCTCCAGGAAGAGAATTTATGTTTGTGACTTAATGATATAATTTTTAAAGCTTCTACAGTAACGCACACAAGTTTCTTAATGTTTGATCAGGAGACTCTATTTAAACTAGGCGTTCCTGGTCTAGTGGTAAATAACAGAATAATAGATAAGAAAATTTGTAGTAATGGACTCACATTACTGGATCCATTGACAAAAGGCAGACTGATAAAACAAGCTTTGGCTAGTGTCTTCTGTAGGCATCCTGCCTTTCCTCAATCTTTTCCTCATCCCTCCTTCTGCCAGTCCTATTTTTTTCCTGCATGCCATCAGTGCGTCATTGAGCTGAAAGGCTCCATCTGCTTGGCCTAACAGAGGCAGCACTTTTTTGGAAGTCCGGACTGAAATCAAAAGAGCTCTGAATTAGAGCTTAGTTTTTTTTTAAATACCAGGGTGCTTTAAAAACCAGGGCATAAAACTGGCAAATGTTGTGTGGTTTAGAACTAAGAGACAAGACAGAGACAAAGAGAAGATGAGATAGAGTGACTACAAATAAAAACATGACTATGAAGAATATGAAAAATTCCCTTCTGTGCATTTGTGAAAAGGTTATTTAGTAATCAATCCAATATATTTCAAACCAATTAAACTGACAGGAAGAACACATAAATGAATGGTTAACATATCCCAGTGTAGACTGATAAACCGATATAAATTATAATGTTATACATCAACAAATATGTGGGTGATATTCAGTCCCCACGGCATTCCAGGTCATGCACTGTAAAATTTTGCTGTAAATTTAGCAGTAGTTTACTGTAGACACTTTATGCAGTATGCTACTGTAAAACGACGCCTTATGCAGTATGCTGCTGATACCTGATACTTATACAGATTCTGTATTTGAATTTTACAGTAAGCTAATCCTTACTGTAAAAAGTACTGTAATTTACTGGCACCTCTGCTTTTATTTTAGGGTAAATTTTTACAGTGTGTATGCCAACTACAGTAATGAAGTCCCTGACATTTAAACTTTAAAACAAACTGTACATTTGTCTGATCTCTCTCCATGTCATCTATTTATGTTTACTCTCAGTTTGCCTGACAGGACCAGGCTGACATGGGAAAAATCTCTTCTTTGTTCTAAGATCAAAAGAGCACCATCACCTCTCTCTCTCTCTAAACAACCCCCAAGGGCCACCCCCCCCCCAAAAAAAAAAGGCACAGGTGCCATATACTTATATATCACAGACCGTGTCCATTACTGTTCATAGTAACAAGTCTTATTGAACTCGGCAGGTTTTTTTTCAACGATTTGTATGTTCTTTATCTTTATTTATTTATTTATTTATTTTTATATTTTCATAATTATATCTATAATTTATTTGGTAAAAAGTGGCATAGAGGTCTGCTGGAAATTGCCATATTATGCAACAGTGAAATATATTATAATATAATGCAATATATAATATAATACAATACTATATAATACATAATACAATATTAGATGATATAATATCACCAAATATGTAAGGCATAAAGTACAGCAAGATAAATTCTTGCATCACTATGAAAGATTTAATTCATGATAGTCACTGACCTGCTGTACATTATCCTATTTACTGCATGGCTGCTTACAAAATACTGATTTAAAATGTTACTGAATTGATTTTAAAATGATTTTACAGCTTCCACTAATCATGCCCTCCATTGCAGCGACCTGTTGTACTTAGCAACAATTTGCTATAAATTGCTGAATACAGTAATTGACTAATCAAAATAGACTATTCAAATGAGTTTTGTAAGAAAAAAATTATATAATTATGTAAGTGTAATGCTAAACTAAAAACAAGGACAACTAAATATAGCATATCACACAGTCACATGTCCTTCCACAGTATTTATGGATTCTATTTTGCTAGTTTTAGTGTAAGGCTTTTTTAACATAACATAAATAAAATCAAGAGGATATAAAATAAAATGAAAAAAATTAGCATCCAATTGGATACTTGTTGCTGTGAGTAACAATTGGCCTTGGCAGTGATTTACTACAAATACAATACTCATGATACAAGTTTAGTATGAGTATATGTAAAACATATGGAAAAGTATGACCTGTTCAGGGTGTGCCCTGCCTCTCACCTCAAGTCAAAGGAGATTGGTTTCCGCTTACCCGGTACAGAAAATAGATGAACATATTATCTCTTTGAAAATATTCCTCGGTATACTATGAACCAGAATTTTAGCATGTGTCCCCTTTGTGTGCTGTATTTTCACACTGTTTCAGTCCTGTTCTCTTTGTTGTGTGACTCTGTTTCCTCTGTGTATGACAGTAATGTCTTAGCACTGGCTCTGTTCTGTGTGGGAATACCTCTCCTCCCCATCGTGTTGAAAGAGTTTCGCTTCTCTCTCAGTGAGTGCCCTAAAAACAAGCCTTTAATCGCCTTCACGCCCACTCTGCACAACTCTCTACAACACAGGGGCCGGGCCGCGTTAATCAGTTCAAAACACGCATCCTTCCTTCCTCTGGTGTCAGATGCCACAGGAGCAGAGATCCGAACCCCAGAGATCGCAATAATGCAAATAGCGCATAATTATTGGCTTTCCCCTCCCATTGTGTCTTCCATTGCTCCTTGGCCTCTTGAACACGGCATGCAATTTGCTCTGAAGCAACACAAAAGCCCAAGTAAAGAATGTTCAGGTTTCTGCGGTTAAAATGAATAAAGAGATAAGGTAAAAATAAACAAATAAATAGACCTGATATAGTTAGGAGGTACTGAAATGAAGTGGCACCACAGGAGTTGATGTGGTTAGCCTGGGGCAGCACTGAGTGAGGATGGCACCATCAGCGTACCCTTGACTTAATCAAATGGTAAGACACACCCTGCAGACAGATCCACTTCCTATCAAAGGCACTCAAGTTCACTACCTTGCTGCATATGGAAGTGAAATGTTTTCTATGCATAAACCATGTGCTAGGAAAAACCTAATTGAATCATGCTGTGCATTTACCTCCTCAACACAAGGGGATGTGTATGAGTGGAATTAAATGCTACACGTGTATCACAGGCTTGCTTTGCTTTCTAAGCATCTGCGTTTGGCTCTGAACATCTGATAACAAGACCAATCTCAGCCTGCTGCAGCTGGTTAAGCCACCATCAGGGAGAGGCTATTGATCTAGTCATTGTATATTTGTACCAAGCCTATCACAAAAGCAACAAAGAATAAAAACCTTTCGTGTTGCTTTGTGACAACAAATTACGCCAGTAACACTTCAACCTATATTATCAGTGTTACTCAATGGGGGGAAAATGAGGTCAATTTAACTGCATAAGCAACTGATATCGATGTTGACAAAGGTTTATTATCAGTCAAAGGAGGTAATAAAGACCATTCTTTTGTACAGTTTTTGTTGTAAAAATCACTGGAAGATAATTTACAATTATTCCCTGAAGGCACAGTGGATGCTGCTGAATAGTTCAATTGAGTGACTATTCAATTCAGCAACACCCACCATGCCTGAGACTAATAATTGGTTTAGTATATACTAAACAGAAACATAAGCAAAAAAGCACACTAAAACAAAGATTTTATGGTTTATTTTTAAAAATTGTAAAGTCAAGACAAATCTGTGAGCGACAAGCACACGTGCGAGCAGGTGCAGAGCTGTGTAATGGCGTCTCTTTGACTTTCTTTAAGAGTTTAGGTATATACTATGTTGAGATATCAAGAAAAGCAAGCTAAATCAAGATTTTTTTTATAGTTTATAGTTACATATTTACAGATGACAGAGGCAGATTAGGTAAGTTCCTCACTTTGAGCCAAGCAAATCGATGTGCAGCTAAAGGCTCTGAGTCCAAGAATTTAATTGCCGGTATTGACGTTCTATTGTTACCTGTATATGAAAATAAAACTTGAAACTTGAAACTTGAGGTGTCTTATGAACCTACTTATGTAGCATTTAGCACATACTACATGGGAAAAAGTGTTTTAGTATATATTATAATACATTATTATATTATATTTTAATATATATGTGACCTCAAAGCAGGCAACGTTGCCCCAGAAAGCCTTGAAGCAGCAGCCACAGATCGTAGTGGTTGGCAACTCGCCATCAAGTTGGCCATTATGACAACAGAGCAGAGGAGGGTGGAGCAGTGGGAAGAAAGATGAGCATGCAGACGTGAAAGAGTGAGTGCCTATACACGGCAAGGTCTTCACCTGCAGCAATTGCAACAAGGCCTGCCACTCAAGAATTGGTCTCTACAGTCACAGCAAGCACTGTATTTCCACCACAGACTGATTCCAAAGGCACAATCTCTATTGTTTTTCAAAACAGACAGATGCCAAAATCACAAGAAAAACTGTAAAATTAGATTTTTATGATTATTCTTTCCATTTTAAAGTGTGATAATGATGGCACTGTCTGCCAGAATAATACAGTGGGCCAATCAGATCGCACTGCTCCCATGTATTGTATACTAATTACAGTTATCTCTGAGGTCTATCGATAGATGAATGCAAAGCTCCGGTACAATTATTAAAATTCACCACATTTGGAAAGCACCACATTCTTTGTCACATTCTTCAGACAGGAACATGGAAAAAAACATCTGGGGAAAAAAGTCTGTAATCTCACCCAAGGCCCATTGTCTAAAAGCTTGCCTTTGATTTATACACAATTTGCATCGGGTTCACTCCTGAAGCTACTAATGAGAGCTAGTGCGCTGACTCATTACAGATAGTTCTGCCAGTTCGTTTATTCCTTATCAGCCATTTGCTGATGAGTCTTGGGCCATGCAATCTTTAATAGTCAGCACAAAAGCTGTCGTGCCTCTGAGTGATAATGAAAAAGTGGCGGAGGCTTCACTCGCACACTGTGAAGCTCTTTTGCAGCTTTCTTCATTTGGGACAGGCCGCTGGCACAGCCCATGGTAACCTGTAAAATCTGAGCAATTCATACAGGTGAGAGATGAGGCTACTTTCCACGAGGATATAATGCAACTTTTTGTCCTCTGGAGAAGAATGAAGAAAAAAATAAGAGGGAATACATGAAAAGTCTCCACAACAGTGGCAGCCATTTTCTCTGATATGGTGCAAGCTGGAGTGACACTTGTCCAGTTTTCAAAAATGGACAAAGAACAAAAGGTTGGAGCTTTCTGGGATCTGCAGGAGGATTTAACATGCACTAATTTTGCCCTGAAACAGAAAAAAAAAAATAGATATAAACAATAATATGAATTTAATGCTCCATGCTAATGCAAGCCATTATTTTCTAGTTAGTAACTACACTGAAATGACGACTAATGAAACCTGAAAGAAATGAAAAAGTTTCATTTAATTAAAAAAAAAAAAGTATAAAACTAAAAACAAGCTCTACATATTACACACCAGGACTGCTGTGTGCAGAGTTCTGCTCCCATTTTCTGCCTGCTCTTATTTTGTTACATGCATCAACTACTTGATTTAATCGATTAAAATAAAGCATTAAAATAGCTGGCAACTAATTTTATATTCGATTAGCTGGGTCTATGTTATTATACAGGGAGGTACAGTGGCTACCTCTCTTGTGAGGGTAGACAGTCAACCAAAGCCGCAGTAGCGGCAAAGCACCATTAAGCTGGATGACAATCCACTTAAAAGAAGAAGGAGTAGAAGAGAACAAATGCCACACCTTGTGTCGCTCACATGAGCAGAAGTGTTTGAAAAATGGCTGAAGGGGAGACAGCAAAGGATCAGGTTGTTACACTGTAAGAGAAAAGTGTACAACCCAAAAGTATGAGAGCATTTTACGTTAAAGACTTCAAAGAACAGTGTTTGGTGAAAAATGTGCATAGATGAGCTAGAGTGGCATAGCAGCACATCATCAGTGCGTAAACAACTGAAGAGGAAGCATGTTGTTGCTTTCTTCCTTTCTATCCAATTAATAATTTGTTAAAAAATAAAGAAAAAATTATTTTAAAGATTAATCTCTTTACAAAATAATTGTTAGTTGCAGCCCTAAAAACAGGGTTAAAAAAAAAAAAGGTAAAAAAAGCTGTTTAACTATTTCTCCCTTCAGTGGTAAAAGGGCTGGGCGATATATTAAAAAATTATCCTTATCGCGATATGACAATCAGTTAGCTGTTGTAATGAACATGTTTTTACCCCCATGAACACAATAATGACAAGTCTGTATAATGTACTGTAGCTGTTTAATGTATAATGATATGTAGAACTAGCTTAATAAATATTAGATGAAGATGAAGGCGCAAAGACGGTTCACAAGTGGAAAAAACAGGGTGCAGGCACAGCAATGGAGCTCAGCTATACAGAAGAGCATGTGAACGGCAAGTGCCCCCTGTTGCCTGTATACTTACAAACAGTCTGCATGTTTGTTCTTTTATCTCCAAAAATGATTTTCATAACCAAAGATACAAAAATGATTGAACAGTGATTGAATATCATTATTGTGAAAATATTGTGATTCAATGTTTAGCTCATTACGCTCTGCCCTGGGGCGGCACGGTGGCGCAGCGGTTAGCACGTTCGCATCACAGCAAGAAGGCCTGGGTTCGATTCTCAGCTTGGGCGATTCTGTGAGGAGTTTGCATGTTCTCCCCGTGCTTGCGTGGGTTTCCTCCAAGTACTCCGGTTTCCTCCCACAGTAGTAGGCTAATTGGCTTTTCCAAATTGCCCCTAGGAGTGAGTGTGAATGGTTGTGTAAGCGTTGGCCCTGCAATAGCCTGGCGAGCTGTCCAGGGTGTACCCTGTCCTTGCCCAGAGTCGGCTGACATGGGCGCCAGCTTCCCGCAACCCTAATTAGATGATGAACGCTCAGCCCTAGTGGTAACAGTGGAAATTAGCAGATTCCTGGAAAATTACTGAAAAGGGCTTTTTATTGTTATTTATTCTAACAAACTTGTAGTGCCCAGACTCAATGCTACAGTACAAGCATTCGAGGTGACCAACTTAAAAATGATGTCGCCCTCACATGCTGTCAGAATGAACAGAAATGCAGAGATGCATGCCTGGAAATTGCACATGAACTTGTAGTAAAGAGGGAACTTCAGAAATAATTTTGATATCCAAGTTGCTGTCAAGGCAGCATTACTTCTTAACCTGCCATTTTGTTTATTACGGGCTGACTACCTCTCACGACTGCAACGTTCTGTTACCTAACATTGTGCATTAACAAAGCCCAACGTTTTTCTCTTTTTTGTTTTGTCAGGCTAATGTTGCAGAACAGTAAGGTGAGGTCAAATGGTCCTCAGTACAGTATTTGATTGTTCCTTGTCTACGAATCAGAATGGCTGTTGTTTACTAGACTAGTTCCAACCCCATACTCTGTCTACTCTGCATCATTTGCCTACCACACAAAGTTAGCAAACAGCATTAAAGTAGCACAAAATTTAGTTGTGGGTTGAGCTTAGTTTCACTGCCAAAATCATCAGCAGTCAGTGATTATTTCTAAGCTGAGGTAACACATGAATCATTGTTGCTCTCAAACCTGTTTCTTTCACTTGCAGAGGTAGAATTCTTATCATTACTGCATTTTTTTTTCCTAAAAAGAATTAGTAACAACCATCCTGAGAGATGGAAGTGAAGGAGAGAGGACTAAATATAGCTCACTTCTCTTTTGATTTGTGATTAATGATCACACTTTTATTATTCTACTGTTTTTACTTGGTGAGCTTGTATTTGCATACATTTCCATTCAAAGGTAATCAAAAAAAGTTCAGGGAAGCTTGAGATCTTTACAGTTACGAAAATTAGGCTGTGTTACTTGCAAATAGAGCAACTTTCACTACAAACAGTGTTGTGTCAGATTACTTGACGTTAGCAGCTGCAAAATCCTTGTTTTCTGACTGCATTAATAGTTTCCATCAATCAAAACCACACAAGTCACCCTAGGGATCACAATATGTATACAAGCAAGCGGAAGTGACAGTAGGTTCAGACGGTACAAAGGAGAAATGAAACAAAATGGGAAAAAAAGAACCTTGCATTTCCATTTGTTATGCTACCTGTAGCAATTATGCTATAATGAAAGTGGAGCTATTTTCTATAGCCAAAGGCTAACAGCTGCTTTAAGCCAAGGCAATTTAATAACAGCCGAAGCAAAGAGGACTTCCATGTGAGATCTGCTCTGGAAGCATGCTCCGTTCACTCTAATGCTTAATTCATCAAGAGTTCCAAATATTACACCATTAATGATATTTGATTCTGAAGCCTATCTTATGTTTCATATACAGTAACAAGTAGTGAAAGACTGCATCTGTCACGTATAATTCCACACGCACAAAGCTGAATGACACTGATTTTGATTTCAGCCCGATGAAATGTAATTACAATGATTTTGATCGATTGATGCATGTCCATCACTTTGCAATGCAAGACTGCATTAGCCAAATTACAAAGATTATTTCACTAATAATATGCAGAACGCGCATGGGGTTTTTGCAGCTAAAAACGGTTGCTCCCAGCATACTAATACAAATACAATCTCATTTTAAACCAAAATATTAAATAAGATGTGTTTAGCAGGGGAAATCATGCAGGTCTCTTTATTGTACTCTCCTTAATTACATAGAGATTATAAGCATGCATGCAGAGTCAAGACAGTTTCACACCTAGCAACAGACTGCCAATAGACTAATAATAGACAGAGTGATATTTAATGTTTAGACCTCAGTAAACTGTTATTCTTTGTAGCAAATGGTGACAGCTGCAGTGTGGTCCAGTGTGGTTTTATGACTCGTGTGTGCGTGTGCGTGTGTGTGTGTGTGTGTGTGTGTGTGTGTGTGTGTGTGTGTGTGTAGTCGATATACTCGTGCAGCCATATTGCTACACC
>JAQMYF010000013.1:13287489-13309350 GCA_030014195.1 Neosilurus mollespiculum | reverse complement strand
AAATTGTAGTACTGTTATTTTTTCCCACATACAATATATATATATATATATATATATATATATATATATATATATCTTACTATTATTAGTTTGCATGCTAGGCCTAAGCAATTAGCTTAGCACAGATTTTTATAGAGAGATTTTTATATCTTATTTTTAAATACATTGACCATGACAGAGGCTGGTGAGGTCTGCTCTGGGAGTGTGCCCTGTGGAACATTGTGTAATGGCATGTTTTTAAACTCATTCAGAACCAAACTAAAATTTTAATTTTTCCATTTTGACAGTGTAAAAATAATGCCCCAAGTGACCATGACAAGACATTTAATTTCAAGCATGATACACTTGGGATAATGTTTATAATCCCAAGAATGCGAACCAATCGGAGTGCGCTGTTTCCACATAGTGTATATTAATATGTGTTATCTATTATTATTGATTACTAGTATTTTAGATGGCAGCTCGCATCCCTAATATAAGTAGAGACACTGAAACAAAGAAGAACAAATATTTGTGTCACCGTCACAGTTGTTTTTTCATTATTATTATGATTATCGTCATTTTCATTATTTTTTTAAATAATTTTTTTTATTTTGATAGAGAACCATTGCTGAAGTGTAAGATATAATTTGATCTGTTACATTCCCATTACAGAGTGTGGGAACTCTAATGTGGGATCTAGTGGGAAGTGATTCTGTTCATCTTTATTCTGAATAGTTGTTAGTACAGTCACTTGTCTTATCATTAATATCAACTTGGTTGTAAACTAATGGACTAATTATCACTAGAAAGTGAAATCATGCAAAGAATTATTCTGCCAATTTTGATTCAGATTATTCATAATACACATCTGTCACTCTGTCACATTATACACTTTATATTTCGCATTGAATCTTTTTTTAGCTTTTGTTTTAGAAAGAGCAGCCAGAAACAGACATGGAGTAATAACACAGGATCATCATTGCTTGGACACATCATAAATCAAGATAACTAAGTGGCTTATGAAGGAAAAGACAAAGCCAAATCAGACATGCACTTGGTTTGCAAAATGCCCTCATTGGTTTTGTCCTCTTGTTCCATTTAGCATTCGCTCTCCTTTCACACGCTGCATTTATTTCACTTTGAGAGCTGCCTCCTAGCAGGGGGTCTTTATGTTCACTAATCTCTCTATAGTTAAAGAGAGGGGCTTCTAGTATGTGTGTGTGGAGGGGTATCTAGTAGATGCATGAATGCAGTGTTGGGCTGGTGGCTTGGAGAAGTTGGGTTCTTGTCCTTTTTTCAGTCCTTTTCGGTCCTGGGTTTTGAGGGGTCTTCTACCCTGTTGTTCCGTGAACAAAACGCTGTCGAAAGAAAGCGAGTGCTGACCTCGGGAAAAGAGAGGTGGGCAAATAGATTGAACCGAGGTTACCTTGACAACTGTCCATGCTGATTTTGACTCTTTCTTGGCTTAAGGGAGAAGGAGAGATAGGGAGAGAGAAAGGAGAGGGAGGATGGGGGAGAGACTCTCAGGGTTTGGTGTGTGTCTGCATGAGATTTTGGGTGGGGGGAAGTAGTAGTGGAGAAGAACGAGAGGTGGAGGGGGTGTTGCTGAGAAGCTGCCAGGCATGGAATTCTTCAGACTTCATATTAATCATTAACACAATGTTCCCGAGCAGTGCTGCCAAACTAACACGGAAGAAATTTATGATGCGTATTTTCCTTTTCTCTTTGTCTGTTCGTCTCTCTGTCGTTTGTCTTTCTTATTTACTCTGCTCTTGATGCTACAAGAGGATCCTTTTGGTGGTGATGGTGGGTGCTTGAGGGCTTAACACTCCATTTCACTGCCAAAACCAAAGGGGAAATGGAAAGCCAAACTGTAGCCAAGGCATTAATTATTTACCCCCTGACACATATAAACATGTTAAACCAAACCCAAAAGCCAAATATACACTCTTGAAATAATGCATATGATATATATATTTTTTTCAATTCTCCTTAACAATGAAAATTTAATAATACTTTAATTGTCTACATATATAACAAACCCTGTGTGTGTGTGTGTGTGTGTGTGTGAGAGAGAGAGAGAGAGAGAGAGAGAGAGAGCCTGAATTAATATGTGAGTATTTTATCACTGATGTGTGTTACCGGTGTGTGATTATACAGTAAATGTTAAGTCTGTGTCAGTATCTGTATCATAACTGAACTTTCGTGACCTTTTTCGTGATGCAGTTTTCCGCTGGAGTGAAGCTTAGCATAAGGTGTAATGAGAAAGAATATTAAACAGTTGAAAGAGGTGGACAGTAAATACACGGTAACTTCTCTGGTATGAGTGACATCACTGTATAAACACGATGTGAGTGAAATAAGTGCTGTGTTTTGACTTTTCTGGACTCTCTCTCTCTCTCTCTCTCTCTCCCACTCTCTCTCTCTCTCTCTCTCTCTCTCTCTCTCTCTCTGTCTTTCTGCTGGAGGGGGAGTTTTGTAAGTTTTGTACTGTGGCAACATTTCTGTAACATCCTTCTAACCAGATACTCAAGAGTCTCTTCCTCTGTTTTTGCTTGTCCACTCCTGCTTGTCATTATTTCTGTTTCTTCTTGCTGTTTTTTATTTGCACCCTATTTCCACAGTTGTAACATTTTTCCGTTTATGTTAATGAAAACTAAGCCATAATACTATGAGACAGACAGAGAGAGAGAGAGAGAGAGAGAGAGAGAGAGAGAGAATCCTTTATGCAAGGCCACTTCTAAATGGTTTTGCATATGTAACCTGATGCATGTGGAGGAGTAGCAGGGAGTGTCTGAATGCTTGAGATTGCTATCAGTGTGAGATTACTGTGTGTGTGTGTGTGTGTGTGTGTGTGTGTGTGTGTGTTTGTCCATGAGATAGTCAAACAGAAAATATCTTTGTAAGTTAATTATATGCAGAAATTAAAAATATAGAAATAGAAATCTTGACTTTGGTGTTATACCATTTTTGGGAATAAAGAGTGTTTAAGAAATTAAATTGCTATTGTAATTGATTTTATGACTGACAATTACCAGTACCTTTAAGGTATATTTTGGCAGGTACACTGCATGTACATGGGCACTGTATACTCAGCGGCATTGACAACCCATGTTTTTAACATCTGTGTCTGAGGTAATTATATTGTTAAAAAAAAATCTGCTCTCAATCACTTGTACTGGTTAATGTGTTCTCCTCTGTGTGTGTGTGTGTGTGTGTGTGTGTGTGTGTGTGTGAGAACTAAAATTAATTTCGGCCTAACAGTAAAAACATGAAATCCATAATAACTTAGGAATTTTAAGAAAATTATGAATAAGATTACAATTACAAAACAATCTTTTAGTTTCCTACCTGCACAAGGTTAGAAATCAGAGTCGAAACAGGTAATGGGTGTGTAATTGACAGAAATTGTCTTAATATCAGCATTATTTCTGCCAATTTATTATTACTATTTTTTTAATAGCTATAAAAAAAACCCATTTGAGAATTCTGAATTACCCACACATGCACGTATACACACACACACACACACACACACACACACACACACACACACACACACACACACACACACACCTCTCTTATATAAACAGAGTATGTTAACTAATTGATTAAGTGGTGCATTTAACCGCACTTGTTTCTTTGGTAAACACTGTTTTCCATGTGTACTGTGGAAATGGGATGCTAATTGCTAAATAACAATGCAAGTAACTCTGCAAATATTTGTATATAATTTACATGCTTGCATGAACCAATTCTTATTAAAATGCAAACAGAGATCTGATATCAGCTCTTTTATCACAGCTTATGTTTAAATTAAATCAATGATGTTCATTTATTCATTCATTCATTTTCTAAACCACTTAATCCTAATTAAGGTCATGGGATGCTGGTGCCCATCTTAGCCAACTCTGGGCACACCCTGAACAGCTCGCCAGGCCATCACAGGGCCAACATTGACACAACCATTCACATTCACACTCACACCTAGGGGCGATCGGAAACAGCCAATTAGCCTACTGTGCATGTTTTTTGGACTGTAAGGGAAAACCGGAGTACCTGGAGGAAACCCACGCAAGCATGGGGAGAACATGCAAATTCCACACAGAAACACTCAAGCCTGGGAAGCGAACCCAGGACCTTGCTTTATTTATATATAATTTACAACTGAGACAAAATAAGAAACACAAGGTGGTACAAACCCTGTGGATGTAGTAACAAATTAAATGACTTGTTGGTGCACAATGATTAAGGAACAAATAAGCAGAGGAGCTCAACTGATTTTAATTAACCTGCCATATAGAAAATGTATGTTATCAAGCAACACCTGATTTAATGATGACAGAAAAAGCTCTTCTGCTTGGACGGGTGGAATAAGAAGTATACTGGACAGTCTACTGTGCCAGAAACAAACAGCTGTGATCAGAGAGAGAGAGAGAGAGAGAGAGAGAGAGAGAGAGAGAGAGAGAGAGAGAGAGAGAGAGAGAGAGAGAGAAGCTGGAATTACTATGAGGTGTGCTTAAAGAAATACACACTGATCGCTGTACCTATTCTCATTTTATTAAGGTTTTATTTATGTGATACTGTGTAAAAAAACATTATCCAATCTGCACCATTTTATAAAAAAGGGCAGTGCATGTCTGAGTATCTGCAAATGAACAAACCTTTTTCAAATAACTACCCACCGCAAAAGGTTTTCTGTCTGAAAATCTATGATTTTATTACTATTACTATTATTATTATTATTATTATTATTATTATTATCATCATCATCATCATTGTGAATAACCCTTCAATGTGAAAATTAAAGTTGTGTTGAATTATTCTGAGACTTTGTTCACACTGTAGAATAATTTATTTGCATCAAGGCTAAAATATAGTTTATATCGTAATTATAATTATCTTTAAAGCAAATGCACACCTGTTTCCACCATCAATAATAATAATAATAATATTATTAATAATAATAATAATAATATTAATGACCAAATAATAAGATATTTTTAGTGTTAATTCCACTCATGTTTAACTATTCATTGTGAAGTCTTGTCACATCATGCATTCAGTATATTCTGAGCCTTGTTAACACTTTATCATGTCTTGAATCCTTGCTGTGTTTTTAAATGTCTTCTTGAATGACTCTTGGTCCTTGATATATATTACTTATTGTGATTTGGCCTTTGTCTGGCTTACTGTTTTGGAACCTTGTTACACGTAGTATTGCAAAATAATGACTTTCTAAAAGTATAATAATAATAAGAAGAAGAAGAAGAAGAAGAAGAAGAAGAATTAGAAGAAGAAGAATTAGAAGAAGAAACAAATAAATAAACAAATAAATGAACAAACAAACAAAAAAATAAATATAAATAATTGAATGAATGAATAAATAAATAAATGGATAGTTAATTAATTAATTGATTGATTGATTGATTGATTGATTGATTGATTGATTAATTAATAGACATACTGTAATCCCATGACAGTGCTACATTCACAACCAACAATAATGTATTGTATGCTAAAATATTCTTGTCTCTTTGTCCAGTATAGGTTGTTTGACCTGTTCAAGCTGTACTCTCTCTTAATGTCAGTTAGACACATAGACCAGACTTTGTATGAAAACAATGCATATTTTATATACCTGCATTTTATTCAAATCTGTAACTAGGAGAACAACACTTAATTTGTCTTGCATGATGAGGTCATATATAACCATCCTTTCAATTCACTTCTCATACGGACACCACGTTACTTATTGTAATCATATTCATCCACCTGAGGATGAGCAACCCCCACCCATGAGAAACTCAGCTTTTCTGATTGACTTCATAACATGCAACTTTGCTTTCAGATTGCATGTGTCTGCCAGTTCTCATCTGCCCGCTCCAAGCCTAATCAGGATCTGCACTTGACATGTTTCATGGAGATGTGTTCCCTGTGCACGGTGACCTTCCATACAAGCAAAGAGACTCATTGGGCCCTTGAGGGTAATTTAGAAGCACCGAGCCTCTGCAAGACGGATCCATCATCTTAGCCTAGGCTATTTGGGGCACCTGCCACCTGTTACCTCTACTGCATTCCTATTTACACACAACCAAAATCATTACTGCCAATCACTACGATGGGATCAGATTTACAAACAACAACAAAAACAACTGCAAAAATCACAGTGACGTAAACAGGACACCTGAATTCACAAATTTATTCAGCCTTGGGTAAAAGGAGGATTTAAGCAAAAGAAATGTGTTCTTTCCAGTAAGCCTTAAGCCCCAGGCTAACTTCTACACAAACGCTGTCATAACAATTCGGCACTAGTTCATTCCGCGTGGCTGGATGGCCTGGGTAGAAATATCCAAAAACAATTATGAGAGAAGATAGGGCTGATTCATCCCCTTGTCCAATTTGTTTCATAGTTGCCACAGCCTGTGGAGCACCAGGGTGGATAAATCCACAACCATGACTCAGGGTCACTGCCAGCACAATGAAAATACACACAGATGATAGAATACACAATGCAGGACAATCCAAACAGCCCTCAAATAAAGTCAGGGCCAAGAAGCAGGTTGGAATCAAAAATATATCACCAATGAAGATAATATAAACGTCACTCAGCCAGATCCATCATGTACAAAATCGTCTAAAGGAATTGTTTATTCTTATAACAAGGTTTTTCAATCAAAATGCAAAGTGGGAGGAAAAAATATGATCACTTCACAGCTGGCATAAAAAGGTGCATTTATGACTGCTTGTTATAACCAACAGCCAGGCTGAATTATTCTACAAGGCTCTTCATTTCCATAAGAGCTCCATGTTCAAAGTGCCACCAGTTCTAAAGGAAAAAATTACAATGGAGCCAAATTGGCTTCTTAAAAACTCATTAGCGTGGAACACAGAGCATCCAGCATGTAGATTTTGGGGGAGGCTGAACACTCACCATTCTCCGTGTTTTCATGCTCCGTGTCCGTCAGAGTCAGGTTGGAGTTGGCTCTGCTGGACAGACATGAGCTGCGGCCTGACTTTGTGTTTCCTCGTCCCCACAGGCGGATGGCATGCTCTGGGGAAACAATTCCGTCTGTCTCGGTGTCTGCGTCCGAGCCTACGCTGAGTGAGTATTCACGGTTTGGCATTGCCATGTCTGAGCGGTATGCGACCATGCGAGGAGCCACAGCTTCACCAAAGCCCAGATCTCGCAGAGAAAAATCAGCACCTAAAAACCAAATGCAAGAATGTCAAGACACTATCGTCACATGCACAATTTCCTTCCAAAATCCACGATCCATCAGTAGATTCAGAATTACATTCCCCACTTTCTACCTACTGTACCTGCCTTTCCTATTAGTTTCACTTTTGTTACTGAATAATTCATATCACCCGCTGAATAGTAGCCAGTTAGTTAATAACTTAAACTAAAAGAAGTTTAGAGTCTGAGGGCTAAAAATCAGAAAGAAGATGCTACATGGTGCTAAGTGCTACAGAAAACCATAGCCATTTATAAATTGGAATATAAAAAATAATAATTTTATAAATATAAAATGGACAAATACATGGAGACAAGCTAGATTAGCACTGAAAATTGTAGCGTTGACTTTTTCACGCATGTGGCAACTGCATCTACAGGCACAATGTGAAGTACTTGAACTTTGACAACTTGGAAAAACGACGTGTAATTAGCATTCGCTTTCCATCAGATTTTCGACTCGTTTTATTTCTACCATGCTATGTGGGTACTTAATATCCACTTGAACTGTAGTGTCCAAGTGCTAAACACGGAATGATTCAAATCTTGACTAATTTGAAAAGTTCCTATTTATACAGCGGCACTTTAGAACAGCTGCACTTCACGGCAGAAAAAAAGGAATAGGAAAACCAACTCTTCAACAAAAAAATATGAATATTGCTTGGAGTGGATGGCATTATATTATATACTATGCAATAATAATATTAGATGCATTAACCACTCAATCATGCTGATGTAATTTAAGAGTAACAAAAACAAGGTTACTACATGTGTTACAAGATGTGATTCACTAGTACAGAATAGTGCCACACATACAGTATTTGTGACCTAATGTAGCAAAACTTGGTGCTTTTTGGCAAGTTACATTATGAAGAAAAACGGCAAACAAAAGTGAAATGCACATCCCAACGCTCTATTTAATTCTTCAACTATACGGCTGATACTTTTGCTATCGAGTTTGTAGAAAAAACACACAGAGAATCAAAAAGAGTGAGTCCCTTTCTCATTCATTCATTCATTTTCCGAACCGCTTAATCCTAATTAGAGTCACGGGGAGACTGGCGCCTATCTCTGGGAAAGGGCGGAGTACACCCCAGACAGCTCGCCAAGCCATCACAGGGCAGAAACACACTGACGGCAATGCAGCCTACTCTTTTCGAAAGTCACCTCTTTCTCTATAATGTAATTTACCAACAAGCACCGAGTTTCACTAGATGGGGGTCACATTTTCATAGATTTTGCTTAATTACACAATTTCATTTATATTTTAGATGTCACTCATTATTATATCTTCCCTGTGTTGTAAAAAACCAGAAAGATGTCTAACTCATTAACTGATTCATTATAGTGATCAATATTAATAACTGAATCTATATGTGTATTATTACACTTTTGTTATTCTTATAATATAAAAGTGGCATAAAATCAAATAACAAACAGAAATGAGTTAAACTGTTACTTGTAATTGTGTCTGTAACAAATAATCATAGTCCTCTCATAGTGAGTTACTGTAACTACACCAAAGTTGATTATTTTTCCAATAGTATCCCTATATTTTTATTCTCACACCAAAGCAATTTGCCAATATAAGGATGACTCATTCTATATTTTATTTATATCACATGAAAGTTTTTGCAATACAAAAAAATCAGGGATAATGCTCACAATATGATTCAAGGTCATAAGAAAGATGAAGGGACCATTCTGGCATGCATGAACCTCATCCACATCTGTCAAAATTTGACCGTATCTCATTTTTTTTTTCAATTTTTTCAAATTTTGTGACTTTTCCCCATTTTCTCCCTAATTTAGTTGTATCCAATTCCCACCCATCAAGTATCGCCTTCCCTATCACACAACCACCACCAACCAGGGAGGGGCGTAAACATGCACATACCCTCTGTGACATGCAATGCCTGCCACCCGCCTTTTTTCAAACTGCTGTGCATGCATATACAACACATTCGGAGGGAAAGCATTATCCGTCCCCTCGTACGAATGAGCTCACAGACGCTCATGATCATCAATCCGGATTCGAACTTGCGATCTCCGAATTGATAGTCTCATTTTTTTGGACCACTGTGGCTCTTAGCCTTTCATATACACTACCAGAGCACTCTATTAGGAACAACATACTGATATTGATACTGATATTGATTAGGGCCTCTTTTTTCTCTCAAAACAGCTTCTTCCTGGCATGGTTTCCATAAGATACTGAAAACATTCCTTTGAGTTTTTGGTTCATGTTTACAGGAATGCATCATGAAATTCCTGCTGTAAATCTCCCATTTTAAAATATCCAAATGATTTTCTATTGTATGTTCAACTGAACTCATTGTCCTGTTCATAAAGCCAGTTTAAGATAAATTTTGCTTTGTGACACAATGCATTATCATACTGAAAACAGCCATTAGAAAGAAAACTGTGTGTAAATTGTAAAATTGCAAATTGAGAGTAAATTGTGGCCCTGAAACCACACGGATGGTAAGGAACAGCACTCAAATAATCTGTGCCATGATTCGTATTCAATCAAGCCAAGATTGGTATTAACTGGTTCAAAGTGTGCCAAAGAAGCATCCCCACATCATTACACCACCCCCCACCACCCTGGACTACTGATATAAAGCAGGTAGGTTTGGCAGGTATAAGGCTCTGGATTACTAATCCAAAGGTTGAAGCCCCAGTACTACCAAGGTGCCACTTGTGTCCTTGAAAAAGGCCCTTGTCCCTCAATCGCTCAGTTTATAATAAAAAAAAAAAAATTATGAATGTAAGACACTCTGGATAAGGGTGTCTGCCAAATACTGTAAAATGCAAATGTAAATGTAAAAAGGGCACAGGCAAACAGCGTGGTGCCTTCTGTGTTATGTTTGTATGGAAGTGGTGGCATAGTGGTTAAGGTGATGGGCTACTGATCTGAAGGTCAGCAGTTCAATCCTATCACCACTGTTGGGCCCTTAAGCAAGACCCACAATTGCTCAGTTGTAAAAAATAATAATTGTAAGTCGCTTTGGATAAGAGCGTCTGCCAAATGCTGTAAATGTAAATGTTTGGTCCATGGATTCATGATATTAGAGTTAAATACTGACTCATTTTTCCAGTCTTCAAATTTCTGTTCTTAACTGACAGAAGAAGAACTTGATGGTGTCTGTTACAGTCCATCCTGCTTTGACATGTTGTGCATTCTGGGATGCTTTTCTACTGACCACAACTGTACAGAATGGTTGTCTGAGTTACTGTTGCCTTTCTATCAGCTCAAACCCGTTTTGGCCATTCTCCACTGACCTTTCTCATCATCAAAGATTGTAATCAAAATCAGATTGCTTTGTATAATCCCAGGAGATCAGCAGTAAGAGAAACACTCAAAACAAGTCCATCAGGCATTAATGCTATGGGTAAAATTATTAAGATCATATTTTACTCCGATTCTGATCTAAACAGTACCTGAAACTGCTGATCCGTATCTGCATGATTTTATGCACTGCAGCCCCATGTTTGGAGATTATATAACTACATGAATGGGTATGTTGTACAGGTGTTCCTAATAAAATATTCACTGGGTATAGTAAGCAATTACTGAACGAGCAATTATTGTATGATTCAAAGAACTCGGTCAAGGGTTTATCTGCAGAGGATTGAATAAATCTTTATATCATATGAAAGACGAATTGTATAATTGTTTTATTATTTATTCAAAATCTTTTCAATGCCATGTTACTTTATAGCGCATACCAGTTGTTCAATAGTCATTTAACTTAATGTGCAATAATTTGGTTATTTGATTACAGTGATGCAATACCAATTAATTATTTGATGGTTTTCCACCAATCATAAATGAGAAAATCTCTGAATAATAAATTTCTTGTGAAATGTTTATGAGACAAGTTAACTCCTGATAACACGGAGTACATGGATGGTCCCTCATCAGCCTCTCTTTTATCTCTTTTTTTTAGTTACAAAGAAAAACAAACAAAAACACAACTTGCGCTCTAACCTGAAGACTGTCCTGTGTTGAAAACTTAGAAAACTGATGCATTGTCTCTCGTGACCTATGTTTTCACAGGTATCAAACTCAATTCTGGGGAGATTTGTGTTTTCCAACACCAACCTCATCCCATGCTGGCTTTGATAATTAGCTGATGAGCTGAAAGGCTGGTGTGTTAAATGGGCTACAATAATAAACTCCATAGCGCTGTGGCCGTCCAGACTGCAGTCTGACATCCCTGCATTAGAAGGTCATAAAAGATATCCATGGATTGGCACTGGCATTCACCCCGGCCTCTCTCTTTAAACTCCTGCTGGGCTAATAGCCGAGCTACAATGCAGGCTTTTATCTATTTATGTTTAGATGCCAAATTTTCTTAATGATTGAAAGTGAATCTAATTAACAGCGAACCAAATTTTCACAGTGTTTCCTCCACTAATTGCTTGAATGCGATCCCTTTGTGAAGCGTATCTCACGGATGCAGTGCCTATCTCGAAAAACCTGCTGATACTTGTGGTGCTTTTCATGTCAACAGCTGAATGTAACAGATAGCTACTTCAGTCTGAGGTAGAAAAAAATGGAAGAATGATCTGAAAACTGATGTGTCTTTGCTATTTAAAATTTCATCAAAGGAGTATGGATGTATGAATGATACACAGGTTCATCCTGACACTCATCAGAGAGATCTAACGAGTATGGCCTGGCAATGCTGAATTAATTAGACTGGAGACGTTAAACCAGGTTGTATGGATATATGCCAGCACCTTCATTATTTTCATCCACTCCTGCTAATTGTACACAACCACTGAATAAGATTATATTATTAGTTTCCCATTACATGCTAGTATTAAGCGTTGCTATATACGGTATTCATTTTTCTTTTTAATATGGAGTTTTTAAGCTAAGGATTATATTGAGGCTCTTTAACCAGCTTGGAGTACTATAATTGGTTTAAGCCTCAGGACCATCTCTTTAGCTCCTACCTTGCCTGCTGAACTCATCTACTTCATGGTGCACTACATCTTTGACGCGTGTGCCATAGGCGACTCGGGAATCCTGCTCAAAAGCTTTGAGGGTTTCGCTGGAGCTGTAGGATTTGGGCTTCAGCTTGCCGTCCTCACTGTCGGCTGAAGAGCTGGTGTAGCGGCGCTCTGTGTCCCGCCGTGCCGTCAGAGAGCGGTACGGTCTGCGTTCCTTCACTTCCATCATGAGCTCTTCTTGATTCTCCACATCAAAGGGGATGGAGCTGGTTTAGCCCCTGCAGTTCTAAAACAGGAAATAATATGGTGTTATGGGGGTACTTATATTCTTTTGACATGCTGTGATGATACTTTGGAACATGCATTTCAGAGTGAGAAATGGAGTTTCAGTGAGGCAATTTCCTCAGCTCCAATTTGAACCTTTTCATTTTGTTCAGCATCACTGTAAAAATATAATGTAGTGAAAAATTTATGAAGGTTAAAAAGAAAACATATTACAATATCCTGCAATTGCTACTAATATTTTAAGCCTTGATGACTGGAAATCTGTGTGTATTACTTTTTAAAAAAATATATTATATGTATTATTAGCAGGGTAGCATGGCGGCATAGGGGACAGAACATTTGCCTCAGAGCAAGAAGGCCATGGGTTCAATTCCCGGGCCCAGGGTGTTTCTGTGTGGAGTTTGCATAGTCTCCTCGTGCTTGCGTGGGTTTCCTCCGAGTACTCTGGTTTCCTCCCACAGACCAAAGACATGCACATCAGGCTAATTAGCTGCTTTAAATTGACCCTAGGTGTGAGTATGTATGGGTGTGTGTGTTGCTCTGCGATGGTCTAGTGAGCTGTTCAGCGTGTACTCCACCTTTGCCCAGTGTCGGCTCAGATAGGCACAAGCCTCCCTGTGACCCTCGTAGGATTAAGCGGTTCAGCAAATGATTGAGAGTTAGTAAGTTTTATTAGGAGGCAACAGAGCTAACCAGGCTCAGTCCTGCTCAGCTTCCAAGATCAGAGGGGACTGGGAATTCATGGGGGCAGTAGTAATGCTAGCAGCGATATTAGTAGCAGTAACATTAGCAGTGTTAGCAGTCATAATAAAACTTGTGGTAGCAGCAGTAGAAACAGTAATATCAGTAGTAGTCATATTAGCAGTAGTATTCGTAGATGTAATAATACTTGTAGCAGCATCACCAGTGGCACTAGTAACAATGGTACTAGGAATAGTATTGATAAAAACATTGGTAGAAGTAATAGCAGAAGTGCTAATATTAGTTACGGTGTTATTTCTTCTAGCAACATTTTTATGGAGAAAGTGACATGGCAAGAGAATCATGCAGAAAGGTTTCATGTTTTTTTTTTCCCTTACACTATTGCGGACAAAATCAAATTTAGAAAAAGAAACCCAGGCATCCATTCAAATATATTTTTTGACATTTCATGTAAGTGATAAGTCTGTATGTGATGAGAGTAAGCAAAATCAAACAATGACTTGTTTAGATGGTCCTCAGCTTGGCGGGTATTCCTTTTTCCATTCAAAACCTCAACTACAGCATTTCTGAGGCTTTGAAAAAAATAAACTTAAAAAAAAAAAAAAAAAAAAAAAAAAACCAGCAGCACACTGCAGAAGCAGAAAGCGGGATTCATTTTGATAAAATACAACGCAACAAATCTTGTGGCCATAAACTTTATGGTTTGAGTCCTGTCACAAATACCTCCCACCCCACCCACTCCTTTTTCCTCCCCTTTTTATGAGCTTCAGAGAAAAATGGTGCACTTCCAGCTGCTTTTTAAGTGGCAGGTGTCCTTCCATGGTCGAGAGCAATACTGCAGCCCATCAACTCCAATAAGAAACATTAAACCTATAGTGGTGGTCACTGATAAATGACTATAAAATCCATAAAGCATGTCAAAGAGTTAATATAATTATAAAGATATGTGCATGTGTTTGTGTGTATGTTTGTGTGTGTGTGTGTGTGTGTGGGGAGGGGGGTGTTATATTATAGCATTATCATATTCACAGCCCCATATATTCAATATATTTTTATGTAAAATGCTAATCTTTTCTATATTTGTATTTTTTTAGATTTGTATTCTGTATTGCATATGGGGGGGGGGGGGACACTTTGTCCTATGAGGTGAACAAAGAAAAAAAAAAAACTCTGGATAAAAAAACCTTAACCAAACTGCAACACTGAGAAGATGTCAGGCGTGTTGTAATGGAAGTTTGCCATGCAACAGTTTGCATGCTAATGTAATTGCGCAATATAAAGTAGATGGAAGCAACAGTGAAAACAAAATGGCAGTGGTTCTGAGATGAATTGCTTGGCTTCAGCAATGAAATGGTGCCTTGGTGATCTTATGGGTGTGGAGAGCGATTTATAGGGCTCCCTGTTCTATCCTAGCAGGTTATCACATGGTATTGTGTGACCATGCACAGGCTTAGAGCATGTCAGTGTGGATTTATAAAGTTGATTAGAGGCTGGGTCATTGTTTTCTCTGGGGCTTAGATAAAGTGGAGAGATTTCCCCACTTGATTCATTTAATTTGCTTCAGTCAAGCTCTCTGCAAATTCTGGCCTCCAAATCAAGTGTGTCATGCATCACAGGGGTGAATTATCTGGATTCAGCTGAGAGTCATACCCACTCTGTGGGCTGGCGGATGCTGCTTTAAATTGGTAGTAAACTGATTCACTGTCTTATGAGTTTTATATGGATTGCAGTATTGCAACTGGTGATCATCAACAGTATCATAACTCAGAGCAGAAGTACAGTTTATGAGTGCTGGTTAAACAACTACAAAACTAAAGAGTGTAAATCTGCTGAGGTAGCAACAAATAAATAAATAATTCATATACTATTAGCATTTCCTGATATCAATTCACAACATGCTGGTAGGCGAGTATAAAGCCCTTTTAGGCAGGTGAACTAAAGATGCAGTGAGTTAGACTTGCAGTCAACAGTAAACTAGACGTAACCCCCTCCTTCTATAGGTTCTTTATTGTCAAGCCCATTGTGGTGGAGGGGTCACCTTTTGTAAGGACTGACAGCTAAAAAGATGGTTGTGATTAATGGCTAGGAGACCTCAGAGCACAGACCTCAGTCATTGACAAAAACAGCCTTTTTTTAAGACCCAAGGGAGCCCTTCAGCTGCTTATTCTGCATTGCAGAGCATTTTGCTTCTGGGTTACTAATTTTTTTTAGCACTTAACGATGGTTCCTTGGCCTGTGCTAATGCAGTTAAGGCCTATGTTGTAGCCTGGGGTTGTTTACATGCATTGTCTAAATTTTGAGAGAGTTGGCCTTTGGGAAACATCCCCAATGCCCTTGTGCATATGCCTTTATGTTGTTGTTTGACCGCTGGTATGTGTAAGGTTGTAGCTTTAAGGCCATGGGAAAGCGATCTGTTCTTTTCAATAAAGCAACTCGCATCACAAACACTATGACAGCTGGTGCCTAGTGCAAATACATGTATTTGATTGAAAGCAGAGCTGTGGCTGACTGGCATGTTGCTGTTAAGAATGTAAGCTCAGGTTATCTAAAAGGCTAAGAGAACATTTTTACTTTTGTTTTTCTTTGATACAACATTTGGAGGTAAGAATAAACTGGGGGCAGGGTGGGGGTGGGGGGGGTTGCATCTGTTTTTATCTAATCCCTGGAGTTCAGCGGCGGCTAAAACAGGTTGCCAAGAAGCTGAAAGCATTGGATTTATGCCCTGTTGTACAAGCTGTGTGAAATAACAGAATATAACTGACAGAAATTTAAAGGAAAGGTAGCATATCTGCAGCAATTTGCAACATGTCAAAAATACAAAAATAGTTCACATTCATTGTTATTTCTCCTTTATACTGTCATTTAAGGTCTGATGCAATGTAAACCTAACCAAGTGCTACATTGCATGCTTACTTTTCTTAACTTACTGTTGTCCCTAGGGGTAAATTACGCCTTATTATATGTGTTTACTTTCAAACCTTTGGCTGTCCACTATATAGAACACAAACATTTTGTAAGAATTTGTAAAATTCTACATTTTGGTTCCCTGGGGATTTTGATCATATTTTCTGTCTCTGTAATGAAATGTACACCAATCTTGAACACCACCTGACTGGTCTCTAGCTATCCAGCCCTATACACAGCAAGCTGCAATGCCTTGTGTGTTGTGACACCTTTCCATCATAGCTAGCACTAACCATTTCAGCAGTAGGTGCTATAGTGAAGTATCAAAAGTGCATAGGCCCCGTCATTTTTAAAAGATTTATACAAAGATAAACATATACAAGCCAAATTAATTGCAATACCTCACATCAAATGACTTTCACAGATAAGACTCTGGAACGAGGGGGGTCTATATGCTTTTGATGTGTCTCTGTACAGTAGCTCTTCTGGACAGTCAGAGCAGATGTTCTAGCCTTCGCTTCTCACATGCATAAATGTGCCTTGGGCATCCATGACACTTGCCAGTTCACTAGTTGTCCTTTCATGGACCACCTTTGGTAGGTACTTTTTACTGCAAACCAGAAACACCCCACAAGACACATGAACACATCACATAATAGTTTTACTGCTATGTCTGATTTGTGTATATCAGACTATTACACATAGTTTATATCGATACACAATTCATGTTTCCGTTTCCTTTGTATTTTTGTTACTTTGGTCTATAACACCTTTACCAACTCTCTTTCTTGTACAAACAAACACTAACTTTTTTTAGTGAACCAAGAATCCAGTTCGACAATAACACCATCTGGGTTCTGAATTCCCTAGGTAGAAATGCTACTTATGTCTGAGCAACTACTCAAAACTGGTACAGGGTGTTTTTGGCGCTTTTGTTTGTAGCCCCACAATGTGAATGCCATTAACCAACACAATAATTAAAGCAGAAAAAAGAAGAGGGTTGACTCATACAAATATAACTGTAAAACACATCCTGTCGGCCAGGATCTGCAGCATTAGAATTAATTTGTGATATTCCAGTGACTAAACAGTGTCACAAACTATGTACTTTTGGCAGTGTACAATAAGGTTGAGGTCAGTTACCCTTATTAATTATACGATATAATCAAGTATAGAAAAATATCCTAGACAGTGTAAGAAGCATGATTTGTGGTTCATCCTCCACAACAACAAAATGACAACAACAACAACAACAACAACAATAATAATAATAATAATAATAATCCTCCCAATGCTCAATTTTACTATTCACACAGTTTACACATCTCTGACCTTTCAGTTCTCTCTTGAAAATCTGTTCAGCATATATTGGATGTATACAGTGCACATACTGTAGAATGTGGAATATGAATGTGTCGTGTAAGTATGGGATTATTGATTAGTTAGTGCAGTCATGTGAAAAAAATAAGTACATTCCATGGAAAGATTTAAAACAACTGCCAATTTGTTAATTTCAGCAATGGTTTAAAAAAGATAGTATATACAAGAAAGCCCTCAAACATATTGCAGCCAAAGGAAGAGTAATTTCAGCATGCCGATGTCAGAGACTGGTGGTCAATTATGCAAAATGCCTCCAAGAAGTTATTTCTGCTATAGAGTGCAATAGCTTCTGAGGCCAAGAGTGTACTTATTTTCTCCAGAGAAACATTCATTTTTATTTTTCCTAAATAAATATTCAAAAGCAAATTTTCCTTGTGTTTTTTTCTTTCAAGTATATAACCTTTATTTGTAGGCACTGTATTAAAAAGGGTGAAATGGTTGCATGTAAAAATATGTTGAAATAAAACAACAATTACAGTGAAAAGTACTTTAACAAATAATAATAACTGTATGCTGTTTCTGATGTTCATATGTGCACTATAAAAAATTGGACAATGTCCAGTACTGTCACACTGTATGTTTTAACCTATGACACAGTTTTAAGTATTTTTGATTTCAGCTTCCAGAGCTGTAAAATATATCACTAATACAGTGAGTGAAACTTGATTAGACGCCATTTTGTTATGAAATCATATGGAACTCGATGAATTTTTGGTCCTGAAAAACACAAAAAAACAAAGCCATGTTTATATATATATATATATATATATATATATGTATATATATATATATATATATATATATAAAACAATAACAAAAAAGCTGTAATTATATCTCGCAAAATGTAAAAAGAAAAAAAGAAAAAGTAATTAGAAAGAGCAGACTCATTTTCATTCAGCATGTCTATTCGTTCAGCAGTCTGAGCTAAGTTGAATTATTCAGTCCTCAAATGCAGACAAAAAGCTCCGGCCCTATTATCTTCCATCAGAGCCATTTTGTGGTTTGGCATACAGAATAATATCATTCCTTCCCCTTAAGCGATGGAAACAAGTGTGTGGTGCTCGACCGATGGTTCAGATTATGATAAACTTCTGGAGATGATTACACTGATGAATAGAATTTGTTAAAGTACAACAACAACTGTGGGGTGGGGGGTGGGGGGCAGACCTTACCACATGAGACTGTAGGCCAGGGGAATAGAGTAGGTTTTGCTTAGTAAGGATAAGTTTACCAGCACTGCGCATCTCTCATGCATGACCCATTAGCATGCTTGTGAAATTCTACCTCAGGCAAACAAAATGAAAATGGATACAATATGTTGGGTTTAAAAAGTAAAAAGCTTTCATGGAATCACCTGTCTTTAGTAGGTCAATAAACACATGGTGCTGGTCGCATGCTATATATCTAAATGAATGCTAGCTCTCATGCTTAAACAATTCATATTCTAATTTCCACTGTTACAACCCAACTACTGTAGGATGTTGCCATAAAATAACACTCCAAGACGATACAATAAGGTAAAGAGCGGCACAAAGAAATGTGTATTTTCATCCATGCTAACAGTGCCGGGTGCTAGTCACCTAGTTAACAAACAAGTTTTCTGAGAGAAGCATATTACATTTAACACATATACATTCATTAACACATATATCTTCAAAAAGAAGATAATTTCACAGGATTTCTAAAAAACAATTTAAGCCATGTGTATATATTCAATGAACATGAATTATTAATATAAATTAATTTCATTCAGTAATCATAAATAATAAAACGAAATGAAAATCATTCATAAATATTCATATTTATTCCTACTGAGAGCTAAAATAAACCCTGAACTAAGTATTAGATTAGACAGAAGAAGCCCTAAAAGACGAAGCATGTGAATCCTCAGCATAATAAAACTCTAAGGTTTAAAATACATCTGTTTGTATTAAAATGAGTAGTCTCTCAAAGACAAATTAAGTATTCGAGGTTTCCACCCACCTGCATATTTTAACCACTTAAACTGCCAGATACTTACATACTCACTCATTCATGTGCGGACCTGCTTAATCTTATTAGGGTCACATGGAGGCTTTCTCAGTCACGACGGACGAAGACGAGGTACCACCTGAACAGCTTGCCAGACTACTGCAGCGCCAACATTCACACGCAACAATTCATAGTCACACAGGGGCAATTTGGAGCAGCCAATTAGTCTAATGTGCATGTTTTTTGACTGTGGAAGGAAACCAGAGTACCCGGAGGAAACCCACACCTGGGGAGAGCTGGCAAACTTCACACAGAAAAGCCTTGGCCGAGCCCAGGACTTGAAGACAGGACTTCTTGCTGTGATGCAGACATGTTAACCACTACGCCACAATGCCACCATACATACATGCATATTAATTAATTAATTAATTAATTAGTTTGTTTGTTTATTTGTTTATTTATTTATTTACCTATTTATTCATAGTAGTATTCCTCTCACAATTATTCATGAACTAACAGGAAATACTCAGTGATGACAGTGAGACTAATAGCTAAGATTACTTTGTAAAAACACAGGAATATGATTTTAATACTCTTATTCAGAAATACACTTAAGATTGCAGTTCTTTGTGTAGAAAACCTCCCTTATGACAGTAACTGGAGTATTCTCTGCCCTGCCCTTCTTCCTGCTCAAACACACCACCATCAAATCACGAAGGGGCTGATAATTAGCTGACTACTTGAATCAGGTGCATTACAACAGGAAAAACAATTACAAGTTGAGAGCTGTTGCCTTAAGATAATCCTAGCCTCCCTGAGTTATAACAGAACCGAGGAACCAAACTGGGATTAAGCCCAGACAGATTTAAGAGTGGCCTGAAAGCGCCACTCACTTCCTTTACAGAGGCCCCTTCACATGCCTGTTCGGCACAGAGAAAGGTGTGTTATTAACAGAAGAGAGTGGAGAAAGGAAGAAAATTCAATTCAGCAGGCTTCAGCAAGAGAAAGGCATAGCAGTGTGTCTGTTGGGGGTTCGTATGCGAGTGCGTGTGTACACAAGAGGGGTCATGTTATTCAAAGCCCTCCCACTTCCAGGATCAAACAGGGAACTCTGGCAGCACATAAAAACAGAATTGGTAAAAGTCTGAAAGTAAACAAAAAGTAGCTGAGACGTGCTGCTGCTATACTCTCCCTCCAACTAATCACTTCCCTGACATTGTAGGCTTCAGGCAGAGAGAGAGAGAGAGAGAGAGAAAGAGAGAGAGAGCAAGGAAGGGAGTAGGCCTACAGCTAGCATAATGCTTTCAATCCATCTCAGTAAATAACGGAGGGGGTGGCACTGGTGAATAGGGAGGGTGTATGTGGTACATTTATTCACTTTCCAAACTGATGTACATCCCTGACCTTGGCTGGAGCCATGAATTGTTAACAGCACGCTGTTCAGCAAAAAAATCAAAAAACAAACAAGAAAAACAGGTTATTCATTAAGATCCCCAAAAGGAGGCATAATTGCTTTCAAGAGAAGCCTCTGTCATGTTAGAACAAATGGGAGGAGATGTCAGAGGGGACTATACTGGCCGAATTGTGTTTAAATGGGAACGAAAATGCAATAAAGTGTGAGATCCTCAAATAGAACAGATCACGCCTGGAACAGGAAGAAATAAACAATATGGACTTCAGCTGCCCCTCTTAATCTTTGGAGAGCAAATGAGCCAAAGTGCAAAAGAAGGAAAAATAAATAAGAGAGACAGCATGAGGGAGACAGACAGAGAGAGGCAAAATGTGAAAAGAACATGTGGGGCCTCGTGGCAAAAAAATAAGCAGTGGGTGCTCGTGGCTAGGGAACTGGTGTGTGTTTTCATGCCATTGTGGCTCATTAGAGCGCAATTACTGCTTATGGCTCTGCCCTGACCAGACTGGCCTCTGATTTACAGCTACAGATGAGGGTGAGTACGGTTCTAAAACCAGCTAAACAATAAGCAACGGTCTGTGATCCCACCAGCACTGGAGGTTAGTCCAGCATAACCAGCCACTCCATCTCCAAAAAAATGTTCCTGACTGAAGCGAGAGCTGAGAAGGTGCAAGCTCTTGTGCCTACTCCCTGAGCTCCATGAGTCGCCATAAATTTGCTGAAGCATAGACCTGCACACCCCTCTCCATCTCCTTTTCTCCTACCTCTAATTCATGATCTTGCACTTACACACAAGAAGATCAGTGCTTTAAGTGTTGTATACATTTTTTGGTACTAGTGGAGCACGCATGTAGCACTTCAGCTTTATACACCACAGCGTTTTAAAAATACACTAGCAATGTGCTAGCAGAGATGTTGCCTTCAGTAAAGCTCCCTGGGCTCTCTCTCTTTCCGTGTGGGGGTGTGTGTGTGGGTGTGTGTGGGTGTGTGTGTGTGTGTGTGTGTGTGTGTGTGTGTGTGTGTG
>JAQMYF010000013.1:13257329-13267367 GCA_030014195.1 Neosilurus mollespiculum | reverse complement strand
GAGTTAGTTGTGTGTGTGTGTGTGTGTGTGTGTGTGTGTGTGTGTGTGTGTGTGTGTGTGTGTGAGTGAGTGTATGCCAGATTAATAGATGTGCATGGATGACAGGTAATCTTTGTAGAGACATGACCATTACACCCATATGTGGTGCTTTCCCAAACTGTTTCCCACAAAATTGTGAAGCACATAAATTGTACAGGATGTCTTTATTCATTGCCGCATTACAATTTCCTTTAACTGGAATTAAGAGGCCCAAACATGTTCCTGCATGACAATAGCCCTTGTGCGCAAAACAAGGTCCATGTAGACATTGAAGTGGAAGAGCTCAAGTGGTCTGCCCAGAGCCCTGACCTCAACCCCACTCAACACTTCGGGGATGAATTGGAATGCTGACACTGTGCCATGAGCACCTGACCTCACTGATGCTCTTGTGGCTGAATGAACGTAATTCCCCACAGCCACACTCCATAATGTAGCAGAGAACCTTTCCAAAAGCTTGGAAATTATTATAACAGCCATGGGAGGATTAAATCTGGAATATGAAACACAAAAAACACATTTGGGCCTGATGCTCATGTGCTCACAAACTTTTGCTTATTTTATGTATGTATAAACATTGCCAAAACTGAGCAAAGTAACCTGCAGCACAAAGCCGCCATATAACATGTCCTTCACCTTGCAGTTGAACATATCACAAGATGCTAGTAAGATGCAAATATGATATTTTTGCACTGAAGGCAAGGACAGAACATCACAGTTCAGCCATTTCTGAGCAACCAAAACATTGCAGTGGGAAAGCACACTGGAGCTTCCACTTGCTAAGAAGGCAAGCTAATAAATTTATGCAGCCATGCATCTCCATTAGTATTGCATGTTTATATCACTTTTAACACATGATCATTAACATTAACATTGTTATTTAAAATTCTGTGCTATTATAAAAATACACCTGACAACAAATACTCCCACTTCTACATCTACTGTAGGTATAAACTGCAGTCGATATATTTTCCTTAGGCATCTAAATGATAATGTAGTACTAATTTTGCAAAAAATGCCAAAAGTCAGCATGCTCCTTCAACCAAAACAGACTGCTAAGTAAGCACCGTCTCTCGTATCCTACACTCATTCCAGAAAGTGTGGCCTTCTTATGCATAAAACTGCACAGGCCAGAGGGCATACATGACCAATAACAAATTTTCATTTTAATGAGTGGAAGTATATGAATATTGATGTGCATGTGGAATTATTTTAGCACAGAGAATATTGGACTGCTTAGCTACAGAAGATGAATTCATATCCATCAGTTGGCTGAAGTTTTCATGAATTCATTTTTACTTCATAAAAAAACATAGAAATAAATACCATATACATTTTTTTGTTTTCCAGCTGCAGGGTATCAGAAACAGAAAAGTGGCACTGATTTTATTTAGTGAACTTATGAAGTATGACACCACAAGGTCAGAAATATATCCATCCTCCCCTTTTTTTGTGTAGCTAAACCCTGGCAGGGTCAATAATGATGTTAGCAGGATGCTAAGACATTGACTTTCTATTCTCTCCACTAATTATGGCATACATGACCTGCTGTATCTATCTTGGCTCCCTGGGATTCTGATTACAATATTGAGTCAACAGAAGATAGTGGCTTGCTGAGACACAAATGAAAAAACGCACCAAGTGTGCCATGCACAGACGGTGCCTTTTTCCTCACTGATTACCCTTTTCCCAACTTCTGACCTCCATCAGGAACCACAGGCATATAATATCTTATTTATTATATTTTATTGAAGGCATATGGTTATATTGCAATAAAATGCTATTATCAAATTCAATCAAGCAAAGCAATAAACCTAAAAGATCTGTACTTAAAGAAAAAACCCTGCACTTTTGATTACTTAAGACCTTTAAGATACTCAGAGCCATTACTCATGATTTCAAACACATACTGAAACTTAGATCTTGGTCTATAATTTTATAAAAAGTGAGATGAGATAACTAGATTTCTCATCAGACCTTTTATACGACTTCACTAAATGCACACTGGTTGGATTATATTTGAATTTTTCCAGTGTTTCTTTATATTTGCATTTTAGATCATTTGACAGTCTGATTTGTTAGACGTTTTCTCTAATAAACAGATGGGAAAATATTCAGTTTTTGTATTAGGCCTTCTTTGCATATATAATTATTAGCATACTTTAATAAATTAATGAAAACCACTATGAGCAAGTAAAGCTAGTTTAGTGTTTCTGAATCTACACGTCAGGCATACAGACTGTTCCCATTTCTGACATTCATCCTAGTTTCTGCACAAAAATCATCCTTATTCAAATTTGTGTTCCAGCTGAAATATTAAAGTGACAGAACCTTGAATAAGATCAAAAGAAAAAAAGAATATGAAAAGGAGAACAACAACCAAGGAACTGAGGATATCAGCTTTCGTGTAAGGTTTCCTCAACTTCCATTATTATACTGAGGTGCCAACATTGCTAACAAGAAAATCTCAGCAGGCAGAAAAGGAAAATAAAAACAGTGTTTTACCACAAAACCCCCAAGTACATCTGTGGTGGAGATGGATCCATACTAACAGCATAAATTATTATGAGGTCTTTTGATACAGAAATGAAAAATATATGTTTCCTTTTTATAAAACATTTGCATATTCTACCATTTCAGTTTCTCCCACTCAGACCCAGCCAGACTTTATGGACTAAATGATCACAGGAAACCATCAAGTTGGCACAATTTCAAATTGGCACAAAAAGAGAAAGTAAGTGTAAAGTTTTTTTCCCCTAAAAATGAACCAAGGTAAAGCGATAAAAAGTGAGCTATAAGTTCTGCTTTCTATTTGTCTACTTGCTCACAAGATTTCACAGCTCAGATTCACCTTGATAAAGTCACTCATCACTCACTCAGTTGTTTTCCAAACCACTTAATCCTACTATTAGGTGGTGGGGAGCCCTGAAGCTATCTCAACCGACACGGTGCAGGCAGGATACACCCTGAGCACCTCACCAGACCAGCACATGGCTAACATGCACACAACCATTCACACTTATATCCACATCTAGGGGCAATTGAGCAGCCAATTAGTCTAATGTGCATGTCTTTTGACTGCAGGAGGAAATCGGAGTACCCAGAGGAAACACCCAGGACCTTCTTGCAGTGAGGTGGACGTGTTAACCACTTCACCACCATGCCGCCCTAGATAAAGTCTGTATGAAATGAAAATTGCTTGCAGAAACATATGCATCTTTCACATCTCTCACCCTTTATAAATATGCCACAACAAGAGAGTAAATGTTGGCTCCTCTGCTAATATTTTAGGCCTGATGGAGATTAAAAAGGGGGGGACTGCTGTCAGATTGCTGCAGTAACATACAAGTCTGAATCACGTCACAGCAGGTGGGTGGAGCAGCCAGAGACAGAGACATGGATTAGAAGTGGCATGCTTGCTTTTATCATGACTGGAGGATGATGATCCAGTTCAACATGGAGATATTTCAGCCTGAGCTCCCGGAATGGGAAACCATTTCATTCCTGGCTTCCGAGAGCATGCGTCTGCTGCTGTGGGGCTCATCACACTGACTCACAAAGCACTTTTCCATTTACACTCTTACTAAATAACCACCCGAATCACATCAACCTGAAATGTATAGATGTTCCTGTAGAGGGATAATGTGGTCAATAAACAATGATGTTAGTCTCATTTTTAATCATCTCTATTTCACCATTTCACTCCAGATACAATACAGTTGAGCTAGTGGGGAAGGTTTTTACTTTCATGGGCGTAAATATGAAGCTGGTGAAACAAAAAAAATCACCACAGTTATTAAAATGAATGTTTAGACTCATTCATTTATCCTTAGTAGCTGCCTGGTCAGGGTCACAGTGGTTTAAATAGTGGTTAGCATGTCCACCTCACAGCAATAAGGTCTTGTGTTTGAGTCCCAGGCTCGGGCGTTTCTGTGTGGAGTTAGCATGTTTGCCCCGTGCTTGCGTGACTTTCCTCCAGGTATTCCGGTTTCCTCCCACAGTCCAAAGACATGCACATTAGGCTAACTGGCTGTTTCAAATTGCCCCTGGATGTGAGTGGTTCTGTGTATGTTGGGACTGCAATGGTCTGGTGAGGTGTTCAGGGTGTGCGCCTAGTGTCAGCTGCCTGCCACCCTAATATTAGGATTAAGCAGTACTCAGGTTTCCTCCTACAGTCCAAAGATATGCACATTAGGCCAGCTAGCTACTCTAAATTGACCAGAGGTGTGAATGTGAGAGTGAATGGTTGTTTATCTCTGTGTTAGCCCCACACTATGCTGGCTACTTGTTCAGGGTATGCCCTGCCCCTCGTCTAATATCTGGAATGATCCATTCCAGGTCCAGGTAGCTAATGGGTGGATGGATGGATTCGACCTCAGTGTTTCTTCCAGCATCATCCAGTGTTTCCAAAGGCATAGTGATAAGATAACTCGAGATAAGTTAAGATAAGAATAGACAAGATAAGAGATCTTTATTGTCAACTGTTGCATGAACAATGAAAATCAGAACCCTAGTGGTAGGGTTCATTAAAATTAATACTAACGCTTAGGCCATGCTCACATCAGATTTAAATCTGAAAAATAAATATTAAGAGCATTAAATGGATACAGACAGTGGCATTGTTTTACACACACATATGCATTTAGCCCCATCTGATACAAAAGTAATAGGAACTTACACAAGACCTTACACTTGATGGAAAAGCAATATTTATTTTTTTAACACATGGTGGTTTGTCAGATTGCAAAAATATGACAAAATTTCCCAATTTTTAATGGCTAAAACCAAACTTCCAAAAATACACAGACATTTGCCTGCTGCTTCTGAATTTGTTTGTGCAATTTGCATATAAATTCTGCCCTGTGATGGTCAGCCAAGCTGTTCAGGGTGTTCCCCACCTTTGTCCAGACACTGCTGGAATGTAATGAAGCATCCTTGGATCCCTAATAAAAGATAAAGTGGTTCAGAAAATGAAATGAATGACTGAATTTGTATATGAATGTGCCAAATCTCTAAAAACAGGTGCTACAATGCCAGTAATAGCTGAAGGGGTAAATACAAGTAGATGGCTTTGGTTAAGTGTGAATTCCCCCAGTTAGTCTCTTGCCTTGTCTAGACTGAGTGCTTCCATTATTTATTCAACAACAAGAACTATTTCTATTTAATACACAATATTTTTGGTCTCTGAGTAGGACACTGAATAAAGATGGTAACTAGCTACAAATGTTCCAGTAGCATCTATTACATTATTAGATTCATTTCAATTCTGACTTGTTCTTCTTGGGATTTAAAAGTCAACCACATGACCAAAACAAACACAAATACACTGGGGGTGAGATTAATCTCTTCCTCAAGTCAGCCATATTACTGTGATTTATCTCTCTTCCCCAGTGACCACATCCTTAATATTTAATTTCAAACATGAATTAGTGTGCAGAAATACGCTTCAGGGTTGCAGATAATGTGCTCTAGCATCTAAGCAGCACTTTTAGGCAAAACTGGGATTGCGCAGTACTCACGAGCACAGTCTAGAACTGCTAAGGCACTATGGTCCATCAATATCATCAGTATGTTCAATCAAATCAAATTACCAGCTATGTAGCACAATGGAGGTAGCAGAATGACAAAGGAAAGAAACAGAAATTCATAAACCTGATTCTGCCTTATGCAATACCGTAGGTGAATTTTATTTATTAGACAAATAAGACTCAAGGACCAAGGCAGCTTGAAATAAGACTCAAGGACCTTAAACTGGCAAGCCTTTAAAGAGCAAATCATTATTGTGGTGTGATGCAACCAAGCAATCCTTTGTGCCATGCTGGTCCAGAAACCTACTGTTCCTTTTTTTTTTTTTTTTTTACCAGATATAATCACAGGTTATATACACATCAACATTAGCCCATCAAATTCCAATACAACATGATATGACATCCTTTAAAGTAGTTTCCACTTTTAATGCAAGCAATTTTTATATCACTGAATGAATCTTCTCAGTCTGGTATATATTTTTAGAATGCTGAAATAGAGAAGTGTATGTAAATTAATATTAATAAGCCCATTACTAAACTAATTTTGTGTCTGGAATTTTTATTACACAATTTTAGAAAACTTTAATGAAAATAGATTTTGGCACAAATCTAGTGACACTAGCGTATTTTGTCATTTCTTAGTTCCTGACATGGACAAGGTAATGGGTGTTAGGGAAGAGGGGGTTTGGAATGAGCTAACAAATGGCTCCAAGGGACGCAACACATTTATTATAGGGGTATACTGTATATGTACCTATTAAAAGAGCCATTAAGAGTAATTATTCCAATTCTGATTAATCTGATGTAGAGCTGGGCACTGTGTTGTAATATGACCATTCATACTGTCAGATAACCGAATATCATATATTGTGATATAGCAGAAAAATCATCTTTCCTTAAGATGGAATGTTTAAGATTTTTTCTTATATCTTCCAGCCCTAACCTGATGTATATTAATTCCTTCAGAAATAAATTATGTGGTTTCTCCAAGTTTGTCTTTTTTTCAGCTTTAAATAAAAATATCATACAAAAATCAATTACTCGTCACTTCTTATACACAAATATCTACTTGACTTTGCTTTCTAGAAAGTCATGCATGTCCTGAATTGTCAATGCATGTCAATGTAAATTCTCACCACTTTCTGAAGCTTTTCTATTAGTTCTGTTTAAACAAAATTCAATAGTATTGATGGAAATTAATGCATATGTAATCAATGGTATTAACCTTACTTAACCTTCTGAAATGAAAGCAAAGAGGGTAAAATGATCACTTTGCTTTAGATTCTAGCAGATAGTACATGTGTAGAGGACTGGGTTGCATTTTCCAGCCCTGAAAATGAAATACAGGTCATTTATGTTTGAGCTTGTGACTCGGCTGAAGTCATTGGAAAGCTTGATGCACATGATTGAGCCACGCTGCTTGGGGCTGACTTTTGCTAACGTTGGCTTGTGGCTCCTGCTAAAACAGCAGTTAAAGCCAGACACGATTTATGTTACGTCTGTCCTTCATACTTTGTCCAAGGTAGGACAAAAACGACTGCACTAACAGATAGTTGCTACATGATGACATGATTTGTCAACACTCTCCTTTTATGCTGAACAAAGGAAGGGGAAAATACTCCGGTTTCTGTTTAACCACAAGGACAGTCTGCACATTCGAATTTCTTTGAAATTCTATTTACACAAACGTAATGAGAAGTACTGGAGGAATTCACATGTTCTGAGCTCAAAAGTGTGTCCAAAAGCTCACTATAAACAAAACCAAAACCAACAGAAACTTGCCTTTAATATCTGATGATCTGACATACTTAGTGTCTTTCATAAACATAATGCACTAAGCAACACTGAACATTTTAACACGTTTAACATGAAGTCTTCTAACAAGGGGCGGCACAGGGGCGTAGTGGTTAGCACGTCCGCCTCACAGCAAGAGGGTTCAACTCCTAGACTTGGGCACTGTTGCGTGGAGCTTGCATGTTCTCCCCGTGCTTATGTGGTTTCCTCCCACAGTCCAAAGACATGCACATTATGCTAAATGGATGTTCCAAATGGACCCTAGGTGTGGACGTGAGTGTGAAAATTTGTGTGTGTATGTATGTTGGCCCTACGATGGTCTGGCGAGCTGTTCAAGGTGTACCATGCTTTTGCCCAGTGTCGGCTGAGATAGGCTCCAGCCTCCCAGCAACCCTAGTAGGATTAAGCAGTTTGGAAAATGAGTGAAAGATGATAAGACTTCTAACACTCTGGTAGAGTATCATAATATTTCGCAAATGTTACAAAAATGAAGCTTATTATAAGTTAAAAATAAGTTCAAGCTACAATATGTGTCAATTAATTAACACCCTATTCTTGAATCTTGAGCAAACTCTCAAACATCAATGAGGTGCAATTTTGCACTTTGTCACACAGTGTTCTTCATCCTGATCCAGACAGCAAAGAGTAATTCAGTTAAAGAAGTCCCAACAAACAGCAGGCTTACTGAAGCAATGGCCATGACGAGCAAATCCACTCTGACTTTGACTTGAAAGCAAGAATCTTATCTTATACCACCGTCACATGCATTCTTTACATACAGACGGTCTGGAAATTTTCAGGAGTTAATCATTAAGCTAAGAAGCATAGTTAATCTTTTAATTTACTCTGTGACAACTGCAAGATGGAAGATGGAAGTCTCAGTATTTCATCTTAATCCACCAAAAAGGGGTCAAAAACAACCCAACAAAGTCATCTACACATGTTAGTGCAGGTTTTGTCATGCCTGGTTGGCTGGATTTCACTTTATGCCTCTAACACACCATGCCCACTTATTTTAAATATATGGCAACAAGAGTACATTCTAATAAATCTTATATCTGTACCAGGAAATATCCGACAGGCGATTTTTTCCGTTTGTTTGTTTTTTGAAGAGAAAAAGGTATATAGGATATATCTTAAAGGATAAAGACTTTACAAACTTCTGTGAAGTGCTCACTGCTCGTTAGAAAGCTCTCGTTCATCACGAGAAAGGAAACAAGTCGAAAGCTACCACAGCCCTCGCGGACATGGATGAAGATGTTTAGAAGAGGGCAGGAGATAAGCATATCATAATGTTTCTGGCCTTAACTTTTTTTTTGTAGTTAATAGTTCATAACAGGAAATGAAATACTCATGAATTGAAACCCAACCAAGGTTCATGCACTCAGTTCCCCAGTCGTGCATTGACAAAATAAGGCTGAACCAAATGGGAACAAAAGGCAAGTAGTTAAAGCAACTGAAAATGCCCGAGCTGGCGGCAGCCATTAAACGCCTCAGTACTCGCACCCAGAGCCAAATGCGCACACTGCACTTTCCTGGTCAGTTCAAAGGCATTTAGAGGGCTCGACATTATTTTGCTAAGAAAAATGAAACACCACACCAGTAGAGCACTCTTCTTCTTCTTTTAAAGGTTAGTCCTCCGCTCAGAGATCATTCTCTCTGCATCGGAAAAAGTGAGAAGATAAACTCTTGTGACAGTCACTGATGCATTATGTATGCCTGCGTCCATTCTGTGCTGGTGAAAGATAATTATGCAGTCCAATACATCTGTGTGGGAGACTTATGCATGTCATGCATTTGTAAATGAGAGGAATTTAAGATGCTTAGCTAAACATTGCTATGCTGCTCATTAGCTAATCAACAGCACTCAGATAAGTTAGTGCATTTGATTGCATTTGTACAGTGCAGCCTTTAATGTCCTCTCCATATTACATCAGATGATAAGCTGCATTAATGAGACACAGAATAAACTTAATGTAAAAAGGACTGAACATGCAGAGCACCATATTTAAGATTAGACTTTTCATGGTTGTATGGCATCCATCTGGGGTTCGTCTGTCCGGTGTCCATATGTATGATTGGTTGTTATGAACTGCAGCACTGATTGGCTGTTATGCCTCATGGAGCTGCATGATGACAGTTGTCAGGGATGCTGCAACTGGTCCTTTGTTATTATTAATAACATTTTAATGCAATCTTTGTCTTTGAAAAAGTTCAAAGTTGTTTCCCAGTTAGTGGAGTAGCTAAAGGTGATTTTTGGCCAGAATCATTCAGTTGGTGGTACAAGCATGAATTTTGGTATAAATATACTTTGTAAGTCACTATTTGAGAAAAAAAAGTGCTATTTGAGACAAAAGTGCAAATATTTAAATATAGCCCCATTTTTTTCAAGGTGGCCACCAGCACACCAAAAATGGCCATAAACCAGAAAAAAGCCGCCACAGATGAAGCTCAATAGCTGGGTAAAGGCAGTTCATCTAGGATAGGGGTGTCCAAACTTATCCGCAAAGGGCCGATGTGGGTGCAGGTTTTCACTTCAACCAACCAGTAACCACACTTTCCTCCTGTGTGAGCCACTCATCTCAGAAAGTGATTGGATCGTATATTCTATTGTTTGCATATGGCAAAACCTGAAGCCAGCCTGGTGCCATCTTGGTGAGACCACTTTAATGTTATAATG
>JAQMYF010000013.1:13234925-13251742 GCA_030014195.1 Neosilurus mollespiculum | reverse complement strand
GTGTGTGTGTGTGTGTGTGTGTGTGTGTGTGTGTGTGTGTGTGTGTGTGTGTGTGTGTGTGTGTGTGACTGTGTGTGTGTATGTGTGTGTGTGTGTGTATGCGTGCGTGTGCGTGCGTGCGTGTGTGTGTGTGGGTGAGTGGGTGGGTGTGTGTGAGTGGGTGTGTGTTAAATTAGGATTGGAATGAAATTCGCCAGGAAGATCTTGAGGAGTTGGGCATTCCTGGTTAAGCAGATTAGGAGAGATCAGAGTATCTGTGCAGAGAGATCACTATAACAGAACTGGAGCAAATTACTTGCAAACATTCTGTTTCAAAATGCATTAAAAGTTGTAATCCTTGCCACATTTAAAGTTTGTTTCCAATAAGAAGACAAGCTGCCAAGATCAGGGCTAATTAATGGCCAAAAAAAGAGTATATTTTCATTTTGTACAGATTTGATTAACTATTACGAGCCATTTTAACACTGTGCTGGTCAATTATTAAATAATAATTCAATAGGAATGAATTTTCTGTAACAGCACATCTCTAACGTGGCTCCAGCCGTAACATAAAAAAAAAAAACTGTTTACATAGATTTATATTTACACATCATTGTTTTCATTATTACCCCATTCCGCACCTATTGGTTACTGCATTGGGTCGCTTTTATGGTTTCTGTTGCAATGTATGTTTTTACCAGAGAGGACTGCAAGCCGCCTGCAGAAGCTATTTTTAGGACAAACAAAAACTCATACTTCTATTCATAACAGCCAATAAGAGCAATTTGGAACAGCCAATTAGCGAAATGTGCATGGACTGTGGAAGGAATCTGAAGCACCCAGAGGAAACCCACAAGCATAGGGAGAACATGCATACTCGATACAGACATGCCTTAACCTGCTTGCTGTGAGGTAAGGGTGCTAACTAGTACACCACCATGTTCCTCCTCATTCATTTTTATCAGGGTAGCTTCTAATTTACAGAGACTTGCATAGTGGACGCTATACATTTATGCCTGGTACTAAACTAATATAAAAACTGTGTTGGGTGGCATGGTGGCGTAGTGGTTATCATGTCCGCTTCACAGCAAGAAGGTGCTGGATTCAATTCACAGGCTCCAGAGTTTCTGTGTGGAGTTGCATGAGATGTTCTTCCCATGCTTGCATGCGTTTCCTCCACGTACACCGGTTTCCTCCCACAGTGAAAAGACATACACACTGGGGTAACTGTCTGTTTCAAATTGCCCCTAGGTATGAGTGTGAATGTGTGTGTGTGTGTGTGTGTGTGTGTGTGTGTGTGTGTGTGTGTGCTGGCCCTGCAATGGTCTGGTAAAGATGTTCAGGGTGTACCCCATCTTCACACGTACCAGCCTCCCCACGACCCAAGTAGGATTAAGCGATTCAGCAGCAAATGAGTAAAACTGTGTAAGAAAACATGTGGAATTGTTGAGCTGTTGAATTGTTTTCAGGTTTTCATTAAGGAGATATTTCTTCCACACTGATGGAAACAGCGTGTTATAAGACTACATAAGTACATTTTGTCATTCGAAAGTCATTAGGACTTTTACAATTTACAGTTTCTTGGTAACTAGCTGCTTTTTCATGACTACAAGAGAGTATAAAAGGGCTGTCACACTGGAGCAATAAGCGATAAGCAGCTCCTCCATTTTTTAATGACCCAAGAGACCACAGTTGCATCTTCTTGTTTTCTTTTAGCTCATTAGACCAGCATGTGAAGATTCTCAAAACAAACTTCACCTGAATAAACGTGGTATGAACAGAAAGAAGTAAGTGTGTGGCTTTCATATTCTGTATCGTTCCCCTTCAGTGAACCGGCCTTTCTCGTGGCCAAATTTTATTCACATACTACTGCATATCAAATAGATAAGGTCATAATATTTCCCCTGCTCATACTGCGAGGAGGAAGAGCTGTCCTGAGAATGCACACACATATTTCTGTGTAAAGTGTGCTAAATTCTATAACACCTCAAAATCCAAAACCTAAAATTAAATTCTAGTGATATGCAAGACACCTTTACTTTTCACACCTTACATTCTGTAGCTGTCACACCCCCGATAATAACTTCACCATGCAGAACCAGAATACATTTCAGTACAACTGATATGGTAGAAATATCCAAGGTAAGATAAATTTATTATACATTTATATATCAAGTGAAAATATACAAATAAATTAACTATACTATACAGCTAGCTACACATGTACAGACAATAATTCATAATGTATTTTATATAACGCCACACAGTAATTTTAAACGATAGGTAAAACTTTAAACTATGGTCCCTCTCTCTCTCTCCATCTCATTTATTTGCAAAATTGATAAGGTCACGGGGAAGTGGAGCCTATCTCAGCCAACACTTGGCGAAGGTAGGGTGAGGCCAGACCATCACAGGGCAATTCACACTACCACCTTGGGCAATTTTGGACAGGCAATTAGCCAAAAGTGCATTTCTTTGGATTGTGGGAGGAAACTGAATAACCCAGATGAAAACCACGCAAGCAATGGAAGAACATGCAAAACCCACACAGAAATGCCAGAGTCTGAATTATGGTCCCATTATTTAATAATATTTAATGCATTCATTGCCATGAAAAAACAATAAACTTTATCTTTAACAAATCATAAGCAACATTAAGAAAATAGTGATATAAATTCACATATTTATTGAGTTCCTTTAAATATTAACTTATTACCCCTGCAGTGACTGTTTAGTCAATTCATGGCTAAAAACAAATGCACATAAATTGACCACAAATTAAATTATACCCTTGAAAATTTGCACAACTCTCCTCTCCAGGTGCATCAGTTAAAACATTCTTTTCAGCCTCAGTTTAAAATTGTGCCAGTAATCAGCGACAGATGTTTATTAAATGTTGTTTCATACTGGTACAATGTGGGTGTAATTTCAGTGTAAGAACATTAATTAATGCAGTTGATTATTTGATTCATTATGTTACTTATTCATTAATGTTGTATGCTTTGTTTATGGTACTGAATGTGTTAAATTAAGGATTCTATAACAATTTTAACTGTAAATAATTAGCTTATTAAATAGATTTGTTTGTTAATATTAATTAAAAGTATAGTCAATAATGAATATATATCTTATCTTTATATCTTAAATTCCTACTAGTACAAATAATGTTGGTGTTGAAATAATGTAGAAATTATTTAAGAAATTGTTTGTCACTGTCTCAGAATAAATATATTATCGGAAATATTTGTTAGTATGTAAACTGGCCTTTTGTCAATCATTTAATAGACATGCCCACTAACATCATATATCATAATTAAGAGAATTAATTAAGTTGTATAATGATAGGGTTTAGCGAATAAGAAAATAGTTATAGTGTAAGAGAAAATCCAATTAAGCTTTAAAGTGATGTCATGTCAGTGTGTGCTAATGGTACTTCTAGCATGCTAACTTTAGATAAACCAGTTTCGAGGACAGAGCTTGGGGTTAGGGGTAAGATGTAGGGTTTGCGGGTGTATATGGGGACAGGGAGTGTCGAGCTTGGATATGGGGGGTAGATGGAGAATGAGTGTGAGCAATTTGGGGGAGAGTGTTATTTTCAAAGTGGCGGAGAAAGGGTTTGCTGTAATGGCTAAACCGAAGAGCCTTAAAAAGTGTAGTAATGGTATCATCTTGGTCTGAGTCTGGGGAAGAAGCAAATTTTATGGAAACGGATGGTTTGAGGTTAGTTTTTTCGTTAAAATGTATGTTTGAGGTGGTGGTTGTGTTTATAGAGTGAGTGGGAATTGTGGCAGGGTCAATTAATAAAATAATTCAAATCATATTCAACTCCACCCATTTACCCGGTTGAGACATATTTTTCATAAATCTTAACAATATTGAACAGGTAAGCACAAAACAAAGGCTAAGTCACTTACATATCAGACATAAATAAAGCACCAAGGTCAAGTCCCAGCTGGACATAACTAAGTCGTTGCAGAAACTTGAGATGGTCGTTTCATACTAGAGTCATGTGAGAATTAGGGATTTTATTAGGTTTATAGAAAACGCCTTGTTTTTGCTGTTACTTGGTACCATAAACATTTTTGTACCCAAAATGTAACTTAACCTCCTTTTGCTCTTACCTTTTCAGTTTTATTCGGAAACTACACACTCATGTCCATTCAGTCCAATGTGGTATTACTTAGCTCTATCAGTTGTTAAGTTATTGAGGTTTGGATTAAATCCATTTATTTGAGCTAATTAATGAATATTAAAAATCAGGGTCACAATTTCTAATGCTATAATTAAATAAATAAAGAAAACATGAATCACAGATCCATTGCCTCCACTTGCCACTGTGCTAAAAAATGCCAGTTAATGGAAAAATAAAGTTAAAATAAAGCTTTACTAATCATTATGTTTGACAATATTTTGAAATTTTCTAATGGATGTTCTAATGAACTTATAATGACTATAGAGAGTTTTCTCTGTTCTAATCTGTTCTGGATTTAGAGTCCTGTGATTGTTTATGTCCAATTACATCACTTGGTTCCTTTCAGGTTATTGGCTACTTTTTTCTACGCTTGGGTCTACTCAGATACCTTTTTTGGTATTTTTAGAACTACATGCATACACCTAGATGATGCCTGAGACTGTTTACTCACCCCAGAGGCTTTGTCGATACACCCCCACTTTTCATTTTCATTCCTCAATCTCCAGCCTAATTCAATTTTCTGTGAAACGACCACCTGTAATTATGTGCAAGCTCTGCTCACATCGGCCTCTCTGGCTGAGTGCGCCCGCTTTATTTGACGGTGCCCTTGCATGGAGGCCAAATTCCAGAGTAAGCGCTTTAATTGTGGGACCGTAATTGCTGTTGTATTAGAGGGCTTAGTAGGTCTTTCTTTTCAGAGTCCGTTTTGCCTCTTGAAGCGCTTTGCCTTTGATACACACAAATGAGTAGACAGAACATGGAGGAGGAGAACTATGGTGGGAGATCTGCAGCCGCAAAAACACTGATGACGTCACGATACAAAAGACTCAGTTGCTTTTTCTATCCCCCCACACATCTCTTTTTCTCTCACTCATCCTGTAAAAGCTTGGGCTCTCTTTCCCCCTTGGGTCGCTTTGTGAGCAAGACAAGTGGAAAGTGCTGCAAACAAAGCAATCAATTGGACAGCCAGTATGTTCTCGAATAAAACAAAGAGAAACTTGGTTTAAAACAGGACACGGTTCTCTGGCATTTAGAAACAGAGAAGCAACAGAGAACACAGTGGTTGTTTCATGCTGATACTGAAAAATGTGTCCATTGTGTGACTTATGATTGACAGTTCAAATCTAGAAAGTTTCATACTGGAATGTCACACCACCCGAGTCGAACAACATATCGCAAAACATAACAAGTGGAAGCTTCAATCTTGCCACATTGTCTTTGCTTTAAAACTGTTATTTACTGTAATATCATTGTTCATATATGTCTAACATTATGCAATTATACAGGATGCTTAAAAAAACATTTCCTACTGCACAGGTGCAACTGCCTCAGTGACATTCAATCCTCACTTCCAGCATCCTTTCACCTGCAAATCACTAGGGTCTAATTACCTGCAAATTATCTGCCATTTCACCATCTTGCATAAGATTACAGGCCACATGATGAAACGCCACAGGGGAGGCGGATCAGAGGTGAGGGACCGGTACATGCAGAAAATGTGGAATCGCTCTGTTTGCCTGATGACGTTTACGGACATGACGGCGCCAGATGAAACAGACCTGGACGTGGAGACTTCGAACAAAATAAGTGTGCCTTGTCATTGTTTTCCAGAGCGCTGGGTTCTAACGTCCTCAGCTGGTCACTCTCTCTTTTTCACTTCATTCCTTCTCTTTTATTTTATTTATCATCTAGACATGCTCTTCTCCACTTCCCCTACTTTCCTCATGTTTTCTTATTCTATATCTACCACTTTTTCTCTCTCTCTCTTCCACTCTGTCTAATTTTCTGTCCCTAGAGTCCTCTCTTTGTCACAGGACAGAGTGAGTTTCATCAGCTACCCGTGCGTTCTCTTTCTTTCGCTCGTTTTCTCTCTACCTCGGAGATGTTGTTGCAGCATGGCCACTGGAGTTCTGGCGAGTCTCTCCAAATAACAGTCACAGAAGAATATTCATGTGTACATCACATGATGCAACTTTACATTTTCAGTGTGAGGGCAGTCTAAAGGACTTTTCTCCTGTCGGCAACACTCAAGTCAAATAATAATATTAATGAATACATTTCTAGTACTTTTCTATACTTTGAATGTTACTTTTTCACAAATGATGCAGGTCAAAAGGCTAGACAGATGCAAAAAAAAAAAAAAAAAATCTTTAAACAACACACGAGCATGAAGCAAAAGCAATAAGCAAAAAAATGTGTGACAAGGAGGAGAAGGCACAACTTTTTTTATTCAGTATCTATATTCACACTAAAAGAAAAAAGTATGCAGATAATGGACTTCACGGTGGCGTACTGGTTAGCATGTCTGCTTTATAGCAAGAAGGTCCTGGGTTCGAGTCTCGGGCTCGGCAAGGGAGTTTCTATGTGGAGTTTGCTTGTTTTCCTTGTGCATGCATGAATTTTCTCCGGGTACTCCGGTTTCCTCCCACAGTCGTGTATGTTCCCTTGCGATGGATTGGCGAACTGTTCAGGGTGTACCCTGCATTTGCCCAGAGTCGACTGAGATCGGCCAGCTTTCCTGCGACCTTAGTAGGATTAAGCGGTTCGACAAATGAATGAATGTAAGAATGAGCGTATGCAGACACAGGGCAAAAGAGTTAACATTCACATTAAATTTCAGAATGGGAAAAAATTATGATCTCTGGGACATATCAACTATGGCATGTGTGTGGGTGCCAGACAGGTTGCTGTAAATATTTTAAAACTGCTGAGATTTTCACACATTACACAGAATGGTACAAAAAAAAATAAAAAATTCAGTACAATACACATCAGTTCCCCATGTTGATGAAAGAAGCAGAGGCGAATGGTTCTAGTTGACATGAAGGCTGCAGTAACACAAATAACCACTCATACAACTACAGTGAGCAGTAAAACATCTCCGAATGCACAACATACCGTATAAAGCCTTGAGGCAGATTTAATACAACAGCAGAAGACCACATCAGATTCCAGTACCGTCAGTCACGAGCAAGAATCTAAGACTACAATGGGCACAGACCAGATCATGCTTTTCCAATATCCATTAGTCCTTCTTTTCTGTCTATAGTTCAAAATAAGTGGAGGACAGATGCTGAAAAATAAAGACTTGTGCCAAATCAGTGATAAATCCAAGAAAAGTGCAGCACAAATGAGTCATATAACTCTCCTGCTACCACAATGTATCACCTTAAACAATAAACCATACCAAGAAATATTAGGCTAAACAGACTTAAAATATTGGGTGGCAGGGTTGCGTAGCGACTAGCACATCTGCCGCACAGCAAGAAGGTCCTGGGTTTGAGTCCCGAGCTCGGCAAGGAAATTTCTGTGTGGAGATTGCATGTTCCCCCATGCTTGTGTGGGTTGCTTCCGGTCTTTTCCTTTCTCCCACAGTCCAAAGACATGTACAGTAGGCTAAATGGCTGTTCAAAATTGCCCCTTGGTGTGAGCGTGAATGGTTGCATGTGTGTTTGCCCTGTGATGGCTCTGACAAGTTGTTCAGGGTGTACCCCACCTTCACCCAGTGTCGGCTGAGATAGGCTCCAGCCTCCCTGAGTGAGTGTTGAGACTTATAATATATTTTTAAGTGTTATTATAAGAAGAAAAAAAAAGGAAAAGAAAAACAAACATGTTACCGCAATAGAAATTATATCATTACATGGAGAGGTCCACTGCCCCAGGAATTAAGCTTATGCCCCATGGTCTGTATTACTGTACTTAACTACAATGGGTTGCAAAAGTATTCATGTCATGGAAAATCAGAACAAGTTGATTAACTTGTTTATTTGTAACATTCTCTTGCATCGTGTTTCTCTATGCTGTTGTTTCTCCGAGTTTCTAGTAATCCTTGAACTTCATGCTTTTCTGTCCTGCTTGCTGAGACGATGCCCAGCATGACAGTGCAGGATAGCTGATGTGTGTGCTATTTATACCAAACCTACTGTAGGTTTTCCTTCCCATGTTAAAGATGAAAAAAGTAAAGTAGTAAACTTGTAATCTGTGAGCTGCTTTTAGACATTTAATTTAAGAGGTACGGATATTGGCACGGGTCTCCAAATTTTATTGAAATTTTCTGAAATGCAGTTGAAATTAGCTCATTTGTAAAGCTGTTCAGTTCATGATATACACAGTCAGCAAAACTATACAATATATATTATATTAAACTAGTAACTACTAACTACTTCATTTGGTCAGTTAGGCTTCTGATCAACCAAAACATGGGACTAAGCAGCCCACTATTCATTTGTATGTGTGTTGTTTAAAATAATTGTATATGATGTTTTCGCGTTTATTTAAAAATGTACAAAATACTCAGTCACTCACTCATTTGCTGAACCACTTAATCCTACTAGGGTTGTGGGCAGGATGGAGCCCATCCCAGCCAACACTGGGGTACACTATGAACAGCTCACCAGACCATCGCTGGGCCAACAGTGACACAACCATTCACAATCACATCCACAGATAGGGACAAATCATAACAGCCAGTATGCCTAATGTGCATGTCTTTAGACTGTGGGAGGAAAACAGAGTAGAAAACCGATGAACGCATAGGAAGAACATGCATACTCCACACAGAAACTCCTGAGCCCAGGACTCAGGACCTTCTTGCTGTGAGGGAGACATACTAACCACTACGCCACTGTGCCGCCCCATGTAGATAACACCCAACCTTAAAATGACTAAGCATGTCCAAACTTTTGACTGATAGTTTGTATGTATGGATATCTTTATTTCACTGTTGTAGCAACTGAATGCATGTAGTGTGTGATTCTGCTCTTCCTGCACAGACAGCACATTGCGAGTGTCTGCATCTCAGACACTAAATGCACTGTAATAAATCTTCTCTTATGGTTCCTAATTGACAGCGCTTGGCTACAGAAGAGAGGGCGTTAGACCAGTAAAGCCACAGCAGTTTTATAACTGCTAGCGCATTTCCTCCATTAGTCGAGACTACACAGATAATTGTAATTGTAATGGCTATGTAATAATGCACTGGTACGGACATTACTCCAGCAGATCTACGACAGCCATAAGTGAACCAGACGGCCTGTCTGTCTAGGTGTGAAGCATTATTCCACACTTGTACACTCGACTGGATATATATGAGGCATGTTAAAGTTTGTGACAGTAAATTAAGCTGCAGTGACAAAAGCTGAAATCCGAGTCTCGCGCGCCGAGATCATGATTAGCTTCCCGTGGCTTATGCGAATCATCACAGAGATTGCTACATGTGTAGTGTGAAATGGAGGACACAATGGACATTCTGTTAGTGGCCGCTCAGGAGGGGAAACATGAGCCCTCTTGCTCGCTTGAAAGTGGCTTGAGTATGTATTGTCGGCCCCCTCTCCTTTTCCTGAAGCTACTTCGGTGGCTGATTCTGCCTCGTATTGCCAATGAGAAGGATGGAGAAAAAGGCCCCATTCATAGTGTAGGTCACCCCACATCTTCAGCGGAGGAGAACGAAAAAAAATCAATATGATACAAAGATGCTTATTAAGCACCTATACATCGGAGGACGCATGCTTACTAAATCCCACACTGCTAAATTTCCTTAATTGTGTTGAACTGAAACATGAAGTTATGTTTGCTATATTTAAAGCATTTAAATATGTTTAATTTACATAAAGCTGGTATGCCTGTTTAGTTAATACTCATAGTCCATATATATAACAAGCGAAGCCTTACACAAAAAACTTCTACACTTCTTGAAGTTAATGAATTTCTTGTAAAAGCTCATGCTGTCGGGTTCTACATGCATCATTTAAAAGTTCCCTTCAACCATACCAACAAAACCCCTTTACCATTCTCAAGTTACCTTTTTTGTTTGTTTTGCTGTTACCCTATGAGAATTCATACCTCAACCGCTTGGAGTGTTTTGCTTTGTTTCATTTTATTCTGTGTTTAAAATGTTTCTGAATGTTGCAATGTTTTGCCACTGATAAAACTTCTCAACATTATTACCTGCCAAAAGTTCTGTTGTTAAGAAAAACATTAAGGTCAGTTGGACAATCCATTCCGCATTTCTTAAAAATCACTGATGTTGAGAAACTCCACTCCAAAATGCTTCAAGTTTTCTGGAACTAGTATTATAAGCTTCCATACCAGGTACACACCAACACGTACAGCCCTTCTACCAACACTTCCAGCCCACAGTGTTCACGTATGCCCAGCTGGACTTATGGCGTTAATTCGACACCGAGGATTGTGTGACTGATGTGAGAAGGTCTAGAGGGCAGTAAACTCTTGGGATCAGGAAGGGCACATGCTTCAGGGCTCATGCTTTAGGTGTACCACAATGGAGTCAGAAGGCTGAATGCTAAGTACTGCCTCCTTATTAAAACGCAAGAACATGAAGAGCATTCATCATCTTTTCACTGCGTATAGAGTCCCACCGTGTTGAAACCCATCACAATCAAATTCTATTTAAACCCAGTCCGAGCACGATAGGAATAAGGTCGTTTGCAGGCCATGAGGTGCATTAGCATGTTTAAACAAAGCGGACAATGTGTGAGAAGGATAAAGTGAGAACTCAGCACTGACCTCTCTTTGGCCTGGAGTGTTATCACTGCTCACGGCAAATAGAAGTTAATTGATTAATTATTCCGTTTAAAGGATCTACTGCTTTCAGCTGTCAAGCAACTGCACGCAATAACTCTTCGCAGGCTTTTATAAATTCCACGCATCACCCGCTATCCCTGATTGATTAAACTAAACTAAACAAACCGCTTTGACTTCAATTTCACACCTTCAGTCATCTACATTTATCAAAGCATTCTATTCAAATGATGAGCAACAACAAACAAAAAACTGTAATCCATATTACAGGAAAACAACCCAAGTGTGTCCTCCATATCCACAAAAGTGAGGACAAATGATCCCTGGGAATGTGGTTGTGTGCTGTGTACAAATCAGTAGGCATGTGCTAGATGAGCCGAGGGTCTACCTGGCTGGAAGCGTATAGGAGGTGGGCATGCTGTGAAATGCGGGTCCTCTCCAAGGTCATTTGGATGTAAATGTGGCAGCTGCTGATCCTGATCCCTGCTTTCAGAATGCACAATGTCTAAGTCCTAAGTTCGAGTCTACATAAGGGACAGGCTTTTCTTCTCCACCAACTGGTTGTGTGGAAAAAAGAAAACAAAAACGAGGTTTTCGCATACAAGGGCTGAATTGCATTTTGCCCAACAGCCGCATTTAGAACAGAATGGTGCAAAGCTCTGACAGCTGCATACCTCCACTAAGAATGCGTCTCCCTGAATGAACATTTTCTATAGATTACCCAAGTTTCATTTGACATAAACACAAAACAAGAGGGAAAAAATATAAGAATGTCCTTCTTTAGAGCAGATCTCAGACACTACAGTGTTCTGGTGACCAGTCACCGTTCAGGGATTCTGACAATGAATATGGCTACTGTTTATTTTTTTTTCCTTCCTACCTTCCAGCTATTGAGTACAATAAAATGTTATCTTGATAGGATGCCATTAGTCCTATGTGCGATAAATCACTGTGTGACAGACCGCAGTTTCGACTAAGCATAATGCTCCAGGCAAGCTAATACAGCGCCCTCTTCCCTCTTACATCTCTCAAGTCTGGGGATAAAGAGAGCGTAAGGGTCGGCTGAGTTTTTCAGGCTCGCCTAATGCTTTAATGGAAAAGCGTGACTATGATATATGTCGTGTCCGATCAGACCCACACGTTATAAGTTGCCCGCATGTGCAGGCATGGTTTAATTCTCCTAAATAAAAACGAGAAGCAAATGAAGCGTTGTTAAAGAGGGTAAATTGCATTTAGAGCCATTCACTCGCTCCTTTTCTTCCTATCATTAGTGCTTGACAGAGACTGCAAAATAAAGGAGGCCAACAGTGATGCATTGTTTTGACTGAGCCATGGTAGGACTACAATTAGCAAGACCTAATTACCACAATTAAACAAGACCTTATTTGATAATTAACAATCTAAGCTGTTGGGTGGGGGTTATTTTTCCTTTGGCAAAATACCAGTGGAAAAGTTCTTTTTTGCGGAAAGTGTATTTAGAATAATGATCGGAATGAAAAATAACTAGCCGACATCTTAAGGAGACATCTTACAGCAAAGTCTTTTCTTTTTCATTCGCTCCTTCTTTCATTTCTTTTTGGATGTGAGACAGTAAAGTGAGAAGCAGCCAAACCTGCATAGTTGCCCTGACCTCTGAAGAAAAGAGGCATTTTCCCAGCTCATAAACCACCCCTATCATTAAGTCTGTGCAATATCATATACCTGCTGCTCTTAAGTGTTCTGTGATTACAGATTATGTGGAACACTTCAAGGATATTTCAGATTGTACCTTGAGCATGTTGTCGGTAAGCTTTTACATTATGTGCAAACAAACAACAATAAATGGTTGAATGAATAAACTCGGGATTGTTGGGTAAACTGTCCATTACCAGCAATAGCGATTTGATGGAGCAACTGGGCATTGTTTCACATCATGGTAATCACATGTCTGGGTGGTATTTATAGCACTCTAAACTTAATGACAATAAAAGCCTAATTACCTTAGCAGAAAATCCAAACACCAAGGGTCACACCAATTTTGCCATTGATCTGCCATCGGGTTGTGAGTGCGCAGGAGGTCATGGCTGTAATGCACTTCATTGATCTGGCTTTGCATGTATACTCTGCTTTATAACTACAAGCCACATCCGTTCCAACCGATAAAATCGCTTGCCTTTCTTTCTCTAGCCAACTTTCCTCATGCTAGACTGGGCAGTGTTGAAGGTCAAAAGGATTTGCCTTCACCAAAATGAGGAAGCTGATGAGAGTTCTGATTACTTTCTTTACAAGCTGATGAAAGATCCCGCCGCCTTGTTCTTGAAAATTTGTTCCGGTGCATAGGGTGGGCCAAGGCATCATGTGTCCTATAGGATACTCGGTCAGAATGCAGACTGTTCTCCCGTGGTGCTATATTAGTGAGTAGAATTTGTACCACTGGGAAGTTTAGTTCAAGCCTGAGTGATTTAAAAATACATGGATGCCTAAGGATGAATTCATGTTCCACTTGGTGGATGTGTGAAAGATATGAAATAGAATTTGAAGAAAGGAAAAGAGAAAACATTAGGGCTCTCACTTCAGTTCTATCACAGTAGGTTTCAGTGAAGTGTTCTACCAGCAAAACCACCTCCAAACAGTTGGTCGCTAAAAGCAGTGATCAAATGGTTGTGGCACTGCAGGGATGAAAGACCCAGCAGGGGTGCAATTGTCGAGCTCTTTAATAGGAGGGAGAAGCAACAAAAGGACAATGAGCCACACTTCCCCATACTCTGGCTGTCCATTTTCCAGTGAAGCCACCTCCTTCGCTCAGTAACTGTAAAGTCTTTGCAATTATTGCATGAGAGATTGCGAGTCCCCACTGAAAGCCTCATCAGAGAGCTGGGATAGTTCACTGTACTGCTTTCATCGCTGTTTCGTTTTTATTGACAATATCTCTAAAGGCCTCAAACAAGATGGGAGTTTATGAGACATCAAACCTGAACATCAAAACAACATGAGGAAGGCAATTTGTTCAGTTTGGTAACAGCAACTGGATGTACTTATTTCTCTTCAATTCAAATCGAACAGTTTGGGAAGTAGCACTCCCAAGCACATGGATGTGTGTCTGTTGCTAATAATACTCAACATATATATCCCTACATGCTATTCTTTGTCTTGGGTAAATTAGTTGGAAATGGTTAAAAAACTGTTACACTCTATGGAGGGAGAGTGGGAGATAACAAAGAGGGCTCTGTCTTTGCTTTGTTTCCCTCCCATGCCTAGCAGCCGGGTCCTCGTTGTTCCTGTGTGCTCATCAACGTGGACCAACAACAAGCAGCAAAATACAAGACTGCCCTAGAAAGGTCAGCCTCTACAGGGACCCACCAACTTCAGACTCATTTATTGCTATTAACCAAGTGCTTCACACGACACCACAGAGTGCACATTCCCTCAGACCTCAGTCTAGCCATTCAAGCATTTGGGCCCCACTCTGACCAGCGGGAGCTTCTTGGGATTTTTGGAGCACCCCAACACTCCATCCTGAACAGCCAGAGGAGGCTGATTAGCATTCTACACGGGCGTCCGTTTAGGGAATAGCAGCCGAAGAAAAGTTTTTTTTATGCATGCAGCCTGTGGCATTGTAGATCTGACTTTGTGTTTTCAGGCCCAATAGGGTTCAGCTTCAGGCTTAACCATTGCTGACAGAAAGAGTAATATATGCAGTGCAAAAGAGATCCCTTTCCCACACCAAATAATTCCCATTTTTCCCCAGTAGCAAACATATGTAATTTTAGTGCAAACTTTAATACTGGCACCCATTACCACACACACACACACACACACACACACACACACACACACTTTCAAGTAAACCAAAAGTACCCAAAACCATGTAGTAGACTGAACATGTCGGTGGTGTAACGATGATCTGCTTTCATGAGAATCTAGTTTGCATTGACTTATCCATGCGTGTCGGTAGTGCAGATACAGAAAGCACATGATGTGAGCAGCTCATTGCAGCAGTTTAACAGTATAAAGCTCAGGAATATGAAATGAGAAATGAGCTGTGGGTTTTAAAAATAACGCCCGACATCGTTTTTCAATATGCAGCCGCTTTTAAAACAGGACGCAGGGTGATGTCGGTGATTTTATTTATTTATTTGTTTGTTTGTTTGTTTGTTTGTTTGTTTGTATCATCCAGGCTATTGTGATTATTTATTTTGTTTGTATAAATAGCCGTGTAGGCGGTAAACGCGCACCACTAAGCACATCCAAGCGTGACCCTTGGGGCTCATAATAAAGCTCAACCAATCCCAGTGAGTTTTTATTATAAGGAGATGAACACTGGGTCGGGAAAGCAACTTTTCATGCATCACACTGAGTTCAGCCCATACCATAACAAGCCCCGTTCTCAGACTACACACCGAGTGCAGTAACACCCTTTCCTCAAGGTGTGTTCTCTGATATAGTCAGCTATACCTGATAACTTTATTTTTCTTTGAGCACAAGGTGAGCCGATGGGGTTAAGGGCCTTGGCTAAGAGCCCAACAGTGGCAGCCAGGCGGTGATGGGGCTCGAACCTCCGACCCTCCGGTCAGTAGCCTGAACCCGTCGAGGCACCACTGGCTCTTTTACAGCGACTAACTTTCCTAGCCAAATAAATAAACAGGCGACATGCATATTCTGGGAATAAGCAGGATAAGAGAAACAACACAGAAACCTTTGCTGCTGCTGCATAACGCGCCTTTGCTTTGCGTGGATTTGCAGCATCACGCACTTTGAGTGAAAGAAAAATGGGAGCTCACCATTCTGAAGGCAGGTCCGTGTTTAAGCCGCAGCGCTGTGCAATTCACTCTCTCTTTCTCTACCTCTCTCCTGATCTCTGCCTTTTTTCTGGGTAGATGAAGTAAGATGTGCAGGGTGCGTTTGGACGTATCACTCGCACGTCGTCTCCCATGAGAGAATTAACACGAGGTGAAACGTCCAGTGCGCAGAGGCATCATATCGGATGAGAGAGAGAGAGAGAGAGAGAGAGAGTCCGGAGGGGATGGACGGACGGAGCGTGCGGAACGGACCAGCAGTAGCACACAGCAATGTAACGCTTTAACAAACCGACCAAAAGCAAATATTAAAAAAAAAAAAAAGCCTTTTCGAGAAAGACTTGAAAGAGTGAGATCCGGCTACTGCTCCGTGATCCGCGCCTGCAGGATTCAGAGAGCCGGGAGAGCAGCAGGGGGAAGCCGAAGAGCGACTACACAGCGGCCCCGTGCAAACCTAGAGCCGGCGCGTACCATGTGGGAGAGCGTGTGTGGGGGGGTGCGCGTCGTGCCGCGCGCGAGGGGGGGAAAACCTCGGCTTCACTGGTTTCATTATACGCTTCAGCCATAGGTGGCGTGCTGTTGTAACACACCGCAGATCCGTGCGGGTTTGGATGGAGTTAAAATGTAAGCACGCAACGCAACACTGTTCAGTATCGAGCTGTGATATAAGCAACACAACACCAGGACAGTGTGTACTGACTGCATCCGAAATCTATTCATTAGGTGTTCAGACTTCTTTATAAAAACCATCATCATCATCATCATCATCATCATCTGTCCAAACGCTTAATCCTACTATGGTCGTGGGGGTGCTGGTGCCTATCACAGCTGACACTGGGCAAAGGCTGGGTACACCCTGAGCTGCTCGCCTGACCATCGCAGGGCAACACTCACACACACATAACCAATCATAATCACACTCACACATAGGGACAATCTGAAACAGCCAGTTAGACTATTGTGCATGTCTTTGGATTGTTGGAGGAAACTAGAAAACCTAGAGGAAACCCACGCTAGCACAAGGAGAATATGTAAACTCCACACAGAAACGCCCAAGGCCGGGACTCGAACCCAGGACCTTCTAACAGTGAGATGGACATGCTAACCACTGCACCACTTTGCTGCCTGTGTTCAAAGTGCTTTTTAAAAATATATTTATTATTATTAATATTATTATTATTATTATTATTATTCATTGTCTGAAACGCTTAATCCTAATTATGGTCGTGAGGAGGCTGGCGCCCAGCTCAGTCAACTCTGGGCAAGGGCAGAGTACACCCTGGACAGCTCGCCAGGCCATCGCAGGGCAGAAACACACTGACGGCTATGCA
>JAQMYF010000013.1:13213005-13232931 GCA_030014195.1 Neosilurus mollespiculum | reverse complement strand
CAGTTAGCTGCACTAGGGGTATTATTATTATTATTATTATTATTATTATTATCATTATTATTATTATTGTTGTTGTTGTTGTTGTTGTTGTTGATGTTGTTGTTGTTGTTATATACACATCTTTAATACATTCATATAATTTAAATTCAAATGAGCTATCCTTGATTTTATGTTATGATTTATGTTTTTATTAATTATGCAGAGAAGGCAAGAATCTTCATGGGAATATTCAATTCTGCTACATCCACTGAGCCAAAGGTGAATAATAGTTTTAGTATATATTGCACAGAAACAAAAAAGCAAACTAAGGCATGATTTTTATTGTTTATTTTTTACATGTTTTAAGGATTACAGAGGCCGAGGAAGACGAGCTCTATGAGCAGAGCATAAACGTGTAAATCTTTTTAAACTCATTCGGAAACCCATATTCCATAAGGTCATGTTTTTAAACTCATTCAAGGTTTTAGTATACACTATGCAGAAACACAAGAAAAGTAAACAAGATTTTTTTTTGTTTATTTTTCCTTTTTTTTTTTTTCATTTTTCCATTCCAAGTATGACAGCAAGCAACTGTGGCTGTACTGATTATACTGACGTTTCTGACTCGGAGCCTCCTACAACCAACACATATTATTTCTCATAGGCTACATAATATGAAATCTATAATCTATTCAATACAGTAAAAGTTTAATTAATCCTTCAGAGATAATATCCAAAACCTTTGATATGTTGTACTCCTTTAAAGCAGTATTACATACTGTTCTTATTAAGTATGATGGAACAGTGGGTAGTGTTGCCAGCTCACAGCCTCAGGGTCACTAGTTCGATCCTGAGCTCAGGTTACTGTCTGTGTGAAGTTTCACACATTCTCATCATGTCTGTCTGGGTTCCACTGGGTTCTCCAGTTTCACACCTGCCTCCCAAAAACTCTGTAGTGGTACTGATGTCCAGAAATGATTTTCAGTGATGTGCAGTCTCAGAAACCTGAAAACAGGGACCCTTTCCATGCAGTCCCAGCTGATGGATAGTGGGTCATGGTTGTTGTGGATCATACTGTTCTTCTAGAAACCTATTTTAATTTCTTTTGCTTTTTGAGGAGTTCAGCATGAGATTTTCCTCAGACTTCATTGGGGTGTCTCATTTCCTTCTGAAATAAGTCCATCCACAGTGGTGCCTGCAAACATTTTTGTTAATTTTTGAATTAATTATAGATATTAGTAAAAACACTCTATCACATTACATTATAAGTAGACCTACTTTTCTACCTAAAATAAACAGATTAAATGGACAACACTGTCAAAACAGTCATTATTTATTTCATTACACTTGATAGTTCCTTAACACAATAACTTATTTAGAGCTGCCACAGAGAGGGTGCAGAGACATCATAATGATGCCAGACTAATCTAGCAAAATAAAGTAACATTTAGCTCTTTAGTTCAGCTCACATATTTAAAAACAGAAAACAACCTGCCATCCTCACAATTCAAGACCAGTAAGGTACAACATAAACATTCAGAAATGTTCACTCATGATCACACGAGACCAAAAAAAGTAAATGCCTGTATAATCTGGCAACAACTACAGGATGACACAGAAAACCTCCCACATTTCAAACGTAAATTAAAAGAAGGGTAAAGTAAAATCAACTCATTATTTGCACACATGAAACTTCATTCAATTTCATTCATTCATTCATTTTTTTTCAAAGTCACTTAATCCTAAATTGGGTCGCAGGGAGGCTGGCGCCTATCTCAGCCGACTCGGGGCAAAGGCGGGATACACGCTGAACAGCTAGCCAGGCCATTGTAGGGCCAACACACATACAACCATTCACACTCACACTCACATCGTTCCCCCAACCTTGCCCCTTGTGATTTTTTTTCTTTGGGTTTTTTTTTCTGTGATCTTTTATCACGAGTGTATACTCATTGACCCCAAATTCTTGAAGCCAGTAAGGTTGCTGTTCAGCAGGATATAACCAGTGTTCCACCCAGCATGACCCGTCAAACCATGGCAGCCTTCATAACTCACCGCCAATCATGTATCGACAATGTCAACCACCATTTGGAGGATGTCATTTTTAAAACACGATGTATAAAAACTATATTGACTGAAATTTCATGTGTGAAAATAGTAATTCGATTATCTTTAAAGATTTTTTTCATTTACCGAAATGTGGGAGGTTTTAATGGGTCACCCTGTATAATCTAAACAAACAAGCTTTTATCCAAAATAATGGGAAAAACATGTTTATACACTTTCTGGTAATAACCATGTTATAGATTGTTTTTATTCAGCAAACAGACTTCACACTGTCTTATGTCTTGACTTTGAAAGTGCAAACTAATGTACAACATCTTCAAAATCCAGACCCCTAACATGTTCGTGCTCAATGGCTAATAGGGAAAGTGCAGAAAACCGTCTCTGTCACACAGTAATCCTCATTTTTAAGTCATTTTAAAATGGGAAATGACCCCTTCTCACCCTCACAGTTTGAGACAGGCAAAGTTGACACACTTTTACCTTGACTGTGGACACGGCTGATGATAAAATTCCCTCGCTGATAGCAATATCAGAGATTTTTCTGACTGACATGAAAAAGTATCCTATATTTGGAATATATTTTACATTTTACAGCCTTATGGAGTCTCTGTTGGCATTTTTTGAAAGATGCACTTTTGATCTGCCCTTACAGTTCTTGTCAGGGCCTGACTGACCACCCTGTACGATGTTGCATTCACGTGATGACGAAAGAGATGAAAAAATGGCATCACAGAATTTTGCTTGTGCCCTTATTGCCCAGGGCCCCTTTGAGGTCTTGTGCCCCTGAAGTGTGAGGCAGCCCTGCAGGGCAAGGAGGAAGGGTGGATGAGCAATGATGGACTATTCTGGTTAGACACCTAGTCAGAAAGTCCTTGATCCAGTGGCAGATGCATGTGGAATGCTCTATTATTCTAGTGACTGGTTTGCCCAAGATGACATGTTGAAATCTGAGGTAAGGTCTATGAAGAGCATCTTTACAAAGCTCTCTTGATGTTTAATGTGTGTCAGTGGAGTGTGAAGAACAGTGATAATTGCATCCTCTGTAGACTTACTGTACACCGATCAGTCATAACATTAACATCACATGTCTGGTCTGAGGCTAGGCAGCCCAATACAAAGCAAGCTGCAGTGCACTGTGTTCTGAACCCTTTCTATCATAACCAACACTACCAATTTCAGCAGTTTATGCTACAGTAGCTCTTCTGTAGGATCAAACCTGGCTTGTATTCCCTACATGCATTAGTGAGCCTTGGGCACCTATGAAACCGTTGCCAGATCACTGGTTGTAGGTACTTACCACTGCATAGTTACCATTCCATCAAAATACTTTTAGCCATCACAATGTGGCCCTTGCCAAAGTCACTCTTGCTCATTTTTTATGCTTCCAACACATCAACTTCAACAACTGACTCTTCACTTTGAGATAAAGAGATAATGAGATATTCAGTGTTATTATATAACATGCAATCCAATTTTTAGATGCACAGGCGATAAATCTTGCATGGGCCATATCTCTCAGAAAGTTATCCCTTAGCTATCTGCATGGTGTGCATTGATATTTAGCAGATTCTGCAGGAACAGAAACAAGCCAAAAGCTACCTGTCACTTATTCAGAAAGGTTTATATCATGGTCAGGAAGTGGATTTGAGCTCTTTCCTTACATGGCCGACCTGTGGAGCATTACGCCATTCAGTGGCTGTCACAGCTTCCTTCTTTCAGTTTGGCTCTCAGGTTGCCCATAATCTCCTCATCTGGCATATGCATCCTGTCTCCATATAAATAAGGCTTGCTTGTGTTCAGCTCCTTCAAAAAGAGTGTCCAGACTTGCTCAGCATGAGGTAAAAAGAGGTATGTGTACAGGAAATATAATTTATTCATTCATTTTCACAACTGCTTAATCCTACTAGGGTCACGGAGAGGCCGAATCTTTGGACAAAGGCAGAGTACACCCTGAACAGCTCACCAGTCCTTTGCAGGGAAACAAACACACAACCATTCACACTCACAGAGTGCTCGCTGGTTGTTGGAAAGGTCCTGTTCCTCACGGTAAAGGACACAAGCTGAAAGTTTCCAAAGGCCTCACAGACATGAATAAAGACACCTTGTTCAGAAGCATGCAGTTTGGAGATAGCACAATGTATGAGTTAGAATGAAAAAAGTAACAGTGCCTGAAGTAAATTTAAAAAGGCTACAATTTTGAAATGTCATATAATAAACTTCTTATTAATCTTGTTTGCTTGGTCTGTCCAGAGAAATCTCAGCTGTTGGTCATTTTGAAAAGTCCTCAGGCTGAGATTTTAATGTACAAACCTTGCACTCATTTAAAAGGTAGGCTATATTTGGTTGCATGTCCTTTGCTTGTGATACACACATCAAACCAGAATCAGGCTTCTCCCTGGTTGATGAAAGGGTAGCCTCCCTCCACCTCTAGTCTCCCTCCATCTCCTTATGCACTAAATGATAGTTCAGAATACCCACCCTTTTTGGAGTCCCTAGAAGGTGTGCTAGAGGGCGCTCCCCCTGGGGACTCCCTCGTCGTACTGGGAGACTTCAACGCCCATGTGGGCAATGACAGTGTAACCTGGTAGGGTGTGATTGGTAGGTATGACATGTCCAATCTGAGTCTGAATGGTTTTTTGTTGTTGTTGGACTTCTGTGCTCGTCATGGTTTGTCCATCATGAACACAATGTTGTAACATAAGGGTGTCCATAAGTGCACTTGGCACCAGGAGACCCTGGGCTGCAGTTTGATGATTGACTTTGTAGTCGTGTCATCGGACTTGCGGCTGCATGTTCTGGAAACTCGGGTGAAAAGAGGAGCTGAGCTGTCAACCGATCACCACCAGCAGAGCTACAACCACATCCCAGGCCAGGGACATAGAGTCCGAATGGGCCATGTTCTGTGTCTCCATTATTGAGGTGGCAGCTGGGGCCAGAAGGTCATTGGTGGCTGTCATGAGAGCAACCCCCGAACCAGGTGGTGGACACCTGCGGTGAGGGGGGCCGTCAAGCTGAAGAAGGAGGTCTCTCAGGTCCTTGTGGCCTGTGGGACTCCCAAGGCAGCGGACGGGTATTGACAGGCCAAACATGCTGCAGCCCAGGTTGTCACCGATGCAGAATCTCGGGTATGGCAGGAGTCCGGTGAGTGCCTGGAAAAAGACTATTGGTTGGCCTCGAAAAGGTTCTGGACCACCATCCAACACCTCAGGAGGGGGACACAGTACTCCACAAACACTGTTTAGTCGAGCTTCTCATCTCGACTGGGGAGGTTGTCAGGAGGTGGAAGGAATATTTATTTATTTATTTATTTAACTTTTTAGAAATTCATTTCATTATTTATTTATTTACTTATTCATTCGTTCGTTCAATATTTATTTATTTATTTGTTTGTTTGTTTTGCCTTCACCAAGGAGGTTATGTTTTCACCAGTGTTGGTTTGTTTATTGTCTGTCTGTTAGCAAGATTACTCAAAAAGTTATTAATGGATTTTAATGAAATTTTCAGGATGTGTCAGAAATGATACAAGGAATAATTGATTAAATTTTGCCAGTGTTCCAGATTATTGTCTGAATGCAGGGAAGTTTTAAAGATTAAAATTTTTTTGTTTTTCTCTACCCACTGGTGGTTATTTTCCAGAATAGCTTTTGTTGAAAGTAATATTATATTTAACCCTGGGGGGGAGACAAATATTTAAAATATAATATTTTATGATGATGGCAGTGGTGGCTTAGTGGTTAATGTGATGGGATACTGATCTGAAGGTCAGTGGTTCAATCCCCACTATCACCACTGCTGTGCCCTTGAGCAAGGCCCTTAACTCACAATTGCTCAGTTGTATAAAATGATAATTATAAATCGCTCTGGATAAGAGCGTCTGCCAAATGCTGGAAATGAAATGGAATAAATAAAACCTTTTTATTACCTCCACCAAGGAGGTTATGTTTTCACGGGCATTGGTTTGTTTGTTTGTTTGTTTGTTTGTCTGTTAGCAACATTACTCAAAAAGTTCTTCATGGATTTTGATGAAATTTTCAGGATAGCAGGGAAATGATACAAGGAACAATTCATTAGAATTTGGCAGTGATCCAGATTATAATAGGGAAAGGTTTTTGGTGGCCTTGGCAGAGGTCTGTGCTCTCTGAGTGCTTTTCTAGTTTATTTCTTTTTTTCTTGGGGGTTGAAAGGTCCTTTCTACAGGAACTGAAATGCATGCTCACTTGGATTAAGGTCTTTTGATTGACTTGGCCACTCTAAATCCTTCCCAAATTCTCTCCTGAGGAAGTTTTTTGATGTGTGGGCAGTGTGTTGTGGGTCATTGTCTTGCTGCATGATGAAGTTCCTCCTAATTATATCAGATTCATTTTTACTTTATATTTATAACTTGGCAGACATAATGTTTCTGTAGACTTGCTGCTGCCATCATGAGGTACAGTATATTTCCAATAAATATTTGGAAACCTGACTGTCAGAACCGACTGTGCAAGCCTAAGCCATGAAACTAACTCTGTCTTGCTTGATTGATGGACTTGTATGTTTTTCTATCTAACTATTCTTACTTTGGCCTTTCCATCACTTTAGTTAATATGGGTTGGAACGTTCATAACTCATTTTTATATTTCACTGCAAATACAGATCTGACCTTCTAATTCTTACTGCTGACGAGTGACTTGCATCCTGTGGTGTGACTCTATATCTCTGCTCTCAGAGTCTTCTTTGAATGATGACCTGTGATACTTACACCATTGTGGTGTTGAGGTTGTTGATGTCACTGGTTGTTGTTCTGGGTTTTTTTTAAATTCACAGCTCTCACAAATCAACTTTATCAATAAAAGTAATTAACTTTCCTTTGTTGGCCTGTTTAATGTCTTGTTAGTACATCAGAGGTTTTATTCCTTTTTTAGGACACTTATTAGTTTAAACTGGCTTGCTTTTAGATATCTTTATCATATCATTGACATTCATAGACATCCCTGTCATCTTTTATGTTGGTTTATCTTTTTTTTTTTTTTAATTTAAATAACAAATTCAGTCTTCACAGCTGAAACACAGAGCTCAAAAGAAAATATAATTCAAAGCAATTACTTATTTTATAAATAAATCTAACAAAGCACACAACATGATGGTAGCCTTTTAAACTTTTTTCAGAGCTTAATAAAGTACAATGTTTGAGTTTTGTCCAAGTTCTCCCCTCTTTCATGTAAATATTGATTGTTCCTTAGCACAGAACCCATAAGAAACATACCTCACTGTTCTGAACTGAAAGAGACAAACAATTTGCACTTATTAAATAAGGAAAATAGTGCGTAAGGTAATAAGTGTGATGTTATAAGAAACTAACTAGTGACATATGGTGTTATGTGGGCCAATTTAAAATAAAGGACCATTACCACCCACTGTTTCTTTTAAACTGAAGCTATTAAGCAATGTTTATGTTTTAATGAACTAAAGAATAACACATCCTATGTTTAAAATCAAGTTAAAGGTACATTTCATGTTGTAGACATCGCTGCATGTGTATTTGTAGGTGTTTCCTTTTCAGGGTCCAACATTTGTGACTGCAAAGTATTTCAATGAATCATGCACTGTTAATTACTATAGTTTGCAAATTTATTTTAATGCCAAAAAAAGCATGTGTTCATTTTGCACTTGAGATCGAGATGTTGACACAGCAACAGATACGCTGTATATAAATCAAGTGCAGACAAAGGTAGAACGTGCGGAGTGTAATTCTTCATTTACTCAGATCAGAACCAATCTGATCTCCCAGGTCCACATCGGGTTTAAAACCAGTTCTGCCAAGATGCAGCACAGACAGGAAATTCAAACTATAAGCTAACCTACTACTACACACACAAAGCATGTAAACAGATTTTTTTTAGTCTTTATTATACAGGTTAAAGGCACACTTAGCCAAGCATTTTAAAGTGCACTCAAAAGAGATCTTTGCGACAAATTCATGATCCCAGGTGACGGAGAAAAATTACAACAGCAGTTCAGGTATGTCCTGATGTGTAGTTGACTAGAGTATCTTGGCCATCTTATAATGGTATGAGTAGATATTATGAATTATGATGGCCATATTTGGACCTCTATAAGCTCCAATAACATATATGGCTTCTAGATTAGTGTTCACAAGTGTTTAGATTAAATGTTCGATTAGAGCAAGAGCCACATATGGGTTTGGTATTGAGGTGTCCATATAGTTTTGTTCATGTGGTTTATGCTCTTGTTTTGCACACGATGCAGGCTTTCTTTTTCTTCTTTGTATCCTCTTGTTTTAATTTATTCATAGTGACTGAAGCATTTCCACTCACACTCACACTGAGGAGCAATTTGGAACAGGCAGTTATTCTAAAGGTGCATGTCTTTGAACTGTGGGAGGAAACCGGAGTACTCAGAGGAATCCCACACAAACAAAGGAAGAACATGCAAACTCCACAAAGAAACACATTCACCTCAAACCCAGTTTTCTTGCTGTGAGGTGGATGTGCTAACCACTATGCCAAGGTGCCACCCACCCATAAATATAATGATTGCAATTAACGTATAAAATGTGATCTTGTTTTGGAAAATGGCATGGATATCAAATGTGTTTATGCAACAAAATGACTGTGAATAAATAACTAAAATGAACTCATTGTTGTAAAAAGGTTCGCAGCCTTTTCAGCCTCCTGGTGGTGTTCGTCACCTACAGGTCATGTTGCTCAGAATTGTGTTTTCTGCCTCCTGAAATGTTAAATATAAATAATACACAGTCCATGCAAAAAAATAAAAAAATAAATAAAATATAAAAGAAAAAGAAAAAGAAAAAAAAGGAAAAAATTGCACACGTTAATATTTTTATGGAGTAATATTTTAGTCTTGATCACAGCATGTAATCTCCATAGCATTGTTGCTCCAGTTGGTCCGGTTGAGGCTCAGCAACATTAATGTGGCTGTAAAATGAAGCCAGCTGATGACCTGGATGTACTGAATGAGCAGGTTATCACATTAATGGTCTTTTTCTTCCTGGTCTGATGGCATGGATATAAAATGGGGACTCAAATAGTGAAGGAGTGGTTCAGGGAGCATGAGGAATCATTTTCACATATGTATTGGCACCCCAGGGTCCTGACCTTAACTCTATTGAACATTTTTGGGATGTGCTGGAGAAGACTTTATGTAGGGGTTAAATTTTTCCCTCATAAATGTTTCCTAAATGTTGGCATGATGATTATGTGCTGTAAGTAAGGCTAAAGGCGGAACAACATATTAGTGTATGCCTGAATTCTTTTGGATGGGCAGAGAATATGGGTTGAAAATATTTGAGATCTAGAAAGTAAAAAGTTTTAGTGGGAATAAGGTAATTATTAGTCAGATTGCAAGGTAACCTTTAAAAATACAACACCATTTTGAAGACCTGTTAATTAAGCCCTTACTGTGCTCATGTTTGACTGGGTAATTAGTTTGGCTCATAGATCAAGTACCTGAACTGCTTAATCTCTCCCTCACATTAAGTTCACTTTAAACAGCTCCATCTGAGATCATCATCTAGGAATTATACTTGACTGAGTTTACAGAGGAAATCTCAGGTTGTTTCTCTGCAACCCCTGCTGAAACCTCTGACACCAGGGTTTTGAAGATTAGACAGAGACAGAACCTTCATGTTGTCCCACCTGACATTTTCTTTGTTGGGGTCACAGCATTTAAATGAGGTCTGCCCCAAAACTCTTGCCTGTGTCAAGCGTTTTATCCCCTTCCTCACTTGTCCACAAGGCATAAAGAATGTTCAAGGATCCCTATCCGACCAAGTGTGTTTGGTTACCCTGAGAACAAGGCAGAGGCCAGGAGGTGGTATGTGTGTGCCTTCAATTCTCTCTATTCTCCACAGGCAACTAATCTGGGCAAGGCTTAGGGTTCTCAGTGGCTGTGAATAGATGAGTGAAAAGTTAAATATTCTTTCAAATGGAAAACAGTTGGTCTGAGCTGGGATTGTGATGGTGTCGCCATGGGATTTGGAGCCCCTCAGTTGACACAGGCAACAGGAAGACGAGTTCAGGCTCATTATCAGGACACCCACATGTGCGCCTACACACCCTAATGCACAACAGAGCCTAGCAAGCCTGACTATCTGTGATTAATAAAACCAGGCAGTGTGAAAGAGTGAATGAAAGAGAAATGCGCAGCAAATTTACTTTAGCCTTCCCACTGTAATGAATGATGCACCACAGTCAGGACATGTAATGAAAGAAATACAGTGAAAGATCTTATTTGTGTGTTACTGCATTATATAGACATACCCTATGCATGAAGTCTGACTCAGTGAAATCCAAGTTATGCTTAGATCATATCAGTGGCTATATGTTATATGGTCTAGTGCATTATGATTTAGATATTAATTGACATTTGTAGCGATTTAGTCTGGAAATGGCTTTGCTGAACACATAAACTTCCATGCAAGTAAAATCACAATATTTAAAACATTTGGGGGAAAGTTCTAATTATACCATATTAACTTGTAAGTCATAGTAAATCATAATAAAATGTCATAATATTTTAAAGCTCAGTAGATTATTTCAGTAGTTTTGTCCACCAACAACCACTGCATTATTATGAAGCTACCTTGAAGAAAGCATTGAATCCTTCCACTTTGTGCAATCATGTCATGAGGTATATCCGTGAAAAACTTGTTTCCTGCTAAAAAAATACCAACTTACTCACTGCATTCAGTATATTCCTTAATATACCCCATAAAGCAAATTTACTTGTGTATAAGTGCATAAAATTACATCAATTATTAAAAAATTTATTCTCAAAAACATTTTAATGTTCATGTTACATGATTCCTATTGCAGGAGAATTCCGCAAAGTGTTCACAGTGTATTTGAATTCAGGTTTTGAAATTAAAAATCTTTTGTAGCAAAGCATGGTACTGTTTTTTGTTTTTGTTTTTTTAATCAAATTTTTATCAAAAAAAAAAAAGACTTTCTTAGGTGTGGGAAATGAACATTTTAATTCAAATACTATGTAATGTTTTATGCAAGTAGACTGCAGACAGATGTAAAAGTAGTAGAGTGTTTATTCAGGAAGCAAGACAAACGGAGCCAAAACACTGGACAATATCAGAGTAGATAAATGGTCACGATTCAAGTAAGGGACAAACACAATATCAAAGGCTAGGGCAAGAGCAAATACCAAAAACTATTAGAAACCTAAATCGAGAGTGTGAACAAAAGGCTTTTTAAAAATGCAGCACAGTGTATATATATATATCAAAGAAAAACTTAAAATATGTGTGTGTGTGTGTGTGTGTGTGTGTGTGTGTGTGTGTGTGTGTGTGTGTGTGTGTGTGTGTGTTGTGCCGGGAAATGGAGTCCAACGCAGCCATGTTTAAAGGCTGTAGGGAGTGCTGGGTACAAATGAGTGAATGTTTGACATCTATGTTAATGTATGCCTGTTTATTATTATGAGGCCCCTTTTGCAATTAATGCTATTTACAATACAAAAAGTGTAACCCATTTACAAGTCTTATTGCAATAACTCTTATTTAAAAAATTATCCTATTGACCAGTATGGTGTTGCTAATATATTTACTTAAAGTGTTAGCTAGTACGCTAGTTAATTATGTTGATACAGGCTTAGGATGTGTGCAGGAATACACCATTATTAAACTGTCAATAAGGTGAAGAAGATGGTTGCAGGCAAAGTCTATAGCTTTCCTAACACAACAATAAATAAATAAACGAATAAATAAATAAATAAATAATAACAATAATAAATGCTTGCGAGGGTTTCTTCTGGGTACTCCAGTTTCCTCCCACCAGTCAAAAGCAAGCACAGTAGGCTGATTGGCCATTTCCGATTTGCCCCTAATGTGAGAGTGAGTGTGAATGGTTGTATGTGTGTTGGCCCTGCAGTGGCCTGGCAAGCTGTTAGGTTGTACCCTGCCTTTAGCCAGAGTCGGCTGAGATGGGCACTAGCCTCCAGACGACCGTAATTAGGATTAAGCGGCTTAGAAAATGAATGAATGAATGAATGAATGAATGAATAATAATAATAATAATAATAATAATAATAATAATAATAATTATTATTATTATTATTATTATTATTATTATAATGATAATAATAAAATAAAAAAATAAAAATCCATAGGCAAAACTGAAAATGATGAACAGGTATAGGGCCAAGTGACTGGCAAAAATGTCATATCATAACATATCATAAAGTAATGTGTAAAGAATTTTAGGTGCTCCAGTGTATGCTGACAGAAATTCTACAAGTTTATGGACCTGGAAAGCTGCACACGGCACTTCTATTATATCTTTTATTTATATTCACCAAGAGAGTGATGTCTTAGCTTCTTCAAAAACTCCCCCACATATGCTGAGCTCTGGTGCATAGAGTATGATTCATATAATTTTTATCCTCATCAAACCATTCAGTGAGATCATGCACTTGAGGGAAAGAGAGCTCTCTCATCCAGACAGAAATGTTTTGTCTTAGTGCTAAAATGATTATATTTAATTATACATATAATATGGGGGAGAAAGTTTAGCAAAAATTCTCTAATGAAGTTTGATTTTAATTTCCTTTTGGTCAATCCGCAACAGATATCTTAGCTGCTGGGCAAATATTTGTCCATCGCTGAATGGATATAAAGCTATATTTAACTTACTCGAGCTCTGTATTTTTATACATTAAAAATCCTTCATCTTGACATAACAACTTCTAAAAGTGCTGCAAACTTTTCTTTTGCCTCAAGCTTATCTTCTTCTTTATCTAATGCTTGGAAATCAGTACCAATGTTTTCAATTGTTCAACAACAGCAGTTCTACTGTCTGTCTGAATGGGTTTACTTGTATACTGAGATATGTGGCAATACTTATTTGACGTATAAGTGCAAATAGTGTAAGTTGGAAAGCTTTCCCGTCATTCTGCATCACTTTGCATCGATCAAGTCAGGAGAAGCGTTTTGATAATTTTAGTATACAAAGAATGCAACTTTCATAAAGTTGTACAGTAGACAGTTTTCTTCTTTATCCACCCTGACATGCTCATATTTAACTTCAAAGTTGTATTGATCCACTTTTGATAGTCATGTAGACACCCCATAGAACACTGCTTAACATGTATCCTGCTCTTTAATCCACAAGAAGCAGTCAGAAAACCTTAACTTCCCTTAGACCATTCCAGTTCTAAACACACACTGTAATACTAGTGTTTTTACATTCAAATCATACACAGGATTAAGGTTCTGGTACAATCCTTATAGACAGCAGCAAAAACTGCCTGGTCAGTACAAGGCAGGCTCTGAATATCCTACTGAGGGCACCCTGCTGTGCCACTCATCTGTGATCATGGTTTTGTGAGTGGACCTGTGAGAAAGGATTGCAGGAGAGTTAAGAAATAACAGTTGCACAATATCAGCCTCTTTAACCGTACAGAAACGACATCCCCATGGAAACCCAGCGTTCACTTACAGAAGCAGATCAGGGAAGTACTGCTCAAATAAAATACAGTAATTGTTTCAAACAAGCCACTTGAGTTCATCCAAAAAGATCAGGGCTTTATAGAGTCCATTTTACTGTTTCTGGGGTGATTAGAATGATATAACACACTGATTTAACATATTTCTTCCATAACATTTAAACTGACGCAGACTTTCTTCATGGATTTATTCTTTTTCAGAATATAAAAGTGTCATGTGTCATGGCCATTGTAGTGGTTTCTAGTCAAAAAACATTCCCCTCACTTAATTGGCTACTGTGAATTTCCTATAGGTGTGAATTTATGTGTGCGTGGTGGCCTGCGTTGGATTAGTGTTCCAACAAGGATATAATCCAACTTTGTGTGTCCAGTAATGCTGGGATTTATGATATGACCAGGAATCATGTATTCAAAATCTGTCAGGACAGACCTTATTCAACAATTTTTATAAACATACAAGCAAAGGCATTTATCATTGATTACTCACTCTATTTGCAGAACCGCTTAATCCTACTAAGATCACATCTCAGCTGACACTGAAAATTTGAAACAGCCATTTAGCCTAATGTGCATGTCCTTGGAGTGTGGGAGGAAGCCAAATTACGAGGAGGAAACCCACACGCACGGGAAGAACATGCAAACTCCATACAGAAATGCCTGAGCCCAGGACTTGACCCCAGGACCTTTTTGCTGTGAGGCGGATGTGCTAACCACTACGCCAGAAGTGCCACCCAACAGAGTGCTTATTTATATTTTATTACTAAATTGGTATTACACCAATGCATGTCTCCTAAAGAAAGATAATTGCATCATTACTCATATTTTCAGTCATTTGTTTTGGGCTACTTGATATGTTTCATTGACTTTCTGCTGAATACAAGCATGATGTATCTTATTTTTAGACAAGGTGCGTTAAGAGACCTACATTACATGCACCATAAAACACTTAATTAGTGTTGGCTTGCCTGTATTGTCTCTCTTTCACTCTCTTCATTAATGAGATAATCAAACTTAATCATCATAAAACTCATTGGGAAAAGGGGGACATTTTCCACCAGTACAAAACAGATTTCACCGGAAACTTTTACTGAGCCAAGATTAATCTTTAATATCCAGTTTTAATTGCAAAACTAATGAGTAGAGGGAGCGATACAATAGGTCTTTATGTGTAGGATGATATGAGTGTCTCAGCACATATAATTTTCCCTAAAACCAAAACACTTTCAGTGCTCATGGTGTACTTTATTACAACATAGAATAATTTTTAGACAATGATCTACAAAAGATACACATTCTCATTTTATTTAGACTCAATGTTTCAGGCACAAATTATTATTATTATTATTATTATTTTTATTATTATTATAATTAATATTATATTTAGTATATGCTACATGGATACAAAAGAAAAACAAACTAAAACAATATTTTTATGGTTTATTTTTCATTTTAGAGATGATGATGACACCTGCTCTAAGTGACAAGCTGTGAGTATCCTTTATTTTGATTCAAGCATTATAGACTCGGCATAATGTTTTTTAATCCGTAGATAGTGGACCAGTTGGATCACACAACTCCTGTGAATGTTAATTATTGTATATGCAACCTAATCAGATTTTTATATTCACTTGTAAAAGTCTTCTAACTAACATTCTGTATTTCATGACTATAAAAAAGTTTAATCCTCTGGCCAGTTTTAACTAAACTGAACATAAACTGATTTTATTCCATTCATGGCTAATATGGGCGGCATGGTGGCATAGTGTTTAGCACATTCGCCTCACAGCAAGAAGGACCTGGGTTCAAATCCCTAGCTTGGGCTTCTGTATGGAGCTTGCATGTTCTCCCTGTGCTTGTGTGGGTTTCCCCTCTGTACTCCGGTTTTCTCTCACAGTCCAACGACATGCACATCAGGCTTATTGGCTGTTTCAAATTGCCCTATGTGTTCATGTGAGTATTAATGGATGTGTGTGTCTTGCCCTGCGATGGTCTGGCGAGCTGTTCACGGTGTTCCCATCCTTCACCCAGTGTCGGCTGAGATTGACACCAGCCTCCTAGCAATCCTAATAGTAGGATTAAATGGTCAGACAAATGCATAAATGAGGCTAGATAAGTTCACATGAATTAGCAACCATTACATTACAGCAAGCTCCTGAATGTTGTATCTTTTGAATATGGACTGCACCTTTTTGAAGATATAAAGAGAAGAAAGTTCATAGACATGCACACGTTTAGTCAAACCAAAGCCATCCAGCATATCACATCTGGATAACTGAGTCAGAGGTGCCATAAAATGGCAAAATGCACTCATGAATCTCAAGTCATGCACAGACACATCCATTAGATAGCCCTAACCACATCTGGTAATTAGTAATACAGCATAATTTTCTCATTTGTTTACTTACAGGGCTTGTGTTTCACTTGCTGAGTGATTTGTTTCTGTGATTGCTCACTCAAGCTTGTCATTTCCCCTACTGAACCTTGGCTACTTTTCACCGCCAATTGCAGGCTTGTCTCCTCACACGAATAGCAATTTTCTCCAAGACGGTAATAGCATCAGGGGCCCCTGCACCACTTCCACATGATTGATGAGAGATTAAAAGGATTGTTGAGACTGACGGCACTTTTAGTGTTCTACTCGGATTCAGTATCAAGGAGCCCTTCTCGGCTTGGGGTTACCACTGTATGAATGGATTCTGATGCAACACCGCGGAAACACTATGTCATTAAACATTCTACTTTATATTCAGGTATTTATCTTATCTAAAGATAGCAATTAGTATTAGTAAATTATTCGGCTACAGTGAATTTAATAGAAAAGATAGAGTTGCAAGAGTGCAATTTCCTCTGGATTTGCTGATTGTTTCAGCACTGGGAGTATCAGAAGTTAAAAAGTATTGCAAACTAAACTGCAAACAGATTTATTTAAAATACTACTTTACTAATTTTAAAACTGCAAACAGATTTATATAAAATACTACTGTTTGTCCTGTTAATTGAAGAGGTTGGTTGAAAAATGTATGATCGTAAAGGTATTTTTAACAGTGATATAACTATTGGTTGACCTTCTCTTTCCACTCCAATTTCTGCTAAAATTGCAGCTCTTTTACATCCCTTAAGCCCCCTTTAAACAGAGATTCTGCCATTATGCCAGTTTGGTTGTTTACACTGAACCAAACCAAACTGGCATAAAGTGTGTGCTTTTACATAGCGTGTTGGCTTTCCGGAACCAGAGTTGTGATGTCTAACATATCAGAGCGTCTGTGTCTAGGGTGAGGTATGAGATATGATCAAAAATTTCTGGGACTGTTCTTGTAGTGACTGAATGGAACACAGAACAGTGATGAGCATGTAGCATAAACACATCTGATCTTTTCAAATCTGATTTGAATCACTTTCATATGTGGTCCTAAATCTGATACATATCTGAGTTGTGGCCATGTGATATGAATAAGAATGGTCAGTTTGGAATTCTTATGGCTTTATGCCTATATGCATATGCTCAGTCAGTACTGTATGCCTACTTTTTTATACTGTCTTTAACAACTAAACAATCACAAGTGACCTGAATCTAATTTAGGGTGGCACAGTGGTCTAGTGGTGTGCTGCCTTACAGCAAGGAGGTCCTGGGTTTAAGTCCTGGGCATGGCGAGGGCGTTTCAATGCAAATTTTGCATATTCTCCTCATGCTTGCGAAGGTTTCCCCTAGGTACTCTATTATACGGTTCCAATTTTTTTGTTCCAAATTGCCCTTATGTGTGAGAGTGAATGGCTTGTGTATTGGCCCTGCGATGGTCTGGTGACCTGTTCAGGGTGTACCCCAACTTCTCCAGATTCAACTGAGATTCCCTGCAACCTTGGTAGGATTAAGCGGTTTGCTAAATGGAGGGATAGATGAATGTATAGAATTTAGAGAAAACACTGAACACACATACATTCTCATTTACTCGTTATGTAGATTTTGTTGACTTAGAATTTCACTTAAAGGCTTAGAATCTTTAGACTAAAGGCTCAAGACTTGACTAGTGGGGAATTTTACTGTTGCAGTGTTCTCCACCGGATTTCCACCTGGTAGCTATTTAGGATTCAGGCTTTCATTCAGTTTTTGGCTGTTTATGTAGCCATACTAGCATTAGATTTTACTTAGGTACTGAAGTTGGAAAGAAGTGCCAGTCTAATAAAAGGGCTAGGTTTATGGGACAAATGTTGGTAATATTTACAATGTTCAATGTAAGAAAGTAAGAATTGGTTTGTATTAGGAGTTAAAAATAGATGACAATTGACACCACAAGCATTTCTGTATGGGCCTCCGATCAGTGTGTTAACTGTAAAAACAATGAATTTGTAAAAAGATCTAATCATCTATTTTGATGAATGAATTAAGCAATATACCATAAATAAGAATGAGGTTATACTGAGTATCAGCACAGCTGTGAGTGTGATATTGCTTTTATTCACCAGCTCAGACAACAAGAGATTAATGTTAAGTAAGTGACATTTTAGACACCAATGTTCTGTTTATTTTTGCTCTGTTTGTGAAAGAGAGATCTAGAAGAAGCCACACTCAAGCAACATTTTAGAATACGAAGGGTGTCGGCTAGCTGGCTAAATAACTCATTCTGTTGTACAATTCCATTAAAGGTGCTCTAGGTAAAAGTGGCATCCCATCTTCCTTTTCACCTTTACCTTGTGGTGTTGAGGATACGAGACATGCTTTGTTATAGTAGCCTCCATTAATGTGAAATTCCTGAGATACCTGTTTAACTCTTGTTTTCCCCAAACTTGTATATCTGTTCAAAATTTGTCTTGCCATGGAAACCACTCTAAAGTAAACAGCAAACTGAAATATGTAATTCTGGACAGAAATAAACTTAGTTTACCACTTGTAACAGATGGTTGACATTGTTATCTGCACAAATACATCCAGTTTGAATGCACTGCAGGATTTGTGAATCAGTGACTGTGGCAAATGTTTTTGTCTGTCATTTGAATTTAAGCACTGACCTGACTTTGCAGGGGGATAATTGTCTTAGTATACCTTAGATAATTGTCTTAGTATATACATGGAAACATAAGCACAAAAAGCACACACACCCACACCCACACACACACACACACACACACACACACACATTCACAAATTTTGCATAAGCACTCCCTATGACCTAAACCTGTGTGTGGGGTGGGTAATAAAATGTTGATTGTCCAAAACTGTTTGTATGGGGGATGGCTTGAGGCGTCCTGGCTGAGGGGATACGATGTTCTATAGAACGGCTATTTTTTTTTTTTTTTTTTACACATTTTTAACCCAGACAGACTCAGTTAGGTGAGCTCTGTGTGATCTAAGATGACTCTGTTTTATGCTAGTTGCTAACCCTACTCAGCCGGCTCTTCCGTTATTCCACAAAAAGCAACAAAAATTTAAATGAAACTATTTATTGGTAATATAGTGGTAGTGTTTTGGGGGTATACGGGGGAGCACATACTGTAATAAGATGTGTAACTAGCTCAGACCTATGACAGTCTATTTTAAGTCTGGTTATTATTAATTTGAAACTTTTAACGTTTTTGTTTCTCTGTTGCAAAGAAACAGTATGACCTGGAGGCCACATTATTATTTTTGGCTTTGAGTTATTAGATTGTTTTTGTATTACTTTCCATAAAGATAATATTTTGCTAATTTCACAATTAAAATTACTATGACTTTTTAATAAATTTGGTATATGTGAACTAGAAACCACATCTCTGTCCATTTCTTACACTTGCCCTGTTTTGTACCTGTTTTGCGCCTTCCTTTTCTTGTAGGTCAGTCAAAGTATGACCATTTTTATTTATTTATTTATTTATTTACTCATTTATTATTATTTTTTACATCTTTGAGAATTAGAAGTTTCTTAAACCAAATATGATTATCTGCCTGTTTTGAAAAACCAACCTGAAGGAGGAGGCCATCATATGCAGCTATGACGTGACACTCCCTTCTAACCTAAACTATTAGCATGCAGAAACATGAGAAACATGAACTAAAATGGGATATAACTTATCTTACCTTTTAAAGCATAATAACAATGATGCCACTTGCTCCAAGGGACCATGACAAGCTGTCAGTGTCTGTAGTTTACATTCAAACATTATCCAGTCAGAAAAGAAATTTTTATTCCCAAGATAACAGTCCAATCAGACCATGCCGTTTCTGTGTACTGTAATATTATAGTACAATATGTCTAGTGTTTAATGAGGAATTCATCTTAGGAGAGTCTTTTGATCAAAGTCATTAACGCAGGGTTTTCCTGCCATCACAAATTAGCCCTATATAGATTTTATTTGATGAATAACCACACACACACACACACACACACACACACACACACACACACACACACATATATATATATATATATATATATATAT
>JAQMYF010000013.1:13165618-13176276 GCA_030014195.1 Neosilurus mollespiculum | reverse complement strand
CACACACACACACACACACACACACACACACACACACACACACACACACACACGCACACACGCACACACACACACACCACTCTGGGAAAAAAGCTAATTAGCACTTGAGTATTGCAGCAGAGGACTAACCAAGCAGGACATTAGATATGGAGATTGCATCATACAGATCAGTCACTATCACTTTGCATCACTGTTACCCTGCTACGATATGTAATTTAGTTTAAGGCTGCCTGAAATGTGCCTAGCAAGTAAAATGTTCCATGAAAAGCCCAAGGTGATGAGATTAAGATTGAGGTCTGGATTATCATGGCTTTAGATAATAAAAAGTTCAAAGTATTGCTTTATGCTGCATGTTTTTCTGCACAGAATATTGTTTATACCTAAAAAATTAGGGTAAAGGTTAATCTTTATTTGACACCATTAAAGTAATAGATGTGTAGAGATTTATTTTGTCAGGTTTTTTGTAGTTGTGATCCATATTGAGTAATTCATTGTTTTGGCTACACTAATGTTACATTTTTGAAGTTTTGAGAAATCTTCTATGAAGCATCCCCAGCCAGACTTACTCTTTGAGAAGCCTACTTCATATATGAAAAGGATTGCTCTTCCAGGGCTTTCATAAGACTTTCATAATCATTGCTTATATCATTTATTAAGGCAGTGCTGGGGATCACCAAAGGCTTATGTTAGAACTTGGACGTCACTTGAGGCTTTATGTATTGTTTTTATGGGACAGAGAGATGAACGAAGAACCCGCTAATAGAGATTTGAATCCTTATCTTGCAGGTTATTAGTTTGTTCTTACAAATAGCGCTGACATGGTCTTCTGAAAATGGGTGAAGTTTAGAAAAAGATTCATTAATGCTTCTCAACAGTGTCAACCATGTGATTGGTTGATAACTATTAGACTGATTTCTTCTGATAACATCTAAGATTAAATATCCACCAACTAATACAAAACCAAATATCCTCTGACATGCACTTTAACACAACTATTCACACTCACACTCCCACCTAGGGGCAACTTGGAACAACCAATTAGACTAAAGTGCATATCTTTGGACTGTGGTGGGAAACCAGGGTACCGGAGGAAACCCCAGGGGGAACATGCAAACTCCACACAGAAACAAGCCCTTGCTGAGCCCAGGACTCAAAGCCAGCAACTTGTGCTCACCATTTCTCCACAGTGCTGCTCACTGTCACACACAAATGTAAAAATAAACTAGAAACATCTAATTTTGTTTTGCTTAACGTTCCGTCTCAGGGACTATTTGGTGATGTCCACCTCACCTTCTGCGAATAATTATTTTTTATAATGAATGTGTGATGTTCAGTGGTGTGTAAGATTTATTTTCTAATGTAATTCTGAGTAGACTTTTTGAATTAAACTTCATCCAAAACACTTGTTTTTTTCCCTATTTTACCCAGCATGCCATATGACTACTTATCAATAGTGGGGCCAGTGAGATTTAGCCAATGCTTCTAAAATAGTGATGTTGCTGCACTTTATTCCTGTAATTTGTCCAGCACTCACAACTCCTCTTCTGTTCATTATGTTTGAACCAATCCAAAGCTTCACCCTTTAATTCGAACAGCACACTCATTCTCACACCTACGGGCAATTTGGAACCACCAACTACTGTGCATGTTTTTGGACAGTGGGAGGAAACCGGAGTACCCGGAGGAAACCCATGCAAGAATGGGGAGAACATGCAAACTCCACACCAAAACGCCCCGAGCCCGGGAATTGAACCCAGACCTTCTTGCTGTGAAGCAAATGTGCTAACCACTGCACCACGATGCTGCCTCATATTTTAATATGAGCATATTTAACATGTTTTAGGGTGGGGCTCATTCACGCACTCATTTGCCAAACCGCTTAATCTTATTAGGGTCACCCATACCGTTGCAGGACCAACACACACACAACCATTCATACTTACATTCACACTTGGGGCAATTTGAACAGCCATTTAGTCTAATGTGCATGTCTTTGGACTGTGGAAGGAAACTGAAGTACTCAGTGGAAACCCACACAACTACATGGAGAACAGAAACGCCCGAGCGACCCAGGACCTTCCTGTTGTGAGGCGGGCATGCTAACACTACACCACCGTTCTACCCTGTTTCCGGGTGGAGCTTCCTTTAAATTAACACAGGTGTAAAAACAGTACTTTATAATGGAATGGTGCATATTTATACTTTATTAGTGCAATAGATGACCACCACTCCAGCTGGGGGATATATAATTTGATTGCACCTATATGACTCACATAAACACTCTTACTAAGAAGTACAATGTCAGGTAGATACTTTAGGGATTTCTCAAAGCTTCATAAATGTGCTTTTAATCACAAGGCAACCTTATAAAATGTAATAATAACATTTGACAGCACCCTTGCTGCAGCATTTTGCATTCTAGCCATTATTAAATTTAAAGGCTTCTTATGTAACACACTATATAAAGCTTTAATGTTGCCTTTTACCGTTTGCATATGCTTTATTGAATCCTCTGGTATTCTACTTTATAAAAGACAAAAGTATTGTAAAAGCACAAAACATGGCTTATCCATCTCCAATTATTTAAGCCCATATGTGAGCAGAATGAATGATTTTTAATGCTCTCAGATTAAATTTGAAATCTAATTTGCAGTTATAACTGTTGAAGCACTAATGTATACCTCCTACAGCTTCATTTATTTAAGGAGCCCATATGTCTTGTAAATGAAGGGGAATGGAGTGGAAACCTCATAGATAATGTCTCAAAGCTTCATGAAAGTGCCTTTAGGAAGCAAAGTAAAATAACTTGCAGCATAAGAATAGAATACATACAGTAATAATGTTGAACAGTAGTGTAATGAACATTCTTGCAGTGACAAAGTAATACTTCATAAAGCCTCCTAAATCACCCAAAAGTTTTGGCATTAACCATTAAAGAATGATTCAGAAATGTTTTATGAAAGATTCACTTTATGTAGTGCTTATAAATGTGTTACGAAATGTCTGGTGTAGGTATCCTTAAGAATGGAGTGTTACAAGACTGTTCATCGGGTAAAGTGCCACTGAACGAAGTCATAAAAAATGTGTAAGCACAAATCGAAATTGATTGAAACATCAACATATTGCATTATTCAGTGTCATGTAACAGAGCTCCAGCTATAGAAAGAGAAAGGGCTACAGTATGCTGTCTGTAGCAGGTACTGAGAAGGAGAAAGACCCATGATGCAATCTAAAGCGCTTCATTTCAGGCACTGCTACCAGAGAGATCAGACTACAACGAAATCCTCTATCTGGAAAACAACCTGAGAGTGACGACTGCAGCAAATCTTATAAGCTCTGCCGGTCTACAACATGTTGAAAGGATATAGCGTGTTCCCCTTAGGCCTTTTGTGGGCTTCGAATGTAAACGGCAGTATGCATGCTGCTTATAAGTAATAGCATGACACATTCTGCTGTGTCACATAGCATCAACCTGCAATGTAATCAGTGATGACCTCTCCTTCAAAATGTTTACTTTCATTCGGTTTATGAAGCTCTTTTACACACTGCAGACAACTCGCCCATGGATATACACCTTAGCCTAAAAAAGGGCAGAGTGATTTAGTACTGAGATAGCAAGACAGGACTGACTGCTTCTTAAATGGCTGATACTTTGATTGATGTCTCTTTTCCTTCAAATGACCCTCAAGGTCAGGATGCACTGCCACTGACCAGAGAGCGATGAGCAAAAAGCAGAGTGAACAATCCTCCAACGCCCTGATGAGGTTGCTGACTGAAGCAACAGCCTCTTTTAGCTGCAACAGCACTTGCACTTTTTTTTTTCCTGTAGATCACACATATTGCATTGTCATGCATCATCCGAGTGGAGAAGCTATTTTTTTTCACAGATATATAACCAAGCTCAAAATAACAATAAGAGTCTTATGGGCTTTGGCTGAAGAATACATTTACACTTAATTATCACACAAATAGGGTTTCTGTGAGGGTTCTATCAGCAATGTATTCAGAAACTATGTATCTTATTCATGTTTCTTGCTGGAGGCATTGTTTGAGAAAATTTGCTAACTGACACATTGGTAATTGACTTGAAAGAGTCAATTGTAACTGAACAAATAGGGATGAAGCTGAATAAAATAAGCCACTGTGTGACAATTGTTATCTAAAATGAAGATTGTATTACAACCTGTTATTACTTTGAAGAAGAGAACTCAACAGTGGGGAGTCAAATACCAGAAATCATTATACACTGCATCTCAGAATATTGGAATACATATACATATATATTCACTGTTGAGTTCTCTTCTCACTCTATATACAGTGACTTGCAAAAGTGTTCACCCCCTTGGCTTTTTACCTCTTTTGTTACATTACAACCTGCAATTTAAATGTGTTTTTAATCTGAATTTTATGTGATGGATCTGCACAAAATAATCTAAGCTGGTGAAGTGTAATGATAAAAAGACACAAAAGATCATTTAAAAAAAATAAAATCTGAAAATTGGCATGTGCATATGTGTTCACCCCCCTTTGCTATGAAGCCCCTCAAAAGTGCAACCAATTACCTTCAGAAATCACATAATTAGTGAAATGAAGTCCACCTGTGTGCAATCTTAGTGTTACATGATCTGTCAGTATAAACACACCCTTTCTGAAAGGCCCCAGAGGCTGCAACACCACTAAGCAAGAAGCATCACACCAAGACCAAGGAGCTCTCCAAACAAGTCAGGGACAAAGTTGTTGAGTCAGGTTTGGGTTATAAAAAAACTATCCACATCTTTGATGATCCCCAGAGCACCTTAAAATTCATCATCTTCAAATGAAAAGAACATGGTATCACAACAAACCTGCCAAGAGAGGGCCGCCCACCAAAACTTATGGAAGAGGGGCCAGAAAAAAGGCATTACTTAGTGTTAAAAATAAGAAGGCACGTTTTAAGTTTGCCAAAAGGCATGTGGGCGAGTGCCCAAATGTATGGAGGAAGGTGCCCTGGTCAGATAAGACTAAAATTGAACTTTTTGGCCACCAAAGAAAACGCTATGTTTGGCGCAAACCCAACACATCCCATCACCCCAAGAACCCATCCCCACAGGGAAACATGGTGGTGGCAGCAGCATGCTGTGGGGATGTTTTTCAGCAGCAGAGACTGGAAAACTGGTCCGAGTCGAGGGAAAGATGGATGGTTCTAAATACAGGGATATTCTTGAGCAAAACCTGTTTCAGTGTGCCTGTGATTTGAGACTGGGACTGATGTTCATCTTCCAGCAGGACAATGACCAAAGCACACTGCAAAAGCAACACTTGAGTGGTTAAGGGGAAACATTTAAATGTGCTGGAATGGCCTAGTCAAAGCCCAGATCTCAATCCATTTGAGAATCTGTGGTCAGACTTGAAAATTGCTGTTCAAAAGTAGAAACCATCCAACATGAAGAAGCTGGAGCAGTTTTGCCTTGAGGAATGGGCAGAAATCCCAGTGGCAACATGTGGCAAGCTCATAGAGACTCATCCAAAGTGACCTGCAGCTGTAATTGCCACAAAAGGTGGCTCAATGTCAAAGCACTGACTTTAAGGGGGTGAATAGTGAAGTTAACTGAAGTTTTATGTTATTTTGTCCTATTTGTTGTTTGCTTTACCAAAAACAAACAAACAAACAAACAAACAAACAAACAAACAAATAAATAAAATCACATCTTCAAATTTGTAGGTATGTTCTGTAAATGAAATGATGCAAGCCTTCAAACAATCCACTTTAATTCCAGGTTGTAAAGCAACAAAACATGACAAATGCCAAGGGGGTGAATACTTTTGCAAGGCACTGTATTTATGTGTGTGTGTGTGTGTGTGTGTGTGTGTGTGTGTGTGTGTGTGTGTGCGCGTGTATGTATGTATTAATTTTTTGAGATGCGTTGTAGATATTCATAAATGCAATCATAGTGCAAATCAGACTTTTAAAAGCACAAAATTATCAAGTAGCTTTCATATGGTATATAGTATTTCCTGCAATTTTATTTCTGGAACATTTTTATGAGTCATTAATAAATTGTGTTTCTTTAATGAATGGGAATGGAACAAAAAGTATTTTCCACTTTGTTCACTATTTTTAAATAATGCAACTTTGTAATTTTGAGATAAAAAAAAATAGACTTTAAAGATACAAAAGATGCACCTTTGTTAGTATCATACCAGCAACAAGGAAAAGTGCAGTACCAGTCAAAATGTGTAAAGAAGCACCATATTTTTTTCACCAGTTTGCTGAAATGTAAGCAGTTCAAGTCCAGTGAATGATCTGAAAGAAACAAGGTAAGCGGTATGCCAGAAGTACCTTAGAGCAAGACAGTAGTCTTCAAATCATGGAATGACCATCAGTATCCTGACTTAAACCCCACCAAGCTGGTATGGGATCAAGAGGAGAGAAGGGTGAAGGCAAAGCCATCAACTAGTGCAACACATTTATGGGAACTTTTGCAACAATGTTTCAAAATATTTCATTCCCATCACTGAAAGAATGCCATGAGTGCATTCAGCTATAATATCTGCAAAATGTGGCTCCCTTATTGAGTCAAGAATTGGAATAATTTGTTTTAAACCTTATTCTTATTTATTTATTTATTTATTTATTTATGCAGGGTGCATCCTCAATAGTAGAAAAATGTAAGTGCTCTTAATCTTTTGCCAAGTAGTGTACATTTGGTACTTTATAGAGTGCATTTAATAAAATTTGTTGTCATCTCTATCATGTAAAGTGAGAGTACTTAAAGGTTCTCACACTTACAGGTTTTAACAAATTCACAACATGGATTTATTAATAAAATACATCCATATTATCTATATCACTTACTTGTCAGGAACAAGGGGGAAGCTGGAGCCAATCTGGTGCTAACAGCAAAAATATTACTTTTTCCTCTCACATGCCTGGGTAATTTTTTTTCCTGGAGTCAGTTGTAATGTAAATAACCTGCTTAACATAAAATATATATCTTTTTCTGAGTAAACAAATTTCTCTCAGCCATCTTGACTGTAGCAAGGCTTTATGAGCTTTATAACAATGCAAGTAGATATTTATTCTAGGTAACGTTGTCCTGGATTGTTTTAAAGCAGCTAATTTATGAAGCCTTCTGTTAAAGCATAAGTAGCAATTTATTTTCTTAATAGCAGGTTTGGCAAAAGACATCTCTATGGGAATATCCATATCGATTGCCTGATGAGAAGAGCATGATTGCTTTTCTAATTATGACTAATCAGATCCCTCAATACAATCTCTAGGGCACGCCCAATCAGAAACAAACATTCAAAAGAAAGCATTCAGCAAACAGCAAAGCTTAGCGATCAAGTGGGTCAATTGTAAGGAAGGTTGTTCAACACAGCACCCATTATTAGAATGTCATATAATTTAAGTTAAGGACTGATACACCTGTAAAACAGGCAAGAGAAATAAAAACAAAGTCCTCCTAAGTCTCATTTAAAAACACAGCAGGCCCAAAGGTTGAGAGCTCAGTGCTGGGGGTCAGGCATTATGGGCTAGCCTGCTAGCTATCATACTTTTGACAGTGAACTGAGAGATGGTTAGGGGGAGGAAGGTGAGAGAAGAGGACTGAGGCAGCTGAAAAAACAGGACCCAGGAGACAGCTTGTCCGGGGCTAACCAACTCAACAGCTGGGATAATATGAGTCTGTCTGTGCTCAGGAGACATAAACAATGTGCACATCTGTGGAAGGAAAATAGCATAGCCAGACTCGTGGAAAACAAGACATTGTTGCCCCCAGAGTTCAATTTGAGGTGTAATTGGGAGAGAAGCAGAAACAGAACAAGTTTCCGTATTTCCTTTCTCCTCTTTTTTTTCAAGGTGTTAAAGAGTCTCGATCAAATGCAAGTTTAATGAGCAGTCTTACCATATATTTTGAATGAGTAAACAGGAGACACTTTAAAATTCTTTAAAAAAATGATGCAGAACTGACACCTATGAACTCCTTTCTTTGTTAGCAGTAACATCACTTTTGACTAAAATGTGGTTTTAAGGATGCATCGCAAATAATTTTAAAACATTATTTCACAGTTGTATTCTCCGATGATCTTGTAGTCAGAAGGTGTTGATTTACTTTCTTAACCACCTGTAATTCAAACCACATGTTTGCATGAATGCAGTCATACTATTCATCCATTATCTGTGCCGCTTATCCAACAGAGTCACGAGGGATGTTGAAGCCAATCCAAGATGACTTTGGGTGAAAGATGGGGTACAGCCTGGTCAGAGAGCTAAAACCTCACATTTAGATGTTACAGTTAAATCACAAGGACTTGAATAATGGATGCTCCAGAAAAATTTTAATCAAATAATACATGGAAAAAAAGATGTATTGTTACTGAACAAAGAGCAATACCTTGTAACAGTCTCTACGTTTCCTGCCACGAGATAGTCATCAGGGCATTAAACTTTGTGCAATCTAGTTTCCCTGGACAACAAAAGGCTTATTTAAAACAGCTCACAGCTGCTGTAATTAAAATGAACTAACAAGTCTCCTGGATGTCTCATGCAGTGTGACTTACATAAGTGATTTACAGTCTTTTTTCAAACACATATTCTTCAGATAGCACAATAGGTAAGGGTCTAAAAATACTAGAGCTAAAACCCTGTTGATTCTTAAAGAGTTGATATTGCTGACAATTTGCATGCTGACTACATGTAAAACACAAATTAACTCTATTGTATAATATAAATAAAAGTCATAGGTTAGGTGGTTAAACTTTTTTTTAATTATTAAATTATTAATTCACTGTACGTATACAAGTAAGTCCCTTTATAGCTAATGGACAGCTGAACACCCAGACACAGATTGTGACAACTTAGCCTACAGACGCTTTTGTTGGGAATTGTTTTGGCTAGACAGTAAAAAATGGCAGTACTCCCATAATGCAGTAATGCACAAAGCAAACCACTATTCGACTGTATTTCTCCAGTGTCTTTGGCTCAGATTGCATTGTCCTTGAGACCACCTACTGATTCACTAAACCTGCCAATAGATGACTTTTCTATTTTGTTTATTTTCTCTCACCGCAGGTTCAGAGTCCTCCGGAGTCAGGTTGCAGGTGTTTGGAGTGCCTTCCCAGAAGGCTTGAAATCAGACCTAGGTGGAGAGTCTCCAAAACCAATACAGAGATGGAAATGATGTTGACATTCTGCCATGTCAGGGGCTTTTCTTTCAGTCAAAATTATGGAAATAGCAGGAACCAAGGCTGATTGCACAGTTTAGACATCCAGTTGAGACATGGTACAGTGTTTTACTCAAACGTCTGAGTGGTCCTCTGAGACTAACTGAAGGTGTTTCTGTGATTAATGAGTTGAACTTTTCTCTCTCACTTTATAGGGACCATGCACATGAGCAAGTTGCAACTCTCTTTTTATACTTAATAATCACGCTGTGTACTTAGGGGGGGGGGGGGGGGATACTACAAACACTGTGTGTACTATTTACTAGTCCCTTCATGTTCTTACTTTATTACTATGGCTTGCTTTTGGGTTTTATTACCCTTTCATTAGTACTGCCATTTCACCACATTCATGAAAGTCTAGATGATTGAGTTTGTATCTTACATTGCAGGCAGTCACATATCATTTTGACACTTTATAAAGGTTTGTCTAAATAAATATGGGCTGTTTGTGCCTGTCACTAGGTTATAATGCATGTGGCTCAGTGGTGTTATTCTTCATTTACACTCAGAATGCAGCATACATGCAGGCTTTCATATTGAAGTTAAAACACTTGCCTGTTTAAAGTGGCGCTGGTGACTTTATAAAAGCCTGCAAAACAATATTCCTCCTATTGTCTTTTATATGAAGGGTTTCTCTTTTGTACTGCAGGACATTTAAGTCTCACATATTTTATTTAGGTATCAATGTTGTCACAAATGTTTCTCTTAGGATAAATAGGATAAAAAACAAGACACAGGATTCTTTTCCTCTCTATCTATCTATATAATACAAAAAAAATTCTGGTATATCTCTGGATTAAAGCCTATTCACATTAAAACATGAATTATTTGTGGTCAATAAATAAATGAGTGTCTCACATACTCAAATACTTTTTTCTTATGCCTGTCAATTTCTGTCAAAATTGGTTTAGATATTTTTGTCATATGGGTGGCAGTTTTTGATTTTTGCAGTAATAAAGAATATAAGAAGATTACACTAAAAACAAGCTGGTCAATATTGGACTTCAACTTAACCCTGGAGTTAGCTTCAGCTTCAGCCCTGAAGGAAATAAATAAATATTTCCCCTTTGTGTCAGGAGTGAAAGCAGGAAAAGTTAATGCTTTCTTTTCCCTGCTTTTCATTAGCTGATTTCCATGTTCATCTTCATCACCTGTCTTGTTAGTTTAATTATCTGTTTTTAACGAGTTCATGTTCATATATTTTTTATTTGAATTTTTTGATTTTGCTATACTGTATTAAGCCTGCAAGGGAAATTATTGCCTCTGCATTTAACCCATCCAAAGTGAGCACACACATGCAAACAGTGAGCACACACATACAGAGCAGTGGGCCTCCACACACTCTGGGGACACCTGGAGACCAGCTGGGGGTTAGATGCCTTGCTCTAGGGCACTTCAGCCATGAAGGTTGAGAAAGGGACAGTGAAGCTCACACTTTTTTTCATAAATATATA
>JAQMYF010000013.1:13136651-13153747 GCA_030014195.1 Neosilurus mollespiculum | reverse complement strand
CAGAGAGTATTTCAAATAGTGATGATAATAATAATAATAATAATAATAATAATAATAACAATAATAATAACAACAACAACAATAATAATAATAGTAATTATTATTATTATTATTATTATTATTATTATTATTGATAATAATTTTAATGACAATAATATTAATAATAGAAAGAATGGGGGTGACATGGTGGTCTAGTGATTACCATATCCACCTCACCTCAAGAAGGTGCTGGATTTGAGTCACATGCCCAGTGAGGGTGTTTTTGTGTGGAGTTTGCATGTTCTCCCCATGCTGACATGGGTTCTGTGTCTGTAATTCCACACAGAAACACCCCTGCTGTACCTGTGATTCGATTTTGGTTTCTGGATTTTCTTGCTGTGAGATGACCATTCTAACCAAGCAAGCCAAAATCAACAGTGAGAGAAAAGCCTCTGAGATAGCATAAGAACCAAAAACAACAAAAAACCCCAAACAAACAAACAATCAAACAACAACAAAAATGAACCTTCAAAAGTTTTGAAATTTTTAAACATAAAATGTTTGGGTGATGCTAAAACATGGGATTATAAATCATTATTCGTGTAAAACTGCATAGTGTAAAGATTAGTATTAAGTACTAAGATTAGTATTAAGTACTAAGTACTTATGCAGCGTTCAAAATAAGTGGGTTTCTGGGTTTCTGCGACTGAGCTCATAACCATGGTGGACAACCAGATATTTATATGATGATTGCTGGACAACCAACGATCAGCATACTGAGTTTTAAAATGTATAAAAATGTTCGAAAAAAGTCGAAAGTACCCGTGATCTATTGTCCCTCAGATAGAGAGTTACTTAAGTAAACACAGTTTCAGTCTTCTGTTTTTGTGTCAGTCCTGACGACAAAGCCATTAAGCTGAAGTTACATTCAAGTTGCAGCATTAATGTGGACTAAATTACAAATTCCCATCTCGATAATAGATTAGTGCACTAATGTATGCATTCATACATTACCAGGGCACTTCTAAGGGAAGCATGGGGTCTTTTGGGATTTGGACATCAAAATTCCTTTGTATCAAGTCATTATGCGAGCATGATTTTATTACCTCCACTAAGGAGGTTATGATTTCAGTGGCATTGGTTTGTTTGTTTGTTTGTTTGTTTGTTTGTCTGTTAGCAACAATACTCAAAAAGTTCTTCTGAAAAGTTCTTATGAAATTATCAGGATAGCTGGAAAAACATACAAAGATCACTTGAGTTACACAGTGAGTGACTACAGTTAGACAGTGATCCAGATTATAATAGGGATCCAGGAAATGTTAAAGATTTTTTGTGTCCTTGGCAGAGGTATGCACTCTCTGAGTGCTCTTCTAGTTACCTCCGCCAAGGAAGTTAGGTTTTCACCGGTTTGTTTGTCAGTTTGTTTGTCTGTCTGTTAGCAACATTATTCAAAAACTTATGAACGGAGTTTGATGAAATTTTCAGGATGAGTCAGAAATGATACAAGGAACAATTATTGTCTGGATGCAGGACTTTTAATGGTTTTTTAGTGTGGATGACATAGTCATTCGAGTTACTGTGTCCGGACTGTCCAGAAGCGTCAATTCCAGGCTTGCGTTCAATGGAGTAATCTCATTCCTTTACCTTTCTGTACAACTTTTAGGCCAATTATCACAAAAATTATCCAATTATTAATACTTCCTCATCCAAGTGCAAGGCCTCTTATTTAAGGCAGGCCATATACACAATGCAATTATATAAATGGCTGCGTGTTTGCACTGTAGGGCTCAAATAATAAACAAATGTTGCATTCATAAAAATGCTGCGTTTCTTACAATACCATATGGGGGTACTGAATGGCCTTGGCAGAGGTTTGCGCTCTCCGAGTGCTTTTCTAGTTGTATTTACTGTTTTACTTCAACTAGGTGTACAAATGGGACAATATAAAATATTACCCAAATAAATATTAATAATTTATTGTGTTTATTGACCTTGTCAGCGCACAAGCACGCCTAACAATGCATGATCGCATAGAACACTTGCAAGAATAAAACAGAACTAAGGTTTATTAGGAATCAAGCTGAAACACATAAGAAAAGCTCACAGAGCACAGACTACGAACAAACAAAGAATATCACTCAGACTAGCAGACAGACATTCCGGAAACAGGTAATAAACACAACATTTGAAGTAAGCACAGGAGCTCCACATGAGATTAAACTTAAACACAGAATAACTGGAAGTGGGGTGGAGATGTCTTTCTTTCTCGCTCTGGGTTAAGGTGTCAGCCAAATGCCATAAATGAATACAACGTTAACACCTAGCTGGTGGGCAACCAGCTTTTCGGTTATTTCAAACACTGTTTATGTGCTGGAGGCTGCTTGTGAAGTTTGAAGCCAAAGGCAAAGTAGGTGATCACAGAGGATAAAAAGTCAAAATCTAAAATAAACAAACAGACAGAACACTGAAGAGTTGCAGTCATGTGCTCTGTGTCCATATACTTTAGAACATGAAACTATGCAAACTGAGCATTGCTTTCTTGTAATCATTTTCAGACTGAAAGAAGTAGTGGCACCTTTGGCATTTAAATTTGTCAATTGCATGAGATATCATACAGTGTGAGTGTATTAGTGTTGCAATTTTCACTGTCACATTAAGATTCGTGCAGTGTCAGAATGAGTGGGATGCTAAGATTTCTCTCATCTTACAGGGTAAGCTCGGGAGACCAAAATCTTGGCTTGGTATTTAAAAAAAATTACACTTTTCCCATTTAACTGCTAGCCAAAAATGAGCCATTATTCCTGACATAATGCTACTGTCGATGAAATGGATCTATATTAACATTCAGTATCCAGATAAAATGTCATTCTGGGACTTAGTCATCTTCATATTATTCTAATTAGTATTTCACATATCACATATTCTACTCTTGATGAGATAAGCACATTTATTAAAGTGTTCAGTATCTGCATTGCTAATGCCAGTGAAACCCATTCGGAATTATACAGTTTAATTCACATTTGAGAAGCTTGTGACATTATTGCTATCATGACTATGATCTGCTGAATTATGATAAGGGTCCAGGATGCAGATTTATATTAGCACATCATCATTAAGTGTGCGGAAAGAAGTTAAAAGCAAATTTGACGTGAGTGTATAGACATCAAATATGTTATATATTCAAAAGCAGGGCAAAAAAAAAAAAATGCTTTGGATACAGTTGACGTTTTGTAAATAGTACTTTATTGATCCTTGACAGAAAATTATTTTGTTCTTATGAAATACAATAATTTGGATGGATCTTAAGCAACCATCTGATTCATAAAATGCAAGAAATGTATTCTTATATGAATGTGCTTTTATAAATAGTCAGTTAGCTCTTTACTGCCACATTCACTCAGGACATTACACCTCCATACATGCAGTGGGCTCCTTCTTCTGGACAGTAAACACTCCTTTAACTCACAACCCATTTTCCTGTTTACAGATTATATCACATACACTAGACCTGTATATGGAGCACACAGTCAGTGCGGTAGTGACAAAGGCATCACCACACAGAGACTTCAGAGAAATTTTTTTCCTTCAATAAAATGCATGTGCTTGATGATTCCAGACTTCACAGAGCAATTTTATTCCTGAATATGAATAACAACAGTTGTCAGAAAGAATAATTAAAAATAATAATGAACATTATTTAATAAAAAAGGACGGCACGGTGGTGTAATTGTTACCATGTCCGCCTCACAACAAAAGGGTCCATGGTTCGAGTCCCGGGCTCTGACGTTTCTGTGTGGAGTTTACATGTTATCCCCGTGCTTGAGTGAGTTTCCTCCAGGTATTCCGGTTTCCTCAAACAGTCCAGAAACATGCACATAGGCTAACAGGCTGTTCCAAATTGCCACTAGGTGTCAGTGTGAGTGGCCCTGCGATAATCTGTCAATCTGTTCAGGGTGTACCCCGCCTTCACCCAGTGTTGGCTGAGATAGGCACCAGCCTCCCCGTGACCCTAGTAGGATTACGCAGTTTGGCAAATGAGTGAGAGATGAGACAGTAATAAATAATATTTAAAACAAGCTGGTCTGGCACTAGCTGATTGTTTTTACAAATAACGTTGTATGTATATTTCTTCTACTGATAATAAAGAAAAAATGTAAAAATGGACATATGCTTGAATTTTGGGGCAGTGGTGGCCTGGTGGTAGGGTGCTGGCTTACTGATAGGTAGGGGGTTTAAGCCCTACTATCACCAACTTGTCACTGCTGCCCCCCAGTGCAGCTAACTGGGTTATCAAAGGCCAGTCTCTCTTGTAAAAGAACCATTGTGGTTGCTTGGAAAGAGTAGGCCATTGGTTTGCCGTCAGCATGTTTCTGCCCTGCAATGGCCTGGCGATTTGTCCAGGGTGTATTCTGCCCTTGCCCAGTGTCGGCTGTGAAGTGCACCAGCCTCCCCACGACCCTAATTAGGATTAAACGGTTCAGAAAAGGAATGAATGAATTAATGTTTGAGTTTTAGGAATATTCAATATCTTAAGTATTCAATATTCACTAAATCGTATTACACTGTGCACAATTACATGGGATTCACAACTGAAATCACTTAAGCTGAATATTAAAGTATTTTGCCTTTATAATCCTTTACACTTGAGGTAGAATCTGCAGGATAATGTAAAATAAAAGAAAGCAATTTGTACAACCAACAGCACAGCACAGCCCTCACTCACTAATTCGCCAAACCGTTTAATCCTACTAGACTCTATCTCCATCAACACTGGGTAAAGGTGGGATACACCCTGAACTGTTCGCCAGACCATTGCAGGGCTAACAACACAGCATGACTTCACATTTCAAAAGACACACTTCCCACCTTCTGCCACTAACAGAAGTTAACATTCATTTGCCATCCACAAGGAGGTCGTAAGTCTAGTTTTATGTATGTATGTCTATGCACTCAAATTTTGCAAAATCATTCTTGCCATCTACTATGTTTGTGTAATTTCTTTTCCATATATTCTGTGCTTGCTATTACTGTATTTGGCACAGGTCAAATACAGAAATAGCAAGCACAGAATATATGGAAAACTTCCTGAGTCCTGCTCATTATATTTACAGAAATGGTTGAGCAATAATATACTGTAGGTGTTTTAGTTTTATTTGCTTTTAACCGTTCTGACCAGGAAATGTCAAAGAAAGCACTGACTTGAAATTCTTACTTTGCTGAACTCTAGTTTTTTAAAGAAAGAGTTCTTCTGAGTTCAGGAGGTGATGGTAAATCAATAAGGCTGTGAACAGTATCAGAAGAACACAAAGAACTTCTTATATTTAGAGCCAACCAAACACAAACCAATATGTGCTTTATTTCACATTATCGTTTAATTTTGACTGAACACAAGCTCATGGGCATAGTATCTCTTATTTTTTTTTAGTTCTGTGTGTTTGTCAATACAACTAACATGTGTCTGCTTACAATAAAATGACCACATGACAAGAGGAACAATCTTTCTTTTAGAACCACACAGAATATAACACATCTTCGATTCCTCTCAGACTCGAATAAGAATAAGAATAAAAAAACCCACACAATCTAACTCAGGAAGGCAGACTTGCAGGTAAATAAATGTTTGTGGAGCAAACACTGAAATCAGAAGCTTGACACAACATGAACTCAGACTCGGACACTTATCAGTAGAGGCATCTATTGGGAGCTCTGCTTTTAGGCAGTGTCTAAATCTTTATTTATTTATTTATTTATTTTAATTGCTTCAGCTATGAATTTGATAAAACACGAATTTTCCCTGCTCGTGTTGTCTGTGTTTGTGTTGTTGGTTGCCATTTTGATAAATGATAGATCTCTGCCCTTGATACCAGACGGAGTATGCGCTATGTTTACATTCTCCCTATTATTGCACCCAGTGCTGCGGTTATTGACACATGCACACAGGAGTAAGCAAACAGTTTCAGAACAAAATCTTGTAAATAAATGCACACCTTTAAACAATTTTATTGGTATACACAAATATTTGTTTAAATCAATAAGACTATACAGTTTGAGAAATATATACATTACTAACCAGAGTTAATTGGCCAACTTGTTGCTAACAGAAGGCAAACATATATGCGTCCATGTTTTTCGCCCATATCATACCCTGAATGTACTGAGCTAAAAAAAATGGCAAGGTCTGACTTTCAACTTCTGAGGTAATCGGACGCAACATTTATTGCATGGTTAAGTATGTACACTACGCTGCACAGTGCACGTGCATGTAGGAAATATGAATAATGCAATATAACCTCTAAGGATGCTCTATAGTTTTGATAATAAAGAGAGTCTATGCCATTCTCTGGTAGGTCACATAAACCCAGTGACAGAACTCTAACCTTAGGCTCCTACAAGAACCTCTGGATCAGTCTGTCACTGCCCAAGCTAATAGTGACCACTTGATTGACAGGCTGAAAGGATGTGCCTGTGTGGACTGGCATTGTTGGCCAAGGCCTAAATCCATAGAGAAAAATTCAAACTTCCACTAACCAACACCCTTGGTTCACTCATATTCACCATGGTCTGTTGATTACTCAGATATTCATTATATTAAGTATAATATAAACCCTTAGCTTTTTTACTAACTAAATAGACTGTCTGTGTAACAAGCTTTTTGTAATTGTAATTTCAAAGTGTTCACTTTAATTGAAGTGGGTCAGTAGATGATGAAACATTAGCTAGGAAAAATTTTTTGCATGAGATACGTGAGGGAAAGTTTTCAGACAAGGTTTTCAGTAAGGGATGAGAGAATGTGACTTACCTTTTCTGTGCAATTCTTTGGCAGATCATGTTGCTGTGTAAACCCAGTGAAAGAAATCTAACCTCAGGCTCCTAAAAGAACCCCCGGATCAGTTTTCACACCAAGAAGACAAAAACGTGTATATGACATTTGCCTTTTTAGTAATTTTCCTTCAGTATAACTAATGAAGTATGTTGATCCGTGTAAATTAAGATAATAACACTGACACTAAAAGTTCAAAAGCTTTTATTTCATTCACTACACTCTTGTATTACCATTCTGATAACAATTATGCCTTCTCTTTGTGTCCAACCTTTATTTTTCTCCCAATCATAGCTCTTTAAATGCTAAACTGGGTTTTGAATTACAGTCCTGGGGACCTACTTGAGCATATCTGCTAATTATAAAGCCTTCAAAGAGCACAATAATACATTTATTATATTTGGACACAGTCCCATCACAAAAATATACTGAAATGTATCTTACTGTACATAATTTTCCCTATACTTATTCAAATAACATTCTACTGCAGTAGGATATTCGTTTTAATATTATTGTATTATTGGAAAATTGCATAAGGAAACAGAGAAGGGAAAAACAAGAGGAAATAGAAGCAAAAGTAAAAGAAGCTTCTGCCACATGCTGAATAATTCTGTAACTAGGAGGGAGGTGAAGTAAATTAACTACAAATTACATGAAAAGTAAACAAAAAGTTGTTTGCGCCTTACATATGATATATAAAAATAAAAGACACTATAAACAAAAATTGCAGGTCAATTTAAATTTAGGCACGACAAATTTATTTGTTTATTTATTTATATTTATCATTATAGGAGAATGATGAAGATGTCATGCCAAGACTGATGAACAATGCAGTCTTGGAGATGGCAGGGGAGAGCAGGGAGTTCATGAGGACAGTTAGAGGAAGACAACTGGAATTTTGGTCATGCTATGAGAAGAGAGATGTTGGAGAACTTGATCATAACTGGAATGGTGGAAGGAAAGAAAGGAAGAGGAAGACCAAGAGAAAAGTACCTGGATGGTACCTGGATGATCTGGAATCTGGTACCTGGATGAAAGTGCTGGTACCTGGATGAAAGTGCAACTCTGTAGAGCTATGAGGGACAGGAGAGAATGGAGGTCCATGGTTGCTGATGTCCTGGAGGATTTGGCACATCATTGAGTTGTTGATTTATATTATCACATTTTGAAACAACAGCTGTTGTGCCAAAGTGCTGCAATAAAGACGAAGAATAAAATTAATATTGAGAATAATGCAAAAACATAAAATTAAAAATATGAATTAGTATAAGTAAGTTATAATTACTATCAGTGCCACTTGATAATAATGACCCCAAGATGCGGAGGAAAAAATTGTCAGTGAACTTTCACATACTATACTTTTTCTTGTTATGAATCCACCAGCCAAAGGTTTGGGACCAATTTCTTTTCCTGTTCAGGAGGATTAAATGCCTGGCCTGAAGAGAGGTATAGGTAATGATGTCTCATGGTCTTTGATAAGGAAAGGCCCTCTGGTGCTGCACCAAAGAGGCCCAGTAAAGCTGGAGGTTCAATTATTAGATTTGTCAGTTGGTGGTGTGTGTGTGTGTGTGTGTGTGTGTGTGTGTGTGTGTATGGAGTTTCAGAATGATTTTTATTCTGTGTTCTTATCGTAAAAAAACACATATCAGGGCTGCATGTGTAAGCAGTGATTGCTTATATTTGCTCACAAAGACTGTATTTGGAACAATCATGGAAAAGATTGACTCATATACTGTATGGCGAGGGAATAGATTACAACAGTAATTCAAGCCATCTTGCACTGAAGGTAATGGTTCCAGGAATTGGCAGCAAATTCACCTTTCACTTTTGCAACAACTGATTATATTAACCAATTGGATATATTAAGCAATTATATTAATTATCTCCAATCAAAAAAAATTTCCGGAGGCATGATGGCATAGTGGTTAGCACATCCACCTGACAACGAGAAGTTTCTGGATTCTGAATCGGAGTTTGCATGTTCTCCCTGTGCTTGTGTAGGTTTCCTCTGGGTACTTCGGTTTCCCCCCACAGTCCAAAAACATGCCCGTTAGGCAAATTGGCTGTTTCAAATTGCTCCTAGGTTTAAGAGTGGATTTGAATGGTTGTGTGTGCTGGCCCTGCAATGTATTGGCGAGCTATTTAGGGTGTACCCTGAATTTGCTCAGAGTTGGCCAAGATAGGTCCCAGTCTAGGATTAAGTAATTTGGCAAATGAATGAATGAATGAATGAATGAATGAATGAAAATAAATTTGCAGTATGAAGGAGTAGTTGCATAATGTGGCACACAAATGAAATGCGGTAGTAGATTAAGCAGAATCTGATATTGCCATAAATGGTGCTAAATTAAAATCATAAGACAATACAATACACAATATTAAGATCAAAGTGAGAGCAATTTAAAACCAAGTACAATATTCTTATTTCCAGATACTGTAATATTGTACAAGGAAAGCTACTAATTCTTGTTTGTTTTATTTGTTCATTCATCCCCAGTAACTGCTTTATCTTGGTCAGGGTCATGGTGGATCATGGGATGGAACACCATGCACACCCATTCACACATTCCTTCCCACACCTAGACCAAGGGGTATTTCTGAGGAACCAATCCACCTACCAACAAGTTTTTAGGAGATGGAAGAAAACCAGAGAACCTGCAACAAAACCCACAAAAAAATAGGAGGATGATGTGTAACTCCACACAGGACAGTAAGGGACCCAGATCCTGTGAGGTAGAAACTTTGCCCTTATTTCTTTCCTAAAGTTTACTCATATAAATAGTGTCAAGCATGTGTCTACCAGGTAGGGCCGGTGATGCAATGATGTGGGCTCATGATCATGGGGTCATGAGTTTAAATTAAGACCTCTGGGCATGGTCTCAACCAAAAGTGTGCCTTTGTCCACCCAGCAGTATAAATGGGTACCAGTAAATATTGGGAAGGTAACCTGTAATGGACTAGCATCCCATCTTGGAGGTGTTGAACTCCTAGTTGCTCCTAGGCTTGGGTGTAAAAGCCCACTTTACCTTTTTATGTGTCTACCAGAGTGCTATGTTTATTCTGAAACTGCTAACGTCACCATGACCGAACACATGTGATGGAAGTGTTCTTAGCATCTTTAGGACTGATGCATTGGTTACCAATTTGATGCCTGAGCTTGCTAGTTGTCTGACTGTCCCTGCACAGATGAGCTAGTCCAGCACTCCTGCTTCAAATACCAGTCACTAAATCTGTTTAATTCGTTGCCTGTCTGGCTTTCCGCATGTTTCCCTGAGGTTCATGCAGATAAAATTGCAGAATTTACATGAGCTAGCATGTGCTAGAATGCCAATTGGCTTCTGCTTCTATTTGTGCGGTGTACTATGAGGTCAGTGTGATTACTCTTGTCAAATGAGGTTAGAAGCTGTCAAAGTGGGTCTTGGGCCAACTGGTCCCTTTTTCGTGCACTAGCCTGGTGGCCTGTGGAATGCCCTTGCCTCAGTCTATTAATTCTGCAGCGCATCGTCTGTTCCAGGGTGAGTGACTATGAGTGTCTGCGAACAAAACAAATTTTCTGCCTTGATACACCAGTCTATTACTTCACTTAATACTAACTTGCAGGTTCTTTGCCCCTCAAGAATATATTGTAGCTTATTCAATGTGCTATATAGTAAGAATACAGTGATGTCATTAGGCATCATGGCATGTATTTTCCATTTTAATAAAGTCAAAACTATTTAATGACGAATCAGAGCCGTCAAAAGTTTTAAAACTAATAAGCTAATATTGGTGTAGGAATAAATTGTCAGACTTAACTTCCTATCCATACAATGTAAGTCAGCTTTCTGTAGCAAAATGAGCCGAATATAATATATAAAACAAGTAACACATATAGGCAACAAGGTAGCTCAGTGCTTAGCTTTGTTGCATCACAGCAAAAAAGATTCTGGGTTCAAACCTTATGGACAGCCTTTTACAGATCCTCTAGTTTCCTCCCACAGTCCAAAGAAAATGCACTTTAGATCAAATGGCTACTCTAAATTGCCCATAGGTGTAAATGTATGTCAGTGGTTGTTTATGCCTGCATTAGCCATGGAATAGATTCGCCCCAGCTTCCATCACAACCCTGAGGGATAAGTAATATAGATGATGGGTGGATGGATGGATGGATGGATGGATGGGTGAATGGATGGAATAACAAATGATAATTGAATCTCAGTTTAAGCTAATTCAGATGTAACTCTATGATTTTAATTGAAAGCAATAATGCTAAGAACATGCAGGGATGCTTCATAATTTTTGGCATACCATTAATATTTTAGGAAACCTCTCCTAAAAAGAAAAAAAATGCATTGTAGTTCTAAGTGTAACATATAATGATGGCTTTATATTTCTGTGTGCAATTGCATGAATATCTCCAATAGCTAAACTGTATGGAATGTGTATACAGTACCATGCTTTAGCCAGCCTTCAGGTAAACCCTGATTAATACACAAGGTGTTCATTTGCATACCCAGTAACATATAAATTCCTTTATAGAGCATCCAGAAGCATCCAGAAACATTCAGTATATTCTTATGTTCGGAAAGAGAGAGAGAGAGAGAGAGAGAGAGAGAGAGAGAGAGAGAGAGAGAGAAAGTGCTGCATGCTGCCACTCCATCATAAATACATATAATAATGATAGAGATAACAGAGCTTTGCTTTCAACTGCTAGTTTATTTTAAGTTACAGTAATGATTAGGGGGTTAATAAAAATAAGTAGAAGTTTAGCCTTTTTCTGTGGAGAAAATTCAACTGTTAGATTAGATTAGATTAGACCATCTCTCACCTGAAATCACCTGGGATTGGTTCCAGCTTCCCCTGCAATCCTGATCAATAAGTGTACAGATACTTGATGGATTTTCTCCTATCTAGTGAATATATTCACCTTACATGAAAGTATGGTAGCAGTCACCTGTGTGATCGCATGAACATGTACACCAATACTCAAATATAAGAAGCATAAAACCAGTAGAATGGCCTTAGAGACACTAGTAAAAGGATTTTTGGGCAACAGACAACAATTAGATCATACTTTAAAGAATGGCTTATACTAATACGAAGACATTTTACCATTTAGGGAAGCCACAGTTTTTTGAGATGAGGCAATTATAAAGTACTTACAGATATTCAGAGGTACAACGTTTCATGCAATGCTTCCATAAAAGACTCTCTTGCATATTATAGGCTGACAGTGCAAGAAATGATACAATCCTCTTCACTTTCTAAAAGTTTTTCAGTGACAGGGGAATAGAACCCATGTCAAAATACTGCTGGAGGGACCTATAGCAAATCACTGAAATAAATTAGGCTTTTACTAGGATTCCCCCTGTGCTGAAGTTTTTTGCAAGAAGTCTTTGAAACTTAGAGATTTCATACATATTCTGCCATGGAAAGGAGGTTCTCTCTCTCTCTCTCTCTCTCTCTCTCTCTCTCTCTCTCTCTCTCTCTCACACACACACACACACACACACACACACACACACACACACACACACACTTTACCAGGAATGGCAATGAATACCTCAGGCAACACTGGGATTTAGAAAACAACCAATATAAAATTCAGCTGTTTCAGCCTTCAAAACATTATATCTTTTATATTTTATCGCTTAACTTTGATTCCTCAAAGACAAGATATCAGAGCAGAACAGTGTATCATCTGACTGAATTTAATACAGAGTATAGTGTTGATCCTTGTAGTCATTTTACCCAGTGATTTAACTGCCTATTTGATCACCACTGCAACACTGACATACAAATCAGATACATATGTGACTGTTGGCTTTTAATATGTGATAATATCTATATGTGGAAAAACTTGCATGCAGTAATAAACGAATCATAGGAAAAACTCAAAAAATACTGAAACATGCATTACCTTTGACAAATTCACAGTAAATAATGCATGAAACATTAAAAATTATATTTGTAAAATCTTTGTTTGTGTGAATTTTGAAAATGCTGTTTACCAATATTCGCCTGGCCTTGCAATGATGTGGCAAGCTGTCCAGGGTTTAACCCACCTTCACCTGGAGATGGCTGGGATGGGGGCACTTTGGAAAATGTCATTAAAATGTATAATCACGCAAAAATTCCTGTGTTGCAGTACATGGTGAGAACTAGAAGGCTGCTAACAATGTAATGCAGTTGGTTCACAGCAAATTCAATGTACAGGATAGCGCTGGATTAACAGAATTATATCCTATGAAGTCCAATATTTGAATTCATGAATTTTGTGTTTTTGCTGTGTTCCCCCTTTTTCCAGTTTTCCTAATTTTCAGAATAAATAAAAAAATAAATAAATAAGTCAATGAATCAATCAATCAATCAATCAATCAATCAATCAATCACTCAATCATCCAACATGACAAAAGATGTCTGACCCATGAACTTTGTGTCTACACTGCTTGCACACGATACAATGCAGTTGAAACATGAAATTAAAGTATATGATACTAAAAATACCAAAACACATTCCAGCTCGCACAACATGACAATCCTATGTGTAATCTTATATATAGGGCTTATGATCTGAAAATGTGCTTTTTTAATAGTGGAAAGTGCTATTTTTCATGTTGATGAAAAGGCAAAAGAGGTTAGGAAAGGCAAGGAAATGGCAAGGGCCCTCGCCCGGAGTCGGCTGAGATGGGCGCCAGCCTCCCCGCGACCCTAATTAGGATTAAGCGGTTCAGTAAATGAATGAACGGAAATGGCAAGGACTCATCCATGTATCTTGGACAGCTGATCTAAACATCTGAAAATAGTTTTAAAAATAACTCGCTGAACAAGTGCACTTAGAAACCTTGGCCAAGCTGAAAAACTACGAAAATATACAGTACCCTCTGCTGGGCCTGCTGTAATGCCACATTTCCAAAAAACTCATTAAAAAAATTCCTGCCACCAGAGTTTGATCCAGATTATCTCCAAAATCTCTATGGGGTCTTTCTTTTCTAAGGCACCACCTCTGATAGAAATTTCATGAAAATCTGAACATAAACTTTTGCTTAATCCTGCTACCAAAACAAACAAACAAACAAAAAAAACAATAAAAACAAAAAAACAAAGGTGAAGCATAATCTTCTTGGCAGAGGTAATAATCTGCACATTCAGTGGATGCCCATTTACAGTATAATTGCAAGTAGTATGTATTGCTGCACTAAATAGAATTTGGGATGAAACTAGAGAATGCACTTTCTGAAGAAATTGCGGTGTGAATGCTGAAAGCTGAGAGGCTTAAGCTAAACTGGATAGCTGAAGCTGAATGAAGCCTGAAATGTTTGAAGTATGTGGAATATTTTAAAACATACTGAATAAAAGGCTTACGCACCCTTTCCCTCTGACAGCTGAAATCACTGAGATTCAGCTGAGGAGCACCTCACAAACTCCTGCCTCCTGTGGCCAGACCACAAGTCCTATCCTCAAAATGATGATACCATGAGACAGATAAGAGTGTTGTGAACACAGTGATTTTATGTGTGTGACTAAAACTGTGGTCATGGAAGCAGTTTGAAAAAGTGGTACTTTTTCCTTTCCTCAAACTGTGCAGGTCAGATTTATAATGTGAGTAGACGGGGCAGTTGGTTGGTGCTCCTATCGCTTGGAGGGGTCTGGAGAAAGTTTGCTTAGTCTGTTTGCTTAGTCTGACACATGTCTGCAATCAGCACAAATGTTCCTGTAAAATGGTGTAAAAATGATCTATGTAGAGTAAATCTTGTGGGAATGAGAGCGAGTTGAATAGAAACTTTTCACAAGATTTTCACAGCTCCTCTCCACTCTACCTGATGTCGCACACTCTAGTTTTGAGCATTTTCCCAAAACTTGACCTCAAACAAAGTTGAATATTTTGAAAAGTTTGAATGTTGATATTCTGAATGCCTGGAAGATGTGGAACATTTTGATGTTTGAATGGTCTTAATAGCTGAAAGTATGAATGAGTGGTGAAGAATTGAATATGTGTGAAAAAGTGTGAAAATGTGAAAATTTTGAACATTCCGTCAATGCATTTTAATGAAAAAAAAATCCTGGAAAGTTTGAAAGTTAGGAATGAGAAAAATAGACATCGGAATGTCCAAATTCAGCTGAACGTTTTGATGTTTGAATGACGTTTCTACGATGAAAAATGTGGAAGGAGATAGGTGCCAAAAAACCCGACGGAATAATAATAATAATAATAATAATTATAATGATAATAATAATAATAATAATAATAAATAATAATAATAAAGAATTTGTCCATAGAAGAACATAGGTTTGAATGCTTTAGGCATTCACACCAATGAACATAGAGAAAGGAACGCATGAGTATCACAGGAGATCCTCAGACCTACAGACATGCTGACCTTGGTGTTATCGCTGAGACCTCATGCATGATTGATAAATATGAAACCATAACCATCTTCTAAAGCTAGAGAATCTGATCTCATTAGAGATGCTGACGTGTGTGTGTGTGTGTGTGTGTGTGTGTGTGTGTGTGTGTGTGTGTGTGTGTGTGTGCGCGTTTGTGTGTTGTGTCACCATTAAATGACAGCAGTCGAGCTCTCTGTCGAGAACAGAGAAAAGCTTTGAATGAGCAGACTGTGTCATCATGCTTACCTGTCATGTTTGCATTCATTCTGGTTCTAATTTGCTAAGAGGAAGTGTAGTGCATTTCTATAGTATCTAGGAGCTGAAAAATTAGGAAAGAACACATATATATGCATATATACTGTATATAGATCTTAACATAGGAATGTTTTTCCTATTCTATCGATGAAAAAGTTTACATATTGGTTTTCACTTGTTAGGCCTTATTCGTACACACTTGTACACATTTTGCAAAATGAAGGGTGCAAATGATTCTGAAGGGCACTGTATCAAAATACAATATTTATGAGGATGAGAATTTAACTGAACAGGACAGTGGAACTGTTTTTAAAATAACTTTTCTAAGTAGCAACACTTGTCAAGTCTTTGTAAAATTTGCATACAAAGTCATCAGACACCACAATAAGAAAATGCTTTAAAATAATTTTGTTCTCACAGACATAGAAGGTATTTGGCTGAATTGTTAATCAATAGTAATTTCAACCCTGATCTTCTTCCTGAGGATAACGCCCCATAGATTTTTTCTTTATTTATTTTCATCCTATCCCTACATAGTGAGCACTAGAAGATAAATGACTCTTGCATCTTTAGCTGTTAATGTTACATTTTGATGACCTCCCAGCAGAGAACCATTGCCTGGAAGTGTGAAACCTGAAACCCGAGAAATCTTATTTCTGTCATATCAGCCTTTAATATTATTTCCACGTTGCAAGAGGTTGGACTGTTACAGAGCATTAAGCATTACGTACAAAGCATTAAGAGGTCATAAAATTCCTAGAATCATTATCCCAGCCTCCATAACTCACACAAAGCAATGCACCTATGAAACATTTAAAGGGGTTTCTAAACCTTTACACAGGAATTTTATGCAGTACGTGACCTTTAGAATGTAGACTAAGTATCAGAAAATAGCTTAAAAGCAGCATATTAGAAAACACCTTGGTTTAATTTGTAATAAAGTAATTGAGCTATATTCATCATGCTGTTGTGGCTTAGGATAGGCAGTAAACCTTTAGACTTCTTAGCACTGATGTTTTGTATTTGAATTAACATCACCTTACTTGCAAATTTATAACAGTTTGTGTGAAAGTGAAAGGTATGAAAGTGAAGGTTAAGGTTGGGGTGTGGTTAGTGATCAAATTTGATTCATCCACAATAAGACTTTGAAATAAAAATGCATTTTTATTTTAAAATCAGCTTGTGGCATTATTTTAATTTAATTACATTTAATTAAATGTAATTAAATCTAATTTAATGAATTAATTTAATTAATTTATTTATGGAAGACTACGGCTACATTTTGGTCTAAATTATTAATGCTTTTACAATTCAACCACATTAACTTTTGTTGGAGTTGTCAGGCTTAGGCAAGAATTGTGTTTAAATTCATGCAATTTGTCATAGGTTTAGGTTATGTTGTGTTGTTTTTTATTAAAAAAGAAAAAGAAACCTTAAATACATACATTAAAGATACCATGGAATGCACTTATTCATTTTTATTTTCATTGTATTTTATTTTCCAAACCACTTTATTTTTTATTAGGGAGGCTGGAGCCAATCGCAGCCACCTCAGGCTGAAGGCAAGGTCCGCACTGAACAGCTCACTGGACCATTGCTGGTCCAACACACACACACACACACACACACACACACACACACACACACACACACACACACACACACACACACACAC
>JAQMYF010000013.1:13122258-13135241 GCA_030014195.1 Neosilurus mollespiculum | reverse complement strand
ATATAAATGTATCAGTCACATGGAAAATGTAAGTATATCCTTACATTTATCAAACCTTCATGTAATGTGCCATTGATTAGAACATCCTGCTGGTGGAGCCTGTCTTAGTTACACCTGACATCCTCTTTGCTATTGATGTGTGGTGTCATCATGACAAGACCTAAAGAGCTTTCTAAGGCTTTTTTTTATGTGAATGCATGTAATTTTAAAAAACCTTATTTTTTTAAAAATAAATAATTCCCCTGTAAGAACAATCATCTACCAGTGGTGGAGACTGCAATTAGCTGTCATTTGATCCAGAGGAATGGCTGCCCCAGCTTATTAAGTACAAGAGAAGTCTGTCTGATATGATAAGAAGTCTGCAAGACCCCCAGAATCTCATTAGAGGATCTGCTGATAAAAACCCTGCAGTGTATTTTCATATTCACATATACTTTTATTCTGTTTCAACATTTAAAGAATCTTCTTCTTCTTTTGGGGTCACCACAGATTCACAGATCCACCACAGATCATCCTTAAAAAGATTCAATCAAAAGACCATAGGCAGTATAAGACTAAGACTGTAGACAATAATGCTGATGTTCCAGCAGCTTCTGGTTAATGGCAGTGCTTTGGCTTGGTGGTTCCTTGATTGTTTCAGACCATCCTAATCAATTTCCTCTGAGCTGAGGTTTTCAATCATCTTCTAGACCTTGACAAAGTGGTTGCACCTCCCAATACCTTGTACTTTTCAAACAAACCCCCTTTTATGTTGGCACAGACAAACTACCAGCTGTAGTTAGTCATGATTCCTAACAGCAAGTTCAGAGACCTTGGCAAGAGATGGAACTTTCAGCACCACTAAAATAATGACTGTGGTGATTTCAGGAAACATAAAATGTATTAAACCTTGTGCACTTAATTACTGTTTTTTTTCAAGTAAGGATGTATGATCTGCAGTCATTCTCTTCCAGGAAAAATCATTATAAGGCAATATTGTCATGTATGTAAACATCTGGCCTCAACAGTTTATGTATACAGTAAATTGCTTGTAACGGACTTGTACATATTAAGCAATATTTCCAAGTTCTTTGACTCTGAATGACCTTAATGAAGATAAAGCATTTGATCTAAGGATGTCTGGGTTAATAACATTTACGGCATTTGACAGCCACCCTTATCATTATAAAACAAGGGTCCAACAGTGGCAGCTTGGTAGTAATGGGGCTTGAACCCCTGATGTTCTGATCAGTAACCCAGAGCTTTAACCACTGAACCATGACTGCCCATTAATGACCCACTGGTCACTGAATTATCCTGCTACAAAAACACATAAGTTCAAATGCATTTTTGTCCAAACATAGATATGTAGTTAAAAGCAAAAATTGGTTAAATGAAAAGTGTAATGAGTAACCTAGGAATCATATTTAATTTAGATTTTTTAAGCACACCCATGATAATGTCAACTACTCAAGGGTAGCTTGAATACTTTAACCAGCATGGTTCATTGCCCACATTAAAGGCAGTGACACTAAGCATTGTTTGGATTTTTATTATTATTTTTGACTAAGAAGACATTGACATGTTATAATTGTGCATGCCAAGCTCATAGCATTAAAATCTAGAGGAACTGAAAATTCTGTGGAAAATGATGACATAGTTTAAAAGAAACTAGACTATCTTTAAATAAAAACACCTTGTAATGCAATATAAGCTTGTAATAGCCCAGATGTTAATATGGCATGTTTTGTATGTGTGTGTGTGTGTGTGTGTGTGTGTGTGTGTGTGTGTGTGTGTGAGAGAGAGAGAGAGAGAGAGAGAGAATTAACTTGAAATATGACACAGGGAAGGCAGACGCACACACACACACACACACACACACACACAAAGAGTACACATGATTTTCTTTATGTGCAGTAGACACAGTTTGTATTAACCGTATATCACCATTTGCATCCACATCATTGGTCTGATGGCTCATAATGAGAGAGATCAGTGTGCATGCATGTGAAAGAAAAAAGGCGCACTTATCAATTGCTCATGTGCATGTGCTCTGTGTAGCTTGTAAACCACACTCTCTCTCTCTCTCTCTCTCTCTCTCTCTCTCTCTGTGTGTGTGTGTGTGTGTGTGTGTGCGTGTGTGTGTTTATCATCTATTCTGCAAAGCAAGGGTATCATTAAATTCCCAAATGCCTATTTCGCTATTTATTCTGATGAATAAACAGCAGTGGCCAATAATCAGAGGATTTAGCTTTACAGCTAAGCATAGTTTAAATCATTTGACATAATTGCACTTAATGATTGCCCTTACATTTACTATTCAGAAAAAAAGATGCATTGTATAATTTTTTTTAAGCGGATATCAAACACATTTATGTATCTACCTCTATACTAATTTGCATCCATCTCTATATCATCATCATCATTTTCTGAACCACTTAATCCTAATTTGGGTCTCGGGTAGGCTGGCGCCCTCAGCTGACTCTGGGTGAGGGCAGAGTACACCCTGAACAGCTCGCCATGCCATCACAGGGAAGAAACACGCTGACAGCAATGCAGCCTACTCTTTATGAAAGTCAGCAATGGTTCTTTTACATGCCTCTCACCATAGACAGTGAGAGACATAGCTGGCCTTTGATGACCCAGTTAGCTGCACTGGGGGGACAACAGTGACAACCCGGTGATAGTGGGGCTTGAGCACCCGACCTTCAGATCAGTAAGCCAGCACCCTACCACCATGCCACCACTGCACCCACCTCTATAATAATTTATTATAAACAGTATTTGTGAGACTCTTTTTTTGAAAATAGATGAATGCAAATATTCAGTCGTGGGGTTTTTTCCCTATCAACTTTATAGCTGGACATATATTTACATAATATGTGTGTAAAATGATTGCCAAACAGTCATCAGTAATTAAAGCTATTTATGTATCATGCCATTAGACCCTAGAAGAACCTGCATTCAAATAGTACAGAGCATCTGTTAAAGACACTTCTAATGATACAGCAGAATCTCATTTAAAATGAGGTGCATACATAGTTTTTGTATGACTCAGTGTTTTGCACTTTTGCCACACAGTGAGAAATTTCAGGGTTTGGATCTTGACCAAGAGCTTTTCTGTGTGTGGTTGGCATGTGCTTCTCATGCACATGTGGATTTCCTCCAGGTTATTTAATTTCCTACCAGAGTACAAAGACATACATATTAGGTCATATGGCTACTTTAAATTGCTCATACCTTTGAATGCCCATAGCAACCAATAGAGTGGTGACCACTTCGGGGTGTACCCTATGTCTTGCCTGAAGTCAGATGGTATTGGCTCCAGCACCTCATGTGACTCTGATGGATTACAAATAAAAATAATGGATGGTTACGTTCATAGTCCATACTAATTTACTCAAAATGAGTTTTCAATACAAGGCAAGAGCACCTGTTTCAAAACATTGTTTTAGACACTGTTAGACAAATACACCGATCAGCCATAGAACCACCTGACTGGTCTGCGATTAGGCATTATTATAGACAACAAAAGGCAATGCACACATTGTTCTGATACCCTTCTATTATAGCCTGAATTACCAGTTTCAGTAGTTTATCCTACAGTAGCTCTTCTGTGGAGATCAGACATATTAGCCTTCCCTCCCCATGCGCATCAATGAGCTTTGGGCACTTTTGCCAGCTCGCTGGTTGTCCTTTTTCGGACCACTTTTGGTAGGTACTTACCACTGCATACTAGAAACAGCTCAAAAGACCTGCTGTTTTGGAGATGAGTAGCCCCATTAGTTTAGCCATCATGATGCGGTCAAAGTCACCCAGATCCGTACACTTGCTCATTTTTCCTGCTTCCAACACATCAGCTTTGAGGACTGACTTTACTTTCGATCTAATACGTCCAACTCCTAGGCATGTGACATTGTAATGAGATAATCAGTGTAATTCACTTCACCATCTCTAGTCATAATGTTTTTAATGTTATGGCTGATTGGTGTGTGTATATGTTGTGTGCTCCAAGTGCCAAAATCAAAACTTTTCAGTGGAGATTTTTTGCGTTCTAATAAATAGTCTCAACATTTTTAATTAATTTATAGTTATATATAATCATATAAAAAATACATGAAACACCTGAGTTAAGTCTTGTCACATTGTTTTGGAACTATTACAGAACACAGGATAAGGTGATGTATAATATTTGTGCTTTTACTGTATAGACCTCCTTAATAGTTTCTACACAGGAACATTGTGGTCTGCACGGGACTGCTCTGCTATCTGGGGAATTAAAAATTTCTCCTGAATGCTTTAAAAATGGAAAAACAAACCAAAAAAACTTTACTTTAGTTAAAAAACTTTAGTTTGCTTTTCTTGTATTTTCGCACGGTCTATACTAGAATTTGCCAGTTTAGTTCCCTGCCACTTAACCCCAACTGCCCTCTGGGTGCAGGTTTTCTCCACAGTTTCTGTGCCTAGTGACTGTGTGTGCTCACTACTAGTGAAAGGATGGGTTAAATGCAGACATCAAATTCACTGTTCACTGTTCACAACGTATGTGTGTGTGCGCGCGCGTGTGTATGTATATGTGTATGTGTGTGTGTGTGTAGTGAGAGTTTTAACTATGATACTTAATCCATAGTTTAATAATGATTTATTTTGTGGCTATCTGTGGCTACCAAATACAGTCTTGTTTATGTAATGCTCTGAGGAATCCAGCATTTTGGTTCCCAAAGAAAGTTTAAAAGTAAAAAATGTTAGAGGAGCATTATTTGAGACAGTCATGACAGTGGATGAACATTATCTAGTGGGACCTAAAAGTATGTCATAAGTCAAATCTTATCCACAGAACACTAGTGTGGATGCTGTATTGTTATTTTATTCCAGCCAAGCTGTAACCACATGTGATACTTCTTGTTTAATAGGATGGTTTCAGCCCTCAAATGACCACTGAGTCTATCACCTCTGACTCTTGCTTGTACTGACCGGAAAGCTGCTACCACACCAGACCTTTGTCAATAAGACTCTGAACTCTTATAGTACTCCAGTACTTGTGTAAAAGGGGAAGCAGAATGACTCCAGAACAGTATGTGGCTGAAATGTTTTTGGTGCAATAACAAGGCAGACATTCAGTTATTTTCTGAACCGTTTAATCCTAATTAGGGTTGTGGGGAGGCTGGCGCCCATCTCAGCCGACTCTGGGCGAGGGCAGAGTGCACGCTGGACTGCTCACCAGGCCATCACAGGGCAGAAACACGCTGACAGCAATGCAGCCTACTCTTTATGAACGTCAGCAATGGTTCTTTTACATGCCTCTCACCACAGACAGTGAGAGACATGGCCGGCCTTTGATAACCCAGTTAGCTGCACTGGGGGGACAGCAATGACAGTGGGGCTTGAACCCCCACCTTCGGATCAGTAAGCCAGCACCCTACCACCGGGCCACCACTACTAGACAGACAGTGTTTTTCGATTTACAATTTACTTAACCAGTTTTGTAAACCTCTAGTGCTTTCCCACTGTTTGTTAGTTTGTTTGTAAGCAAAGTCCTGACAACACACCTCTAAGACTTTTGGGATGTCAAGGTTACAAAACTATGGATATAGACATTTCATATGTTAAAAATGCCATTCATTTACTCATCAAACTGCCTAATCCTACTATGCTTACAATGAAAAGCCAACAACGGGTGAAGGCGGGATACACCCTGAACAGCTCACCAGACCATCACAGGGCCAACACACAAACACGCACACACACAACCATTCTCACTCACACCTAGGGGCCATTTGGAACAGACAATTACCCTAATGTGTATGTCTTTGAACTCGAACCCAGGACCTTATTACTGTGAGGCGGACATGCTTATCACTATGATAACAATGCACTCTGAACAGTTCACCAGACCATCACAGGGCCGATACACAAACACACACACACACACACACACACACACACACACACACACACACACACACACACACACACACACACAAAACACACACAACCATTCATACTCACACCTAGGGGCAATTTGAAACAGCCAATTACCCTAATATGTATGACTTTGGACTCAAACCCAGGACCTTATTTCTGTGAGGCGGACATGCTTATCACTATGCCACTATGCTAATGTTAAAAAAGAATTTCTTATATCTGAGAAATAAACTGAAATAGACCCAACATATAATGAGGGACAGAGCGAAAACAATATAGACACTTTTAAATGGCATATCCTCCCCTTTGGCCTTTAGTGACCTTAAAAGGTCAAAATCAAGGTCACAGGATTTTAAGCACATATATCTTTAAAACGAGTGCTGATAGAAATGATATTACTATGCTGCTAAATTACTATTTAACTGCTAAAAATGTTTTCAAATGAATCTGTCTTTAGAGGGAGCAATCAAAAGGCCATAATAAAGGCTGCATGATGAGGGAGCAAGCATGTGAGATGAGCAGATGGGACTGATAGTAAGCCCTGAACAGCTTTGTTTTTTACTACAAGCTCCAATAAAGGCAGAACGATAGCAGCCTGGCCAAATTAATTGTTCCCAATTTCAAAGCTTCACTCAAAACTCAAACAAGGCCTTGGGTTTGTCAGTGATGGCCATCTTGGTGAGTGTCAGGGCAGGGGTATAATGGTGGTAGAGGTTGGGAGCTGGAGATGTGGTGGTCCCATTAACTTTTGGAGTGCTTGTCACCTCTTGGCTTGAGCCGCTGCTTCTCATAATGTATGTTAAGAAACACTTGCTGTTGGATTTGGTGAAGGCTAGAGTGCGCATTTATGGTCTAGAAGGCTTTTATGGTGGTGTCTGAGTCTTACCAAATCCTTATTGTCAGCTTACTGTAGAACCTGGTGAGCGGTGGTGCAGAAGAATATTTGGGAGACAGGTAGAATGCTTGCAGAACTCCAGGCTTGTTATTAACTCGCACCATGGTTTTCAGCACACTTTCCAAAACTCAATCAAAAAACACAAACTGACTAAAAAGGTTCCTTTGTGAACTTGAGCCTTCCCTCTGATCAATTGCATGCTCCATTGTGTGTGTGGGAATGTGTTGCATGCTCTGCAAATTCACTCACTCTCGCTTGCTGGCTATAACTGCCACACTGAAAGCACAAAAATAAATAAATAAATAAATATACTTGTGATATAAGACACAGGTGAGAATCATCTTGCATTACCTGCCAACTCAGCCTGCCTTCTCTCCATTCACACCTGACACTTGACCACGCTCCAGCCACAACACAGTTGGTTTTCATATCAGTACTGTTACCACCAAAACCTTTATAAGTATAGGATGTCCTTCAGAATGCTTACTCCTGTATGTGAGTGTCAATGACCCCTGCACAGGACGTGATGATAGTATACATTCCCATCCCATCTTTTTTATTTCTCTTTAAATTTCCTAACACTTGATCTCGGACTTTTCCACTTTCTACAAATTGGTTATCATGCATGCGTAAGATCTTTCCTCTAATCATGTGACCATGTTATTATTATTGTACAGACACAGAACCAAAACAAGATGTAAAACAGGTAATTAAGAGAAACTAAGACCCTGAGCTGGGGTAGTTTCACTGGGAAACCTTTGAATTTAGCCAAAATAAACTAATAATTGAAGACAAAACACATCGGCTGTTTACTAGTAAATGTGTAGCTTAAACTGTTTTTTCCCCCTTTTTTCCCCCCAAAATTTACTAGGCAAGCTATGTCACATCATCATCATTATATTACTCTGATATTCCAGACATGTACTGAGCAACAAAGTCAGTTGCCGTGATTGAGGCCTATTTGAATAAGCCTTCATATCTGTGTACATTTAAATTAACAGTCACGCATTAGCAGCTTACATGGTGTTATGTGTCATCCAGTTTTTAATAAAACATTTTATATATTTATTTATTTTAGGCTCTACAGAATTTGGTATTTGAAAAGATATTGTTTACAGACTGGTTGTGTGCCTGGCCTGTATAAGTCTAAAATAATAATAATATATTATCAAATCTCTTTGACCGTTTGATTTCTTTTACTGAGGGCAAATTAAAGTAGTCATATACAAAGATCACTTGCTTGGGGCTATTTTTATTTTGTTGCATATTTTTCATCCTCATGCTGTTACAGTGTGTAACTATGAACAAGCCAAAGGCATCATTTCAAGCCAGAAAACGAGACTTTGGTTATGAACTTGGTCTTGAATCACACTTTGACTTTCATCTGAACTTGGTTCACTTGCGACTTGATGTGTATAACATTTCTGGCTCTATAAAAACATGAGCAAAAACCAAGTACATCGGAATAACCAAAGCAACACAGTAAACGAATAAAATTTTTATTCACAGTGTGGACTTTGTATGTCAGTTAAGTGAGTGCCATGCACAGTTATTTATTGCAGGGATATTTGTTCAAGTTCACAGGATTAAAAAAATAACACCAAGAGAAAGCGTGATGTGAAGAGCTTTGTTGGTCAGGCTGTTTTTATAGCTGTTTAATGTTCAGTTGAAGTAACCAAAGGATGAGTCAGAAAACAAGCATTCTTTCTTACAAAATGCCACATTTCTTAACTATATCCAGTGGTGATATTTTTACAAGAATTTCCAAGATAGTCTGAGTAAATCCAGATGTATTATGAGAGGATTAATTAGGCCATTCTTTTTTTATTCCTTGTTTGGCAGATTCCTATTATGCAAACCCCAGACAAGAGAGAGGTAAAAATGTCAGTACGATTGTACAGGCAATATATATCACCGGGGCAGTGGAACCCGGTGGTAGGGTACTGGCTTACTGAGCCGATGGTCAGGGGTTCAAGCCCCACTATCACCGAGTTGTCACTGCTGGCCCCCTCAGTGCAGCTAACTGGGTTATCAAAGGCCAGCCATGTCTCTCACTGTCAGTGGTGAGAGGCATCTAAAAGAACCATTGCTGTCGTTTGAAAATAGTATGCCATTAGATAGCCGTCAGCATGTTTCTGCCCTGTGATGGCCTGGCGAGCTGTCCAGGGTGTACTCTGCCCTTGCCCAGAGTCCCTGCGTCCCTAATAAGGATTAAGCGGTTCAGAAAATGAATGAGTGAATATGTGTGTGTGTGTGTGTATGAATATTGCCCTTTCTTGTATTCTTAAAGAAGCCTGAACTTGTGGTTTGACTACATTTAATAATTTTAATACAGTAGTCAGCGCTGAGCTGATGGCGTACGTGTAGTACTTTTCGTACTATGTATATTCTGTTGAAACTATTCTGCTGGTCCAAAGAGACCACTGACACATACTGTCTCAACGTTTTCCATGCCATTCAAAATGGAGGTTGTCCCAAAAATACTTCCAGACATTTGTATGAGCACACAGATCGCTGGACTTGAAACAGTGGCTTGGTTCCCTAGGCAACACCTTCGACGGGCAAGTATGCGTGCACAGATGTACATGATGTTGTTACAATAGCTGCCATGAGAGGGCAATGAAAGGATCGGTGTGATGCCAAAAAAGTACCAGTTTTTAAATTCACTCTGCAAGTTAACACCGGCGGGATAAAAAAAGATGTTTTTCCAATTGTATTATTTATTTATTTATTTTAAAAAAAAAATTTGTGAACATAATTGTGAAATGTTTTTGTGAATTTAATTGTGAATATTAACATTGGAGGATCCGTGAAACAAGTAATAAAAAAAGAGTGGCCTAATTATTAAATTATTAAAACATACTCCAGTATATATATATTTTGCAGGCTTCCTTATGTTGTATTGTTTTGGCAGTAATGTTTGAACTGTTGTTTTTTAATCGTAATGCTCTATGGCTCCCTTATATTTTCATTTAATGATAATATATAAAAATAATGCATTGAAATAGTCTTTTTCCTTTGTTTCAGTGGAAACCTGAGGGATTCATTGGCATGTAGAATAAAAATCTTTAGTTAAAGTTTGTTGGTGATTGTAGATGCTAAAGTATACGACCTGGATCATTAAGTAAATCCGAGAATTCCTTTGATAAAAATTATAGTTAGAATTCTTATTGCAAAGCACAGTGACAGAGTAACCCCGGCAATGCTGGTTAGTTTGATTAGCATGTTTTACGTTGTTGAACTAGCTTGATATTTAGCAACTAAAGAAGGGATGCTTTAAATATAATGGTAAAAAAAACCCAGCTAATTTTGCTACAGTGTATATATTGTATATTTTCTAAACATTATAAAGCAGTTTTTTCTCGTGTGTAATAAAATAGACCGGTGTGATTTCAGTCTAAGTCATTAAATGTAGGCGGCATGGTGGTGCAGTGGTTGGCACTGTCACCTCACAGCAAGCAGGATTCTTTTATGCATTTACATTCAAAGCACACTCAAACCATGGAAAGATGCTTCCATGTCTTATATTTACTACTTTTTTAATTCACCTCTCTTCTTTCATTCCCTATTGCTTTGTTAACAATAAATACAGCTCTTGAAATTTCCTGCTTGTAAAACTAGTGCTAATGTTTATAAAAACACTTAAAAAGAAACTCTGATGTTTAATGCTGCTGCTTTTAAAATGCTTTTTTTAATTTACTTCTTTGTTGTGTCCTTGGCCATGTGCAAGAATTCTCAAGATTGATGTACTGTTAACTGTCTGGGTCTCCAAGCTGATGAGGTTTGTCTCTTTATCTGTAAAAGGCTAGGATACATGTAACATTACCTGCAATAAGGTCAGAGTCCCAAGTAAGACGGGAACTTTCTCATCATCCATCATATCTGCACTCCAGTGCCGTAAACTGATGTTCCCATTTTCTCTTCAGCTGCCACATTCATTTGTAATAAGCATAGAAGAAGGACAGAGAAAAGAAGCTTGCACTGACAAAAGAGGATGGGTCAGACAGCGAATGTGAAGAGCAGCTCTATTGGGAAATCTCAAGACTGTAGAGGTCACTGTTTAGATGCTATGCTTTTCAGGGGGAATCACCTTGAATCAACCAATCTTGAATGATTCACAGGGTCTGCCTGTGTTCAAAGGAAGAATATTTTTCCTGCATACTCACTATTTAGCACTGTTGCCTTACCGTGAGAAGGTTCGGTGTTCAAATCTTGCATTTGACATGGTCCTTTCTGTGTGGAGTATGCATGTTCTCCCTGTGAATGCGTGGGTTTCCTTTGGGTACTCTGTTTTCCTCCTCCAGTTTAAAGACATGCACATTAGTTTAACTGGCTACTCTAAATTGCCAATAAGTGTAAATGTGAGTGTGAATGGTTGTTTGTCTCTCTGTTAGCCATGCAACAGACTGGTGACCTGGTCATGGTGTACCTCACCTCTCACCTGCAAACAAATGGGACTGGCTCCAGCTTTCTTTGCAATGCTGATAGATAAGCGGTGCGGATAATGGATGGATGGATGCATAGCTGGATGATGCAAACCACCTGAGTGAGTTTATAGGCTAATTTATGGTACAGTGTTTGCTGCTTTCCGTGTTTCCTTCACATCTGAATTGAGCACACTTTGCATGCACCAGGAGCGCCGTTTACATTATGTGAACAAATAATGATGTGCATTGTAACTATAATTCAACATGGTCTCAGGCTGTTTGTGCATTTTACAACGTGACAGAAATGGTAACGGGCAGCTTGTTGTCAGGGGATATTTTGAACTTTGCTGACTTTCTGAAAAGCCATTACAATGGTTGTTAATTGGGAGGATAGCATACAGCAACCTGCTTTGTTTGGTCCTTGCATCCAGCCATGCAATTAGGCTGATTTTGAGCACTACACTGAATTGAATAAGATTTAAAAAACACATGCATATCTATCCATCCATCCCTCCATCCATCCATCCATCCATCCATCCATTCATCCCAGGGGTCATTTTGCATTATTATTATTTTTTTTAATGAAGGTCTCACAATGATGATGTGTTTTAGGTTAGTTGATTTATATATTATTCAATGTTAATAGTCTGAACTTCAAGTCCAAATTTTCAAAGTTGATACAAAATAAGAAAATTTGGCATAGAAAAGGGTACAGACTGAACATGTGTGACCCAGCTGCTGTAATTATGAACGTATAGACAGAAAATAGAGCAGTCCTCATTGTTCCCTTACTTCTGGAAACAGTATACAGTGCAATAAGCCAAGGATTTCCTCTGGGATCTGAACTTAAAACCTGAGATTTTTTAACCAATGTTCTGTACTGTGTACAGAAGGAGACAAATAAACAAGCAGAAGAAAAGAATGAAACAGTGAAACTGTCAGTAGAGTTTTATCCTTTTTATTAAGAGCTCATTTCATGTCAAAGCCCCAATTTATCAGCAGGGAGGGCACACCATCACATTAGTATCCTGTCAGCTGTTCAATAGGAAGGCATGCAATTTCAGCCAACCCATAACCCCGATTAAAACAGGCACAGAGAATACTACTCACTTGCCCTTTTTGTCAATGATTATTGAGTCCAGAGGCCTGAAGGTGCAAGTGTGTAATTCAGATTGAGAGCATATTTAGTGTCTAACCAGAAATACATTTTACATACATCTGGATTAAACTATTAAGATTTTAGAGACATTTAAATAGCAAAGACAGGTATGTCCATCTTATATATTCTAAACTAGCTGAGACTAAAGCTTAATGCTGCATAATGTATTTGAACTAACTTCTGCTTCACACCCCACCCCCACCTCCCAACAGAGGCAGAGAGAGTCAAATAGATAGCTTATTTTATTTTCTGTGTGTGTGTGTGTGTGTAAGTCACACTGTGACACAGCCATCTTTCTTGGTTCTTCTTCTTCGTATGCTGAGCCACATGTACACCATATGGAGCTTGAGTTGTGTAGTTTTTATTTGATTTTAGCTGGAACACTATTCCCTTGCATCCCACATGCTATTCATTGCCCAGTCTTCTAAATTGGCTATATTTCCACTAATATTCACATCTGAGGTCTACTAATACACAGAGTGAGGGTTAAACCTCAGCTTGGAGTTGGGTTGCACTCTGCAAACATTTCAGAGATACGCAGAATTCATAGTGATGGAAACACCAATACATCATGCTCAGCAAAGAGATTTCAAATCCT
>JAQMYF010000013.1:13070235-13080318 GCA_030014195.1 Neosilurus mollespiculum | reverse complement strand
CTTCCATATACATTTGTTTTGTATATATATATATATATATATATATCCTACTCACTACACCATAGGTATTTCTTAGGAGGGGCAAGGAGGTAGGGTGAGCTTCTGCAACCTCTTAATCTCTTCAACAATGAAAAAGTCCATTAACTCATTATCTGCATTGCCTATCCTGTTTTAGGGTTTAGGGTAAACAGCTTGCTAACACAGACCCCAACAACTATTTACATTCACATCCACACCTTTGGGTAATGCAGAATAGCCAGTTAACTTAACGTGCTAGTTAAGAAAACATGTTTGGACTGTGAAAGTTAATTAATCACCTGGAGGAAAGTCCAGGTGATACAACTTTCTCACAGAAACACCCTTGCTGTCCATGGGGAGGTGTTACTCATCACACCACAGTGGGTCTGTCAAAGTGAAAAAGAAAATGAAAAGAATTAAACATTTTCAGTGGATGTACTTTTTTCACATTAATATACCTTTATTGATAAAATGGTATTTTCCTTCTCTTTCCTTCTTGTCAATCACCTACATATCTTTGACCATAATGACACCAGTTTGAGTAATTTGTGTCCCTTTACCCCACTATTTGATAACAGCATTAATTTCTTTGCTATCTGGTCACTTAATTGTCAGTAGAGCAATCACTGTAATTTTTAAGTTAATCTCTAAAGTTAAAAACCACCACTTGGCCACTTCCCTTTTTCTATTTTTCATTAGTCACTAAGTGTAACTGAACTCAGTGTAAGTTTTAGTATTCTTCTGACCACTCTGTAAAAACTGACATTCTTATAGGTATGACTTATCTAAAATCTGATCTAAAATAATTGTAGTTAAAAGTAAAGATTAGTAATCATTTCAGAAAACCTAAGAAGGAATGCCATGCTAAATTCTATAGAACAGACATGGTTAAAACAATCTTTAAAAAGTAAACTTTCCGTTTATGCCTTAAATAATCATATAATAATGGAAAAAATAGAGTTACCATACTGGCAGAGGAGAAAAATAAAAAAGAATAGGCTCGGTTCAAAAGGTATATCTTCTCCAAAAAGAATTATTTAAGATTCCCCATTGATTTTTTTAAATCCCTAACGGAAAAAAAGAAAAGAAAAATGCTATTTCAATACTGGCACTTTTTCACAGTTAGTTGGTTTATTGGAGGTCTAGTTAGTAATATTAGTGAAGTGAAGGTTTAGTGAAGTTCAATGAAAGTTAGAGAAGAGGAGAGTTCCAAGCAATCAGATTCCAATTGTTTAAATAAGTAAATACATTAGCAGATCATCAATCTGGTTACTTGTTGAACCAGATTTTGTAGTGTGAAGTTCATTAGTGAAGAGAAATGCAGCTTAGTATATTTTTAAGAAGGCTTCATATATTCTTAGATATACTAATTCTTCCTTTATTTTTTAATTATGTCTGTTGAGCGATCTCTATAGAATACACAATGTATAGTTAAATGTATGTGGATACCTGACCATCATGCCCATATGCAGGTCTTCACCAAACTATTGACACACAGTTGAAAGCATGTTATTTTATGGAATGTCTTGTGTACTGCAGGTTTATTTTTTAACTGAAACTAAGAAATACAACCCTCTTTTAGTATGAAAAGCAACTGTGCACAAAATGAGCTCCATTAAGACATAGTTTAGCCTGACTTTAAACTTACTGAACAGCTTCTAAATGAATTGTAACATCAGTTGTTCTCCAGCCTTTTTTTTTTTATTTTTTTAACCTGATATCACTGTCAAAACTCACTATGCACTTGTAAGAGAATGGGAAAAAATTCCCACAGCCATGTTTTAAAATCTAGTATAAACCCTTTCCAAATGAATCGAGAATGTGGGGACAAACTGCGTGGATCCTTTTCCCTCTGTCAATCCTAACAGTACGATTTGGCCAACATGGATCCAGCAGACTTAAACCAGTGGAGGTCCGAACTGGAGTAACATGGAATCATGCTGGGGAAACAACAAACTCAGATGGAGGATGTTCGTAAAACCATGGCAGTCATGTCCATAGCCATCACCTATCTTGCTGCAAAGGTACAACAACTTCAACTCTCTCAAAACCCACAACCACCTGCTCCAGCACCAGCCTTGTCACAGCCCACTCCTCCAGTCTCCGAATCTCACCTGCCTCCTCCTGAACATTATTCAGAGAAGACAAATGTGTTCCACTGGGTGATCATTACAATGCTGTATCAAAACTAAATGCAGCTCTGAGCTGACTCCAGAGGGATATGCAGCACTTGTATGAGCAGCAGAATCAGCTTATGAAGAAGAAAGTTCCCCCTGCCAACCAAGCCTGGGTCATTCCACCCAGCACAAAAAGCTCCACCAAAACAGTACCTCCACACCAGTCCAGGGAGTCAACCCATGATTTAATACCCAACTCTGCTTCCTCATCACCTTCTCCATCTTGCAGAATCAGTGCTCAAGCAGTTCCTCTGAAATCTTCCTGGAGTTGTCAGCTTCCCTGGGTAGAATACTCCATTAACTCCCTCCCTTCTGCCTCCACAGGCCTGTCTCCCTTCGAGTGTTGTCTTGGATATCTACACCCCGTTTCCCTCTCTAGAGGAGGAGGTCGGGGTACCGTCCGCTCAGGCCTTTGTTCATTGTTGTCGTCAGACCTGGAGGAGGACACAGACGGCTCTGCAACGTTCAGCCAGGATGAAGCATCAGGTGGATCAACACTGTTCTAAGGCACCTCCCTATCATCAGGGTCAGCGTGTCTGGCTCTCTACCTGGGATCTGCCCCTCAAGGTGGACTCCCAGAAACTGGCTCTCCGTTTTATTTGTCCATACCCCATTGTGAATGTTGGGAGTCCTGCTGCTGTGTGGCTTAAGCTCCCCCCAACCCTCCACCGCATCCACCCCACCTTCCACATTTCCAGGATTAAACCTTTCCGTAGTAATCAGCTCTGCCCAGTTCCCAAGCCCCCTCCCCTTCAACGGCTCATCAATGGATTGGGGGTCTTTACAGTTTGGAGGTCTTTTGGAGGTCCTTTGCCGGGGCTGTGGTCTTCAGTTCTTGGTGGACTGGGAGGGCTATGGACCGGAGGAGAGGTATTGGGTTCCTGATTGGGACATTCTGGATCATGGACTTGTCAGGGACTTACTGTGAAAACACCCACTCCCCCTAGTTAAGACGCCAGGAGGCGTTCGTAAGGGGGGGGGTTACTGTTAGTACTACAGCTAGTTAGTATTTTGTTTTCTGGTATCATGTGCTTTTGCTTGTCCCCTTTGGCTTTCCACAGACTCATTATTATGCTCACCTGTGTCTGGTTGCCTGCTTCACTAATCTGCCTGTTTAAGACCAGCATTTCCCCACAAGCATTGCCAGGTCTTGCCAGAGTTTTCTCCTGTGCCTTTCCAGTGTTTGTAAATCTGTTGCCTAGTAGTTTTTGACCTTGCCTTTTCCTTGACCATTCTTGCTAGTTTCTGGCCAAAAAAGTTCCTAAAAATAAACACTGCCAGTCAAACACTACATTACTGATTTCTTAATAGCAAGTTCACTTATTTAGTAAAGCAGTTACTGTGAAAGCAAAATTTTATTTCAGCAAATATGTGCAGAATTGTTCATTCCTTTGTATAAACAGTCAGAGTTTAATTTTTATCGCTGAAGCATGTGTTCAGACAACACTCCAAAGGATTTACTCTAATGTGGATTGTCAGGATTTACAAAAACTTGTGGAGTGTACGCCAGCTTGGGTACACACGCTTGTTAGACAAAAAAATGTGATGTACGAAGTACCAAAAAAATATGAAATTCATTGTGACTGCTTTTTTTTAATTAATAAAGCCAACCAACATCTTGTCAGGAATCCACAAAAAACGAATGTGTCTTAAGATTTTGATGAACACAAAGTTTATCCTGGTTGAATGTACTGGCATATGCACAAGAACTTTGCTTATATTACCTATGAAACAGAACTTTAGCTGTGTTCCACATAATTGGGTGAACTACCTCATGATATTTTACACTCGTCACATATTAAGAAGTATCATGTATCTGTCTGTGTGTGGATGAAACATTATGGACATAAATTATGTGCACAGATGCCCCGTTCTCTTGGGGATCAGGTCTTCATTTCTTCCATATACATTTGTTTCTCTCACAGCTGCAGTCATTCAACCCTGATAAATTGACTAGGGGGAATGACAGAATTTATAGATATGGAACTGTATACTTGTTAATGTTCCCAGTGGATATTGCTACTACCACCTGTTGCTATCAGTCTTGCCATGCCCTTGTGTTCTCTTTGGCAGTGGAACAGTCAATACCGAAATTTCACCCACACTGTCAAGATTGGCAACCATAAAGAAATGATATCCAGTCTTACCTACTGATATTATATTCTTTCTCATACATATATATATATATATATGTGCACTCAAATCAAGAAGTCAGGCACACTTGACACAGTGATGTTCTTATCACTCAGTGTCAGCAAGACTAATGACTAATTGATTTCAGTAATCAAGATGATGGTGGAGACCAGTTATAATTGGAAAAGGCTGCTCTGGACACCTCTAATTAGGTACTTTTAGCATACAACACAGTCTATTATCAACTCTGGGATAATTATAGGCTTAAGGCAATGGTTCACCAAGCAATTGCCCTTGCCTCTAATAGAGGACTAATTTAGAGTTAAAACATAAGAGACTTCGAGACAGAGGGGCAGTGATGGCTCAGTGGTTAAGGTTCCAAGTTGGGGATTCAAGTCCTAGTACCACCACTTCCACTGTTGGGCCCTTGAGCAAGGCCTGAAACACTGAACTGTTCAGTTGTGTAAAGGAGATGAAAAAGTTGCTCTGGATAAGAGCGTCTGCCAAAATCCCATAAATGTAAATGAATAAGTTCTTAAGTGGATTCAAGCATTCGGTGGAACATTTGACAATTTCTCCCCTTTTCCTTTATTTGCCAATATTGTGTAAAATGTATTAGCATTTTTTTTTCAAATGTGTGTGTGTTTCTATATCAGTCATTTTATATCAGTGTGGGTTGTGTGCAAAGAGTTAACAGCTTCAGATTGTAGGGGCCACTAACACCATGCAAAATTATAGTATTACTACTACTACTACTACTACTACTACTACTACATAATTATAATAATAATAATAATAATAATAATAATAATAATAATAATTGCCCTGTGATGGCCTGGCGAGCTGTCCTCTGTCCTTGTCTAGAGTTGGCTGAGATGGGCGCCAGCCTCCCCATGACCCTAATTAGGATTAAGTGGTTCAGAAAATTAATGAATGAGTAAATGAATGAATAATAATAATACTGCCATGCGATGGCCTGGTGAGATGTCCAGGGTATACTCTGCCCTTGCACAGAGTCGGCTAAGATGGGCACCAGCCTCCCTCATGACTCTAATTAGGATTATTCGGTTCAGAAAATGAATGAATGAATGAATGAATGAATGAATGAATGAATAATAATAATAATAATAATAATAATAATAATAATAATAATAGTTCCACCGGAGTGATTTCTTTTCGAGAGAACTGAATATAGGTCTACAGATTTCAAACAGTGCTCCATATCTTCCACATGCACTACATGTCAGATTTGTATATGGCAAAAGACCACAAAGCACTGCAGAGGGGGATTTAGACAGCCCTATGCAGAACAAGCTTCTGTAATGTAGGGCACACTCAATATACTGTGTCAGGAACAGAAAACATCCCCTAAAGGACTCTTATTATCCTACACACACTGCTCTGCTTTTTTCTGTCTGGAAAAAAAATTACAAAGCTCTTAGTTAGGTTCATAGTCAGTTCTTACAGACAGGCTATCAGAGTGTTTAATATGCAAAAAGAAATTGTGCTTACATTCTGGGAGGTGTTTTCAGTACTGTAATGCATATGTAACAAATAACAGCTTTCTGGTTTACATTTTTAGCATTTAGCAGCCTCCCTTATCCAGAGCAACTAATAGTCTTAGTAACTTACAGAAGTGCTTTGAAATTTCTATCCAGATGTACATCTTACTGGATCACAGGCTACTGATTCCTGTTCAGGAGGTAATATATTAAGAAAAACACAGACAAAACAACATTTTAAATAAAATAAATCAATAAATAAATTTCATTACTTCCTGAAGAGGTAGATTTTTAGTTATCATGAGAAGTGGCAGTGTTGGCTCAGTGGTTAATGCTCTGGATTACTGATTCAGCCAGTGACCCACCTGTTCGGATACTGGACATCAGGGCCACAAGAGAGAATAGTCCTTAAATTCCTTATATCTGGGCTGGGACCTGCTGATCAAAGCTAGAGGACTGGAATTATAATAGCTTTTACGTAAGTGGGTGCTGGTCCATTTCTGCCTTTGTAGGCAAGCATCAGTGTTTTAAACCAGTACCTAATGTAACCAGCTACAATAAGTCAGTGGAGCGAATGTAGCAATAGGACTGAGGTAGGAGTATTAGGACGCTCAAAACAATTTGTGCAGCAGCAATATGAATCAGTTTCAGAAATTGAATAGACTACATAGTTGCAGAATCCAGTATCAAAATGATAAGGGGCTGAACAAAGAAAAGGAATAAATCCCTCAGATGTTGGATAGAAGAACTCGACATAGGCATATCAGACTTGCAATATGACAGAAAAAGCACAGTTGGTTGTCTATGGTCGCCCCAAGGTTGTGTGCAGTGAGAGAAGGTGCGTGTTGAGAGGTGTCCAGTGAGATCACAAGATCCTGGCATGCAGATGAATCAGCTGGGATGAACAGCAATTCAGTTTTTCTGAGATCAATTGATGAGTTGACATCCATGATAGAATCTGTACAGACACATGAGTGTCTGAGAAAGGGAAGGGAAGAATGAGTTAAGTGTCATCTTGAGTTGTAGTTGAAGTGATATGTAAACCAAGGATATGACTTCACCAAGAGATCAAGCACAGAAGAACAGCAAGTACTGAGCCCTGTGGGATACCAGTAGAGAGTGTGCATGGATCAGATGTGGATCTGATCCATGTCATCCTTCAGGTAGGAAGGAGACTAATTTCACACTGTGCCACAGATTCCAAGACTCGATAATGATGGACAAGAGTCTTGTGGTTGACTGTGACTTATACTGTTAAAAAACTGAATGTCTTCTTTTTCTAACATGTTCACATTTCATGTAACTTTTCAAATTTCCTTTAGCAATTATATCAGTATAATGTATGATCAGACGTGTACTAATGCTTGCATCATGCATTGTTTGCTACCTGGCGTTTTTCCAGTCTTAACCCCGTATAGTTCAATTCTCGGTCTTGGCTGACAGGACAGTAACTTATTATGGTTTTCTTCTGTTGTAGCCCATGCACTCATTGTTCATTCTGAGATGCTTATCTACTCATCAGGAAAAAAATGAAGAAAATATTTTCATCTTTATCTTCATCTTCTTCTGCTTGTTTCAGGGTCGGCTCGCGGTGGCAGTAGCCTAAGCAGTAAGGTCCAGATGTCCCTCTTCCCAGCCACTTCCTCCAGCTCTTCCGGGGGGATGCCAAGGCCTTCCCAGACCAACCAAGAGACGTAGTTCAGCGTGTTCTGGGTCGACCCCAGGGTGTGAGCTGGGTGGCAGCCGATGAAGAAAATTGTCATTGTATAAATTATATTATTTTAAAAAGATAAACAAATAAGATTAAGTAATGAGTAGGATCAGAACTTTACTGTGACAAAATGGAGTACTTAGTAAGGATCTTTCTGAGCATGAAAAATGAGATTATTCGTACTACATATATTTAATTTAATGTCCTGTACACTGTTGCTGCTGTTTTTAGTGAAGAAGACATGCTTCACTGCCAGTGGGTGCATTGTAATTTCACCTCATCGTGGATAAAATCCCCCTATCAAGCCACAATATATGATCCATTCTGCAGCAAGTTTTAGCTGAGAGCTCAAGAAATATGATAGGTGGTGTTTATAGCTTCAAAACAGCCTCCCATCAGAGCCCATAGGAGGGGATGTCGGGGTTAAAGAAGAAAAGAAGGACATCTGTCATGTCACTTTTGGGATTTGTCTTCATTCCTTCTGCTTTACGTGGCACTCAGTGACAACCTGACAATGATATTTTGTGGCCCAGAAGACCTCTATGAATAATTGGTCCTTTCTGCCTGATACCTATGAAGACTGCAAGTACCCACACACCCCACTCCCACCCCCAAGAGTTGCATCATTAAAGTAACCAAGATTTCAAGAAAAATTGTTTTATAAGATAGGATTCCCACATGACATAAAATATAGTATATATTATGGATATACTACATGGGAACATAGTGATCTGATTGGTGGTCTCAGGATTAAAATATTTTTACATTTTAAAAACATTATTCTGACTGGATAATGCCTCAATGGAAATGACAGACCTTTCCTAAAAATTCAATAAAATGCTTGCCCAGAAAATACACAGAAAGTTACACAATATGGCTTTTGGGTTTTTAATGTTTAATGTTCGAACTGTGAATGAGATTTGAAGATATTGACATCAAACTGCTACTAGAGCTAAATACATGTCTCTCCAAACTTTCATTTTCCATTTGCTGTTTAAAGTGGTTTGCAGAGCAAGACAATTTTCAAATATAAATACAAGATGTGGAAAAAGAAGGGTGGAACAAGTGTTTAAGGAAATTTTACCTTTGTTTGAGCGGCCAAAGCGGAGCTTAGAGTAAAGCTGGCTTCGATATGAACTGAGCAACAAGACATTTTCCATCACAGGCAGTCTGAAATTTAGTGAAGTGAATAATGTGTGAAAATTCATTTTTAAAAGCATTAAGTCTGAAGAAATTCAACCAACTCTATACAAATCCTCTGAGCCGTGAAGTTGCAGAAACCTTGTATAGTGCTGGTGAGCTGATGTACAAACTCTTAAGATTTATCCAAACTACATCAAACAACTTGGATATCACCTTGTACACAGACCGGCGATGTCGTGAACACCAGCAGAAAGTTCACCATGGCCAATCCCTGTGACGTATGAAGAGCTTTTTGAGCTTGACAGAATAAAAACTATGAGCTGTTTTTCCAACAAAACAACAACCAGTAATGGCTCTGTGACATAGATGCTTCCTCAATCGACAGTGCAAAGTCTTGCCTTAATGCCCTATGATTCTGAAAACATATTCAGATTGTAAATTAACTATTTAATTAACTTTCACTTCTAAGGTACGTTAAAGTTATTTGTTAGCTCTATAATTATTTGTTAGCTCTAGAACAGCAGTGAGTTGGCTCTCCTTGGCTCACAGCCTCGCACTGTTAAATCTAATAAACGATGTTGTGTCTTGGGGAATATTCTACGACATCCCCCACATCTTTAGTGCATGTTATTTAAACCTCTTCTAATTCACTTTTTCCTTAAGTTCCCTTCTTCCACTTGTTTCAGAATCAAGTATTTGGTGGCGTTATGTCTGAACTGAAAGCAAAGCAATCGATATGTCATATGTACACAAGCCAGCTCAGGCATGTATGATTGGCAGCTACTGAAAAAATGATTGATAACTGCTTTCAACTCTTGTACATAGAGAGACTCTCCAGCTTGTTGTACTTACAAAGCAAAAAAGCAAAAAAAAAAAGCAACTCCCAGTAGGAATGAACAGCCGGGGGGTTTTCTGCCCGTCTCTACCCAGAGATTGTAGATAAAACTGTCTTTTCACTTGTAATTTAGTAAAGCAAATAATATGGCTTCAGAATTTCTAAAACATCTAGTAAAAGGCTGATTTATAGGTGGTTAGGATCTATTCTGCTTTTGGACAAAAAAACCAAAATAACTTATATATCAGTGGTGGCCGGGCATTTGGTACCTGGGCCTTGAGTGTGGACTTAACGGACTTAATCCACCTCTTAATACCACCACTATCAAGTTGCAATTAAAGAAACCATCAGTAATATAGAAAAACACAATATAACAAGGCCTGGTATTACAGAGAGAAAAAGACATTTCACTTATTGAGAGTGAATACCATTATTACTAAAAAAACCCAGTTGACCCTTTACCTCCGAATTCATTGTCGCCGATACGCTTGAGTTACATTTCTGCTAATAACTTCAAGCATTACGTAACGTCCACCAGTGTTCACCGGTGTGTGTGTGTATATA
>JAQMYF010000013.1:13013481-13030976 GCA_030014195.1 Neosilurus mollespiculum | reverse complement strand
TGGGTTATCAAAGACCAGCCATGTCTCTCACTGTCTGTGGTGAGAGGCATGTAAAAGAACCATTGCTGATTTTCGTCAAGAGCGTGTTTCTGCCCTGCGATGGCCTGGTGAGCTGTCCAGGGTGTACTCTGCCCTTGCCCAGAGTCAGCTGAGATGCCCGCCAACCTCCCCGTGACCCTTATTAGGATTAAATGGTTCAGAAAATGGATGAATGAATGAACTTTCTTACCAGCAAGAAGGCCTGGGTTCGATTCCCGGGCTCGGGGCGTTTCTGTATAGAGTTGGCATATTCCCCCTGTGCTTGTGTGGGTTTCCAGTGTGGCTGTTTTAAATCGCTCCTCGGTGTGAGTGAGAGTGTGAATGGTTGTATGTGTGTTGTCCCTGCGATTGCCTGGCGAGCTGTTGAGGGTGTACTCCACCCTCGCCCAGAGTTGGCTGAGATGGGCGCCAGCTTCCCCATGACCCTAATTAGGATTAAGCGGTTCAGAAAACAAATGAATGATGAATAATTTCCTTTCTTACCATTCAGCTAGTTATATACCAGCTAGCTAAATTAACTTAACTACAGTAAGGAATATTTAGATTTAGGCGCTGCTTAAAAGAGTATAAGTGTTACTGTTATAAGAGTAACACAACTTCTATAAGGGATGAATCAACTTCAGCCCTGGAGAAAATGAATAAATCTCCCCTGTGTTTGGTTTGGGGGTTAACATTGGATTTTTTTTCACTGCCTTTCACTAGCTTCACTTTCACTTACTGCATTCATTTGTGTCACCTGTCTTGTTAATTAAATCATCTATTTAAAAAGATCATGCTCTGTGTTCCTGATAATGTTTCATGTTTCTTGACAAAATGTTTGCTTGACAAAAGTTTGTCTGCCTACCAGAGTTAGATTGATCAGTGGTGTATGAGCCTCAGTTTTTTGGGTTTGAGTTTCATTATTAATAATGTGTCTGTTTTTTTTGTTTTGTTTTGTTTTTGTTTTTTTGGTTTATATATTGCTGCATATCCTCATGCAAATCAGTGATTTATAACAGCAAATTAGCATCGACTTAATGACACAGCAGCAGTGATTCCTGTGGCGGCTAAGAAAAGGCATGTATGCAGGACAACCATCCATGTCATGTTCCATGCCTATGGTGCTACACTCAGGAGCTCTGCTATAAATTACAAAAAAAAAAAAAAAAAAAAAAAAAAAAATCATCCAAAATACTTCAATGCTAATTGCTAATACTTCAAATATGAAATACAAATACATAATTTCTAATGCGTTATATAATAAATTATTTGTATAATGAAATATTATACTGTATATTAATATTTATTTATTAAGTAGGTTTTGTTGGAGCCTAAGGATGATGGCTTTAGTAAGACCTAGCAAGCTATTATTAAAACACAGTGATGATAGTGACATCACTATGCTGAACATTTATGAAATCCATGTCATGGAGTTGCTGCAGGCACTGCATTGAACTCATCCAATGCATTACAGTGAAAATCATGTTGAATGCTTAAATTGGGTTTAGTAATTTTATAAAGGATATCTGAAGTAAGTTTGATTTAATAAACTTTAATAATAATTATGGTAATAGACATTTTGGAGATGGCTATAAATACATCACAATAACTAGAATTCTGGCTATTGAATAGACATCTTTGAAACATCAAAAGAAGACGTCTTTTGAAGATAAATGTTAAAAAGCTCAGTGGATGTAGTCTTATGTGTCTCGTCATTCTTAAATAAGAAATGTCTCTTAACCCTGAACTCCTTTAAATCCCTAGTTCATTGTTCAACTTTTCATATTTAAATAATATCCTTCAGCAATTAAACGATGCAAAAATCATAATAGTGAGGAATTAATAAATTGAGGGTCTTCTGAATTCAACCAAATCCCCAATCTTCCACACTTAAGCCTGGAATTATATTCACAGCATTTGAGAGGTCCTGTACTGCTTATGAGATAATTAGGAGACAGTATGAATGCCTACATATCTGAACTTGTAGTGCTTGCATACAGCAAATGACAATGCTTTGGTCTACAGCATCAAACTGTGCAAAACCATCATCACACTGTGCACGCAGAGAGAAAACTGTCTCACTAGTGATAAATCAGTCGATTACTGCAAGGCAATTAATGCAGAATCCCTTTAAACTGAAGGATGATTAAACTGACTATTGCTCAAAGCAGTATTACTTTGCATAGTCATTTACTTCTGGGACTGCACAGTACATTTCAAATTATCCTTTAAAATGTCAGACCTCCATAAACACCTGAAAAGTTAATAGGAAGACAAGGGACGGCACCTGTAACCACTTTCCTAGCAAGAAAGAATCATTCCCTGTTGGCTGTGACATTTCATTTTCAGTAACACTTTTTTTTCTCCTACTTGTGTTGCCATGAATAGGAATCGATTCAGAGAACACTCTGGGGAAACTTTCCTTTGTCATAGAAAAGTACGTACGAACTCCAAGACCTCAGTCCAGCCTTATTGTATTGAATGGATTTGTGATGCTTCCATTCTAACTTATCTCCAAGGACATCTTTTTCTGGGCCATAATATGTTTGTGTGCTGAACATAAAGAATATGACGCATCATAAAATCTGTCCTTTAATGAGGAAGGAGAAGTAGTCTCTCAAACTGTTGAGGACGAAGGCCATATAAAGAGTAAATGATGGAGAGACCCATTAAATATTCCCATTAGATAAAATGATCTGTCTTGCAAGCTTCTCTCTCTCTCTCTCTCTCTCAATCTCAAATCCCCCCCCCCCCCCCCCCCATACACACACACATTCCCTGAGTGCTCTTTATATTAGTAGTCTTTTTCTGCATCTTTCTGTTTGAAGAGCATCTACAACATACTGCATCTCAGTTAAAGGGCAGATCAGGTAATTGTTTTGCTTCAAATGCCAGATTTTTATTTCCCTGGAAACCGCTGTATAAATGGTGCAAACCTGGCTATAACTTGCAAATGGAGAGGGGCAGCTTTTTATTTACAAAAAATAACCATTAAATCAATATTATTATATAAGATTTGACCCACTACTGCTCTGTTACCAATGTTTTAAATTTAATAGCTCAACTTTTCAGTACGCCTTATTGAAGGTGTCTTCTTCATTATCAATAAATCAAATCCTCATTATATCTCATTACAGTGCATCACTCTTTATATAATAGATACAGTGCAGTGCTGAAGATGACATAATGCAAACAAATGGATGGCAACAGGACTAGTCTATGCATAGTTCAAAGGGTAATATTTTATTATTAACAACAAAAACATATAGAATGTCATTAATATGGTTCAAAGCATTCTGTATTCTTCTACACCATCCCCTCCCCATCTCTGCAGCACCTTAATGGACTCCCTATCTCAGTATTCCTCATCTTATAAATTATTAACAGAATTATTCTTCTTAAAAGTGCACCCATATATAAAGTGGCCTGTGTCACATAAAATAGTTCTGTAAATATTTGTTGATATGTCATTACGCACCTTAGTATTTATCTATTCATCTTTATTACTGTCTTCAGAAATGCAATGCAAATCAGTTTAATATCGCCATATTACAAAGCATAGAAAGAATTCGATCTTATTGCACATAAAAGACCAACATTGATGCATTTTAAAGCACTGATGTATGGTAATTATATGCCTTAAATCTTTAATATGAAGCTACCAGAGCCATTATAGGTAGCAGGTCAAGCATTTATTTCTGTGCTTTCTTGTATGGGGCAATGAGGATGTGCTGACACTGAATATGATTAAACAGAATTTAGTTCAGTAAGCTTTTCATGCCTATGTCCAGTAGTGATGAACTACCTTTATTACTTTATTTAAAATCTTGAAAAATGTAAAAATATACATTACATTCTTACCATCAGTTATTAACTGAAGAGCAGGTTAGCCTTGAACTCAGTCTGTTGCTAGTAAAGTCACATGTGGCCAAAGCTCAGAATTTTCACCACGCTTCTGTTTGCCACACACTGAAATCAATGGCCCCTCCCTGAGTCACTGGCATCAGGCAACATTAAGGAATGGAGGTCAGTTCCTTGAAGTAGCCTGATAAAGATGGGGTTTGTGAAAACAAACAAACAAACAAACAAACAATAAATAAATAAATAAATAAATAAATGGCATGCTAAAGTCTAATTCTTTAAAATGGCAGCATGGTGGCGCAGTAGTTAGCACGTTCACCTCACAACAAGAAGGTTCAATTCCTGGGCTCAGGGCGTTGTCGACTGTGTTGAGTTTGCATGTGCTCCCTGTGCTTGCTTAGGTTTTATCTGGGACTCCGGTTTCCTCCCATAGTAAAAAGACATGATCACTGAGCCCAGGACTCAAACCTTGAACCTTCGTGTTTTGAGGCAGATGTGCAAACCACTATGCCACTGTGCTGCTCACAAACAAATATTTTCATTCTATAATATTTTTGCCTTTTTTATGGAATAAGTGAAGAATAAACGGAAGAGACAGCTACCATGAGAGAAAAGCTTAGTCTGAGTGTCAGCGTTTTTTGTGTAGTGACTACAGAAATGGTATATGTGTATATGTGGTGATATCCTAGTAATAGACTGGCCAGTCAGAATGGCTCATATCCGGGGGTACAGAAAAAATAAATACACATATTCATTTGCAGTGAGTTAGTGAATGTTACAAGTCATAGCTGTGAGGATGCTTCCCCAATACTAAATGGGAAAATATAGTAGGGAAAAAATTATTCTTCTTAATGCGATGCAAATGTTCTGTGTCCTCCATGCCAATTTATATCAAAATCTGTTTTAGATAATACAGGGTGAAAGTAAAATATCACAAAATACACAGCATTCATTCATTCATTCATTCATTTTCTGAACTACTTAATCCTAATTAGGGTCACAGGAAGGCTGGCAACCTTCTCAGCTGACTCTAGACAAGGGTGGGGTACACCCTGGACAGCTCAACGGGCCATTGCAGGGCAACACACACACACACACACGCACAACCATCCACACTTACACCTAGGGGCGATTTGGAACAGCCAATTAGCCTACTGTGCATATTTTTGGATTGTGAGAGGAAGCTAGAGTACTCGGAGGAAACCCATGCATACACGGGGAGAACATGCAAACTTCACACAGAAACACCCGAGCCCAGGAATAAAACCCTGGACTTCATTGCTGTGAGACAGACGTGTTGACCACTGTGCCATCCTGCTGCCCTAGATGACATAAATTTCATTTAAATGTAATGGTTACTTTACTAATAGCTAAGTTATAATTAGAATATGTAAAAAAAAAACTGTCATATGTTGTCATGCTTAAAAACGGCCTCAAACTTCACATAAGGTACCTGATATTTCCATTCAATGTGTCACATGTAAGAACACCAAGCCATTAAGTTGAAACTCCTTGACCATTCTTGCTTGACCATTCATTTAAAGAGAGCCAAGAATTTGGTGTAAATTAACATTTTTTGTGGTATGTTCAACTGTGTGTACCACTTGTTCAGTGGACTCTGAAGCAACCTATGCTATTTACACTGAACTTTGGGTCAATAAATAGTTGCAGCCTCTCCACTCTTAGTAATTGCTTTCCTCAGGTCATCATGTCTGACTTAACCCAAAGTTATCTTTAGACAATGACCACAAAGCTGCAAACTACACTGCCTCTGTGCAGATGACTCTGGTGATGAACGACAGAACACAGGGTCCAGAGAAGTGGGCAGACCCTTGAACCCAGCGGCCAAAGAAAGGGTGACCACATGCTACCCGGATCATTACACCACCTGAGCCTAGATCTCTGCTGCCACTCTGATTGATGGCCTCGGCTAACCCAAACTGCCCAACGGAGGCCATCTTATCCAGCCCACACCACGGCCCATCCATCTTAGCTCTGGTGCTCGAGCTGCTTTGCAGCACTGTACATCTCGTCGAGGGGTGCCAGGTTCTTCATTCCTAATCCCGGCATCATGATTTAATGGCCACATTAACGGCAAAATTCAATACGTCATAGTAAATTACTGCAAGCCTGCCAGGCAGACGGAATTAATACAACAGCAGATCTGGAAGTTCAATTCAGATCATTGCACAGCTCATGGAAAGTCATTACTATAGTAAAGACTGCATTATACTACATTCTCATGTACAGAAAAGAAAATGTACAGAATGATCTATAATATAGTAGACACGTTTTAAAGAAATAAAATTCACATCGAGTATTTCATTCCTGTTAATAATGGTTAATAATGGTTAACACAAGCCAGAAAATAGCATTGGTATCATTCGTATGGCTTAGATATGTTTCTATGTAAAATAAACATGTAGAAACAACAGTATCAATCAATGGAGAAAATCAGTTTGAAAGCAACATCTGTTTATAATTACAGAGTTAGCAGACCTGCAGTTCTGCTTTTTAATTTCAGCTTACTCACTGATTTTAACCCTGATATTAACAGAACTATTAACAGAAAAAGTATCAAAAGCAAGGTGTTTAAAAACATTTTCAGGCCTGCTCTTAATGTAAGAGAATGGATCCTGGTGGGGCAGCATGGCGGCATAGTGGTTGGCATGTCTGCCTTACAGCTAGAAAGTCCTGGGTTCGACTCCCGGGCTTCGTGTTTTCTGTTTGGAGATTGTTACCTTGCTCCTGTGGGATTCCTCCAAGTACTCAGGTTTCATCCCACAGTCCAAAGACATGCACATTAGTCTTTTCCAAATTGCCCCTAAGTGTGAGTGTGAATGTTTTTTTTGTTTTGTGTGTGTGTGTGTGTGTGTGTGTGTGTGTGTTTTGTGTGTGTTTGTGTCCCTGTTGGTCCTGCAGTAGACTGGCAAGCTGTGCAGGCTTTACCCTGCCTTCACCTGGAGCTGGCTGCATAGGCTCCAGCCTCACTGCGATTCTAGTAGTATAAAGCATTTCAAACGAATGAATGAATAGATTATGGCACATAGCAGGAGTAAGCAGTAAGTCTCATGAGTCACTGTTCAATGCAACGTCACACTGTCGACATCGGGACCTGTGTTAGATGTGTTTTTATGACACTGGCTCATTCATTTCTATTACACTGGCACATTCACAATCTGTGTACTGTGCAAGCATTTGCACTTGGCAGCGGAGACCCTTGAAATTCTTCATCAAGCCTACAGCAATGAAGTAATACGCCAAATGAGGTGTTTTGAGTGGTGTGTATGCTTTAAGATGGAAGGAAGTCAATGGAAGACAATGCTCTGCCCATCTTGTTGCACATATGCTGCTCAAACCACCTAGCCTGGCTTGCTAAAGGATTCCAAGGGACTCTGGTGGTGTTTTTTTTTACAAGTTTGACACACAATTTGATGTTTGCTCCCAATGTTGACAGCAGGTTGTCAGGCAGTATACCAACTTACGAGAGTTACTGCTTACTTTTGCAGCATGTGCATGTGTGCTACCAAAACAGTCCTGGAATTGTATGATCACACCCTTATAAATCCACAGAATGTGTCAAATCTAACGAAGTGTCTAGAGTAAGGGAAGTTTAGCAACAATTTTAGTAGTTACAATGTTTTCTCATCGCTGACACTTGAAAGAAGTCTTTTTAATATCTGATTGTTGCGACATTCAAGTCTAATAAAGTTTTTCACATATGCACACCATGCTAGGCTTAAACACGGTCGTCCCTACAGAATGAGCACATTTGCTCCGTATTTGCTCCACCACCTGTTTATAAAGCACATGTGCAACATCAAGAGATGAGAATGGGATGGTATGCGTGTGAATGTTAATGAAAGTAGCTGTAATTTACAAGTTCTCTCCTGAAATCACAGGTTGAGGTGATGAGCACAAGCTGTGCATTCTCAGATCAGATTTGTTGTGTTTGAAAGGCTTTAATAAAATCTGACAAGATGGAAGTAGCACCTTGTTTTTTGTAGAATGAACTTGAAGTCGATGAAGTAAGTTATTGTAATGTCTGAAGATGCTCATATGTTAGTCATGTAAATAATTTTTTCATTAGCCTCAGTGCTTCCCTTTCTATGATTACAAACCTCTATGCATTGTTAGTCATGTCATGCCTGTAGCATATAGAGATGTAACTGTGTCTCCTGTTCCTTGCAGTGCCGCTTAAATAATACTACATATGTGTATTATCGTTCTTGGAAAATATTAAACCAATTCCTATTTTTATTATTATTTTTATTAGACTCCTGCTCTGTTCTTGTTTATTCTTTGTGTTTGCATCGTTGTGATTGTTTTGAAACGGCCCATGTCTTTGTCTAATTCCATCAGCCTCATCTTAATGCAAGTAATTTAACCAGAAAGAAAATGCTGTCATGCGAATAATTCAATGATGTCTGGCACACACCCTAGGTGTATTAAGCTATTCTCAGGCAGAGAGCACAACAAACATGCCTAACCATAATTAAAAAAAAAAAAAAAAAAACCTATACAGGGTGCAGTTTCACAGGCGTTGAGATCATTTCTCAATCTGTATGGGTGCCAGCATGTTTCCTCCTTTTTCCTCTAGTTCTGTAACAGAGGAAAAAAAATAAATGAATGCCATCTCCCTCCTGCCTTGAGCACCTCTGCAGCCAGCTGTATAATCCAGATGTACTCAGCTTCCATGCTACCTTTGATGCTCCAATAATTTTCATTACAGTAATTCTTGCTTAATGTTTCCATAATCTGCTGCTTAGAGGAAAAGCATTTTAATTCCAATCCAGGTTTTAACCATCAGCGCCAGCTTTTTGTCGCCTGCCTTATCGATGTTTGCCATGCATATTTATTTTCTTTTTCTCTTTGTTTAATCTATAATGGATGCTGGCTGCATTCCCTGATCGGGGTGATCTGAGCAAAGGGATGCCAGGGTTCACTAAAGATTGAAAGGCGTCGACCAGGGAACTCATAGCTTTCCTCTTAATGAAGTGGTCACATGCATGCATGTTTGGCAAGCAAAGCTGGGCTGGCATCTGGTGCCCAAGTGCTCAGGCATGCTTGTGGAGTTTACTTACATTTCACCTGCACAATTATTCAGAATGAATGATTAGCTACTTAGTCACACTCCTCTGGGTCTTTTATTCTGTCTTAAGAGAGCCATAGACATCCATGCATGCAACGATAGACTAATTACCCAAACAGAAAAATAAGACCAAGCAACTGGTATCTTTAATGCAGCCTCAAAAGAGGTAGTTAGATAGTAGCTTTGTGTCTCAATCGTCCATAAAGAGAAAAAAAAAAGATGACTCATGTTCTTGCATTTGCACTTTTATTGAACTTGCAAAATTATAACTTGATGTTGCCTCAGTGAAATTAAGAATTCATAGGCTACAATCTCTGCTTACACCCCTGGCTTGTGTCACTTTTATAGTTTTAATTCTCAATGGATTTTTGGCTGTATTGTTTCCCATCTTTAAATTTTATCACTGTATTGATTCAAAACACACACACACACACACACACACACACACACACAAACATACACACACACACACACACACACACACACACACACACACACACACACACACACACAGATGAATTATAGACATTAACAGCTCCTGGTCATAGCACAAATCTTGTGCCAGGATCTCATACAGAGGCAGGTGGATTACTTCTGTCTCTGATTTCCCACTATACTAAGCTCACCAGACAAGACTCTGAAAAAAAATCTCCTTCGAGATTTGGATGGACATCATTTACACATGCAGCATTTTCATGTCCACCCTAGATACAAGCAACTGCAGAATACTGTTACCCTTTAGGATCAAAAAATGAATATATTGTGCAAAGTGAATTGATCTGAGGTATGCTTAACCATATGGGAGGGTCATATAGCAATATTCTGGAGGAATAGATGTTATTATTATAAGATGGATATCTTATCCGCCAGGATCACGGGTGAAGCTGGAGCCTATCCCAGCTGACATTAGATGAGAGGCAGAGTACACCATAAACAAGCTGCCAATCTATCACAGGGCTAGCATAGAGGCAAGCAACGATTCACACTCATACACACCTGAGAACAATTTAGAGTAGGCAGTTCACCTAATCCACATGTCTTAGGACACACACACACACACACACACAGACATAAGACATGTAACCTCCAATAGGAAGGCCATAGATGGCTACCGAGTTATTTCCAAGTTTCTTTGTTGGGATGTGACAATGCTTACCACTATACTACAGCACCAAGCATCCAGTAGTATTAATACACTTCCTATATTATTATTATGCTGAAGTAATCCTCTAGAGACAATAATGCTACTGATCCTCTTCATATAAGGTCATATAGATACAGTATGCTTTGATGCAAAGTAAATGAATACACTTTTTATTTTTACATTTTTGCCTTCAATTCAGATTATACATTTTCACTGTTATGACAGCTGTAAGACATTTTATTTTCCGACAACCAATTCTGTGTTGTGGTACAAAAAAATCCTGTCTGACCACAATACACATTCCAGATGTAGTTTTATACATGTTGTGGGTTAGGGATGTCAATCATTTGCATTCCCATGAAAACATGAAATTGGGAATAGATTTTAGAGACAATTATTTTTGTTAGAAGAAATTTACTTTCTCAGACTGGAAATGTTGAATAATTTTTGTCTATTCTTTTGAAACAAATCACTCTGAAGTTCACTGAATGTGGCACAACTAACAATTTATGGGTATTTCAAAGTCACACCAAGTCACCAACATATTAAATAAGATATTAGACTTAAAACCAGACCTAAAAGATGGCCTTACTTTTAGAAGATAAATCTATGAGTCCCTTGAGGTCAAATTATTGATAGCGGTGAGTATACTAAAGAAAGATTCTATTGACCTCACCATCTGTGGAATAGAAGTCATTCTTGCTTTTTAATTATCTTATATAGGCTTTCTTAAAGCCCTTGACTAATGCCAAGGGCTTATGCGGGACATCAGTGCAATAGCTGAGATACCACAGGGTGATAAGACTGATCCTCATCAACACATTCTGGCCCTCACTCACTTTCTTCCTTTTCAGAAGCCACAGATTAAAAAAAAAACAAAAAAAAAAAAAACACAGGACTGGAATTATAACTCTTTCTACAAGCAGATGTAAAGGGCTACCTTTGAAGGTGAAACCTTAAGGACATCACTGGCTTAAACTGGTTTCAAACGGTGTCTGGTTTCTGGTTTGGTTTAGCAATTATCTCTTTTTATGTCCTGCTGTGGCACGCATGAAAGAAATAAGGGGCATAAAGATTGATATGTTAATGGCTTATCAGTCTGAATGGAATAATTAACACTAAATGGTAATGACATGTCCTTCATACTTATATCTTGTACCAAATTAATGTAGGTGCCAACAATTTTAATTTATATTGACATGTACAGGGTGACCCAAAAAATCTCCCATATTTCAAAGGTAAATTAAAAAAAAGGTTAAAGATAATTATATTATTATTATTTGCACACATAAAACTTCATTCAATACAGTTTTATACATCACTATTTGCACACATGGAACTTAGTGAGGGAGTGTGAAGGTCTGTTGTTAGCCCAACCACAACTTGAACATCTTAAGCTTAAAGAGCTTGATGTGTGGTTTCAGCAAGATGGAGCTACAGCACAGACAGCTTGAAGATCACTGGAAGTGCTGAGGGAAATGTTTCCGGATGGGGTAATCTCGTTGCGTAGAGATTTTGGATGGCTGGCCTATTCCCCTGACCTTGCCCCTTGTGATTCTTTTTTACTGTGGAGATAACTATGAGTGTATATTCATTGAACCCAAACTCTGTACCTTAACATTGCTATTCAGCTAAAATTTTGAAACTAAAACCTGATTTTCAAACTAAATCATTAATCTAACTAATTCAATTAATCAATCAATAGAATTAAGAAATGTAAATAATTTCTTAAGTACACAGGGCTGTGTGGAATAATGACCATTACTAAATATCCATTAAAGAAATCCACTCTACTCAACTCAATATTTTTGACATATTAGAACCAAAGTCTGATAAAGTGTGTGGATTTCACTTTGTTGCATGATTCATGACAAAGAGAGGCAAACCTTCACAGAATGACAGTCAGTATATGGATGATTGATGCCATGCTGAGCATATCACCAGAGTCTATCGGCTTTATGACAAAATCCTAAAGGACTTTAGAGCCTGATATTGTTATTCCAAACCAAGCAAAAGAAGCTCTCCAGAGAGTCCAAACCTTAACAATGTCTTTATATGGGCTCCAACTATATAAAGTAAGGCCCTGATTTACTAAAGGTCTGCATGTGTAAAAACAGTTACATGGAGTGATACAAAAAAACATCAAGCTGATTAACAGTTAGTTCTTAAGTTTTTAATCTTAAGCCTAATTTTTCAATAACTCCTTTACCCTGGTCAGGGTCACAGTAGAGCCAGAGCCAGATGCTGGGTGTGAGGTAAGAATCAATTGCATGTGTAAAGTAGCTTGTTTTGTCTTTTCGGAAACAGACAATGCTCAACCATACATGGATATATTACTTCATTGCCAATTTAAGGATAAAATCCTTCATTCATAAAGTTTTTAATCATAAAAAGATTAATCAGGATATACTGTATTGATTGGGGTTAATATCATGCTTCAAATATTGTTGCTGTGTAGCCTGAAAAGTTGCAAACAAGATATATGGATTCATTCATTCATTCATTCATTTTCTGAACTGCTTAATCCTAATTAGGGTCGCAGGGAGGCTGACGCCCACCTCAGCCGACTCTGGGCGAGGGCAGAGTACACCCTGGACAGCTCGCCAGGCCATCGCAGGGCGGAAACACGATGACAGCAATGCAGCCTACTCTTTTTGTAAGTCAGCAATGCTTCTTTTACATGCCTCTCACTACAGACAGTGAGAGACATGGCTGGTCTTTGATAACCCAGTTAGATGCACTGGGGGGACAGTAGTGACAACCTGGTGATAGTGGGGCTTAAACCCCCGACCCTATGGAGGGTTTCAATTAATTCCTCGGAAGTTGTAAATGATGCAGACATTGCAGATAAGGAGTGAGGTACCCCGGTACCCTGTACACCCCTGCCTAAATAACTTTGACATGAAATTGATTGCTGGTGAATTTTTCATCCTGTTTTTATTTATTTTTTTATAGTGTTCTAGTCTTAGACTAGTTTTTCATGTGTAAAAAAGTGTTTTTCATGCTGTTTGTATTCTTAGCTGTGCTTAATGGATTTACTGCAATTTAACAAAAAATGTGGATATATAGCATTTTGGAGAAAAATACTTTAGTGCTGCTGCTAGTTTTAAATAACAGATTCTAGATTTAAATCTTTTAGTTGAGAGTGTTAAAACTAATATAAATAAAGTAGTCATACAAAGAACAAAGGTGTTGTCAAGATACTGGGTAGGGAAATCTTATTTTTCTTTAAACAATAGAAATTGATTTATTTATTCATTGTATTTATTCAGTGCAACCTCTGGGACTCTTCCTGGATCAGACTATCCTTCAAATCTGGATGGAACTGCGAGGAAGAAAATTGTTCGAGACACTGCCAAGAGGCCTATGGCAACTTTGAAGTAGAAATAGTAAATACTGGCATAGAATGGGTCTTGTGTGCATGGAACAGCAATATCACATAAGCTCCATAAATGTGGCTCTAGTCAATGAAGGGTACAGCATTTTTATTTACCTTCCCTTTTTGCCTGGTGTTTAGCTCATTTAAGTAACTGTGTACCTCATAATGATTTTGTAGTGCACTACGTATATATGATACATTATATTTACAGTTGCAGATTTAAACAGCTTTACAATATAACCAGTTTTCTTAACGTGAAACAACTAGGACTTCAACTCCTCCTGGGTGGGACGCTAGTCCGTCACAGGTTACCTCCAAATCATAGATTACCTTCCCAGTATTTTTACCCATTAGTACCCATTTATAATGCTGGGTGGACAAAGGCAAGTGTGTTTAAGACCTTGCCTAGGGGTCTAACGTGGAATCAAATTCATGACCTCTTGACCATGATCCCATGCAGCATTAGTAAATTAGGCTATAAGAGACAAAAGGCGTCAAATATTCTTTCTGTAATAACCTTTCCTCAAAAAGACTTCTTCAAAATGCCTTTTGTATTAAGTTTCGTCCCCACTGTGATAATACAGGGTAAGCTCTTTGTAATTTTATCCAACGAAAGAGATGATTACAGGGGAAAAAAGATGCCTTCCCCCCATAAGATCTTCACTTGTCTAATGACTGTGGCACCTAATTAGCTGGCTTAGTTGCCTTAGATTTATATAACCTTCCAATCACTCCTTAATCAGCAGAAACCAACGATCCATGAAGAAGCCCAGCCTATTTCATTAGCAGGCATAAGAACATTATACTAACCCTAGTTACCAAGAAGGATTTTTAAACATTAGATAAAGTTGTCACATTCACTACCATTTCAAATTGCTAATTTATATTTATGAGGCAAAACTTTGGCATAGCACCAAATCAGGAGGACAGCAAAATAAATAAATAAGTATATGCTGTTTTTTTCTCCTTTCGTCTCTTCTTTTGTACTTTCCCAGATTTGCCAAGATATGTACGCTGGGCATCAAAGTACTGTAGAAAGATTTTCAATATCCACATGATAAGGTTATGCTGAACACTGCACTACAATGCAAGCAGGAGCAGTGACAGCAAGGCAACCATTAAAGATGAGGAGTCGAGGTGGAGGAAGGGAAGATATTATTCAGTGTCAGTATTTATGGTGCAGTGAAGTATACACCATGTTAAAGCACCAGTAATGCAGGAGATTGTAATGCAGCCAACAGAGAAGCATTTTGCTTTTATAAAATGTTTTGGTAGGAAGAGTGAGAGACCACTATCACCACTACATTAACATGAGCTATACCTGTATCTTCAAGCAAGAAACTGAGACGATGTGGATGACATTATTTAAGATGCCTCTATCCTCCTCCTCATCATTACTGTATGGAAGCATTTTTAGCAATTTATGGCTGCAGAGTCAGTACAGAATTATAGGCGTTTCATTGTGCAACGTTCAATTCCTCAATTACAACATGCATAAACATGTACAGTAGGTTGCTGCAGGCACTCACTGATGTGCATAACTGAAAAACAAGGACCATTACTATATTATGTTCGAAATTTCACTATATGGAAAGCTACAGCAAACTAAAATGGAAGCAACACATCATGTGCTGTCTCCGGTAAGAGGAGCTTTGTGGAGTGGCACTAATGCAGCATTAGGCTGCCTTTATATTAATCAGTATAAGACTTCTCTGCCTCTTAGACCTCCATCGGTTGTTGCAACATTTTATCTCGATCCGCTGTTCTAATGCTATGCAGAGGGGCACGGTTTTGCCGCAAGCACACAGAGACAGATTATCCTTCCTAAGTAGCACAAGTTATTAGTTGTAACACATGAGCACTCAAGTCAGGATCTACCCGCACCCTTTATTTGAGCTTTCCCATGAATTCAACAGTTTGTTAATCACATTCATCTGCGCTTCATTTACTAATCACCTCTTCACCCTTAAATACTTCTTAGTTTAGTTTCTTCATTACTTCAGCTTGCATTTCAAAGCCCATAAAGTATTTTTCTACTGTGTGTGACTTTTAATCAATTTTATCTGTTTTTCTCTCTTTCCACTGTATTGTACACAGTTTCTTTCGGGATCAATAAAGTATTCTGATTCTGATTCTAATGGTTAGAGAAGCGGCTTTGGGACCAAAAGGTTGCTGGTTCGATTCCTGAACCAGCAGGAAAAATGTGTGACAGTGGGGGAGTGAGCTGTACCTTTCCTTCCTCCGTCTTCATGGCTGAAGTGCCCTTGAGCAAGGCACCTAACTCCCAACTGCTCTCCGGGTGCCCCAGTGTGTGTGCTCACTGTTTATGTGTGTGTGTTCTCACTGTGGATGGGTTAAATGCAGAGGCAATCATTTCCCTTGCAGGATTAATACGGTATAGTATATAGAGTTTCTGAACTCTGCCCTGTTTAGTTGACTTCAATTTTTGCCTGAAGTTATGGATTAATAAAGTTCATATATGAAAGCCCATTATTCATTTTAATCTAATTTAATTTTATTCCATTTAAAAAGTGTTTATCACTTCTGGCTCACAGCAGGCCCTGGGTTTGAGCCCCATGCCTGGCGAAGCCATTTCTGCATGGGGTTTGCATGCTCTCCCTGTGCCTGCACGGGTTTCCGGATGCTCCATTTTCCTCCAAATTTCAAAGGCATGCACATTAGGCTAACTAGGTGTTCCAAATTGGCCTTAGTATGAATGTAAATCTGAATGGATGTGTGTCTCTGTCGACCCTGCGATGGTTTGGCAAGCTGTTCAGGGTGTACACTGCCTTTGGTCAGAACTGGCTGAGATGGGCCCCAGTGTCTTTGTGACACTATAAAGAATAATATGGTTCAGAAAATGGCATGCCATGACATGTTTGCTCATTTGTCCTTATAATCCAAGTTGACTGTAATATTAAAATCAACTGCACATAGTTATCAAAGATATATTAATATAAAAAATATTAGAAACCATTTCTGAAGGCATATAGTTAATAATAAAGAGAAGAAAATGAAAAAATAAACAAGAATGCTGGAAATGATAGGAGACTGCATGGTGGAATGTAACAATAGACAGACTTGGACACATACAAAGGCTATGCATATATAGATTTAATTATATTCTAAAAATTCAAATAAGGACAATCAGAGACATTTGGCAGCTGCCCTTATCCAGAGTGACTTAAATTATTATCTCAATAATACAACTGAGCAGTTGAGGGCTAGGGCCAACATTGGCAGCTTGGTGGTGCTGGAGCTTGAACCCATAACCTTCTGATCAGTATCCCAGAGCCTTAACCACTGCGTCACCACTGCCCAGTAATTCATTATCATGGGAAGGGTTCAAAGCCAGCAAGCCAGGAAATAAGAAAAAGAAAGAAGAAACCTGAAAGATAGAAGTATTTAGTCCTTGCTTATTACAACATATTGTGCATTATGTTAATCGATGTCTTAAAAATATTATTTTAATAAAAGGCCATTGTTGGATTTGTATTTAGTTAGTTCATGTAATAATAACTATATTTTTATGTCATTGTTATATTATGCACTTAAAGCTTTTATAATGTATATTTCAGCAGAATTCCTTTCTATAATAGAGCTCACTTGAATTGTATATACTATTTACTTACCCCCCTCCATTTCTGCATGCAAATTTAATTAATTGGCTTTATCCCGTTGGGCAAAGCTATTTGTTCATCAAGCTAAATGGAACAGAAATTCTATGTTAAGGTTCAAAGATGTGACAAGTAAATGAATATGAGTGAACAAGCAAACTATACAACATTTTTCTGATTCAGCTCACATGAGACTAATAAGCAGAGACTGAGTACTTCATTATTCCGGCACTGTTAATTAACTGGAAATCAGGTACCTATGTGAATTTGTCAGAATAGGGAGTTGAATACACATACAAATACAGTTAGAATATTTATTCAGTATGCTGGCAAACCAATATACAGTGTGTGTGTGTGTGTGTGTGTGTGTGTGTGTTTATATAT
>JAQMYF010000013.1:13003341-13013381 GCA_030014195.1 Neosilurus mollespiculum | reverse complement strand
TATATATATGGGCTATCAGCAGACATCAGTATCAGGGCAAGATTCAAAATCCCATACAAGGTTTAAAGGTTCAAACAAAATACAAGCACACATACATTTAGGCGTGCAATTGTGTTCAGGTGTGTATGATTAGAAAGCTGGTGACTGTGAACATGACCAAGTCTATGAGTGATGGGAATTGTACTCCATAATGGCCATGTCTGTATGCTGCAGTGTGTCCGGGAAATCTGAGATGCCTGTGCTGACATGACAAAAATGTGAAAAAGGTGCTGCAAATATTAGCAGTGCATGCTTGTGATGAAGTGTGCATGATTTCCACTACCCTTATAAATTCACTCTGTTATACAAAGTAAAAGAATCTGATTTAAACAAAATGTAAAGTCAGTATTTACCATGTCCCCAGAAAAAAGATGCTTGTGCTAGTACCCATGCATGCTGCTTGTGCTGGTATACTGAAATTTAAGCAACACTAGTCACAATTGTGACAATTGTTTTTTACCAGTTACTTGATAATAAGCTCCTTAATCCTACTTTGTGCTACTAAAACCCACTTATTTGATTTTAACACAGCTTGGAGCACTCAACTGTGTTCAAAACAAATCTAAAAAAGTGAAGCACCATGGACAGCTCCAGCTTCCTGCCTACTCGAAACTAGCTGTAACTGCACTTTGTCAAACATATGCAATTTTCATTAGTAAACACAAAGACCTGAATATTTGGCTTAATGTTTAGAAGGAGATTATTGTTATTATTCAAACCTAATCCCACCCCAATCATAACTAATTTGGAGCCTCTGACTGCCACCCGGCTGAACAAATTTCACTTATCATCAATAGTCAACGTAGGACCATGTGTTGAATTTTTAAAAGGTCATAATATGTCTTTCACAGGAATTATATATATGTATGTATTATATATATATATATATATATATATATATATATATATATACATACTACACCCAAAGGTCCGAGACCAGGTTGAAAATATTTTCCGGCATTTACTATTGAAAATAAACAGAAGATTTCAGAAGTTTAAACCTAAAATGTTTAAATTTAAGAATTTTTTTGGCACTATATGAATTCCATGTTTATCATGTTAACTCTGTACAAAAGGTTAGACTTCCTTGAATTTTAGAGACATAACAAATACAGTTGAGGCTATACATTTGCTAACACATAAACTAAATACATTCAAATTTAAATTATCACAATTTTATAATTCATGTTACCATATATTTACCACAGAAAGTCTTTAAGTTTCTTGCATGTTAAGAAATTAGGCAGGACTTTTAAGCAAAGCAAATGGGGTCCTGGAAGTCAGAACAGCTAACAAATTGGCTTATGTCCAACCAAATTATAAATACATGGACCAGTTAGACCACTCAGGATAATAATTGTGCCACCTGCATAAAATTGCACACTGGGCAATGCTGTTATCTTAGTCTTAATCCATTAATCCATTTATCCATTCATCTTAATTATGAATCGTAATCCATTGGCCACTTGCTGTAAACAGTTAGATTTAATTTGTGTAAACAATTTTGCTCACCATGATTTTGGAAGCTCTTTTAGTTCCACTTACCAAGCAAGTTATATAATATTATTAAGACATTACACCATATCATTTCATATTTTTTATATATTGTGATGATGATTGAAGAATGGATTAGATACACAGTCGTTTGTATATGAATACATTATATTTCATTATATTGCCTGTACATTTGCAAAAATATTTCACTACACTTGATTTATATATATATATATTTGTATCCTATATTTTATCTTATATGTATATTTTATTTTATTCTATATATTTTCTTTATTTCTATCCTTTTGCATTTTTATATTTATCTGACCTTTAAAATCCTCTAACTGACCTTTAAAATCCTTTTTGTTACTTTGATAGTTTATTCTTTACATTTTGGACAGTCGTACTAAGCATTTCACTGCATATTGTACTGTGTATAATTTGTATGTGACAAATAAAATTTAAATTTGAATTTGAATTTGAATTTGAATTACTCATTATAGGTACATAGCTTTACACTGCATCATCTGGTAATGACTTATGAACATTTTATTTATTAAAAATCCAGATTTTTAATTCTGTCTATATTCTTTTGCAGTACATTAGAGTCCAGTGATGTATATTCATTCATCATCAGGTTTTAATAATTAGGTTAATATAAATATTTACATCTATTAATAACTTTTGGACATTTTATAAAGTGTGGTTTTCAAAAATCAGAGCCTCAATTGGTTATACTAAGAATAACATTATCAAAGCAAACAATCTTTCAAGCAATAAAGTGTGAATCTGTCTTCAATCATACATTTTTTTTGTATGATTATGTGGTAAAATTGAGCAAATGCTGCATGCTATTGAATAATTCAAGGACAATGCCTGGTGGTCGAATCCTTTATTGACCTTTAACTGTGTGTCAAAAATTGTGGAATAATACTGTATATTTTTCAGTGGGGTTTTTTATCAGTGGCAATTTTGCAATAGGTGAAGATTACTTCAACTATTTGTTTAAGGCCAAGAGAATTAGTTAATTATCTTCGCTTATTTTCATGTATCTCGATTAAAGGTTGTTTGGCTTGTTTCTATTATTAATGGACACTACACTCTAACTGGAATGATTTTCCAAGCAATGCAAGACTGTGATAAAAAGCTTTGGGTTTGTTTGGATTTTCTTTCTTTGAACTCCATATTATTGCATTTGAAGCCTGTGAAGCCTCATGTCCTTGAATCTTCCTCACATTCTCTCAGAAATCTCATCAGAATTTAGACTAGGATTTGTTAGAGTGTTAAGGTGCTTTGTCTTTGTCAAAACTCCACAAACTCTATTTATTAGTAACAGCTGGGTGGTTGCACCAAGGTTGAATTAACTTTATAGTGAGAAACATCAACATTATTATTAGGTAGAATCCAAAATAGGACAGAATAGGGCACTGTAATGATGTAACCACAGGAATTTTTATACTTTTTATTTAACAAAGCAAGACTGCATACTATTTATAGATATAGATAATACAAGTAGAATGTTAGGTAATTTTTACACTTAATTATTTGTCGAAAAGTTCAGGGCATTTGGTGAAGTCTAAAAGCAGTTTTTGAGTCTGAGAACTGTTCAGAAACCCTATGGTTTGGAGACAGCTTTAACTCAAACTATGAAGAAGTCTTCAGTTTTGTAAGCTCTCTACTCTCTGCTCCGCCTATTCACTAACATGATTGGTTCAGCTATACTCCCAGTGTCACATCTCATGATGGAGAAGTTACTATGGAGAGTGGAGGAGAGGAAATGCTTTATTGATACTTAGCACTGTAATTGGAGTACTGTTATTAGCACATCTAATAATCATTGTTGTAACATGTTGTAAATCATCATTCTACTCTTCAAATTTGCACCTTTGACTTTTTCTTCCCATCTTTGTTGTCACAGCACCTGCACGTTCCCGTTCATTGGACTCTCACTACATTTCCTCGCAGTTACCTGACTTTTGAGTCATGCATCACATGTTCACAGTACACCTGTTCATCATCATACCTAATTACAGGCACACTACATCAGGACTGCACATGCCCTCACCTTCTGAAGTACTGTTTTTTGTCAGTTGTTGCAAGTCTTTATAAAGCTGTTTGTTTATGCATTGTGTATATTGTGCATGACCAGTTTTGTCTTTCTATTGCCGATTATCTGCCTAACTGGTGACATAGTGTTTATGTGTATAATATCTGCCTATCTTACCTACCTTGTATTTGGCTTATCTCTGTTGCATTGTTCACTTGGTTGATTGACCTCTGCCTGCCTCGCACCTTCTGCCTTTGAACTGTGTTTTGGATTTGTTTGCCTGCTTTATATAATAAGCCATTTAATCTGCAAGTTGAATCCTGATGCAGATCAGTTGTGGCATATTGCTTCCTTACAATTTTACATCTCTAAACTGGTGTTTTTTCTATAAAACGTTTTTCTCCTATTTATTAACCAAATAAGGGAGAGTAGCTCTTCAGACATATGATTAAAGTTTTTAAAAATATTTTCAAATAGCCTATTACTCACATAATCAATGAGTAGAATACCAGCTGCTAAAAGCCAAAATAATTTTTTCAATAGCTTTAGGTTGTTGGGGGTTTTTTTACCTACTGTCAAGCTTATTGTTACATTTAATGAGTCACTAGTGCGAGCTATTTAAAAATTAATTGGAAGGATTTTTGGAAGAATCAGATCTATATTATATCAGCTTTGTTAGGAGATCATTTTGCTTTTCCTGGTTAATATATCTTAACATGAACTGCTAATGAAAAACAAACTGCTAGCAGTAAACTACAGTGTGAATAAAAGTAAAAAGTAGCATATTTGTTGTCACTTCTGTGTGCACTTACATTTTACTCATTTTTAGCCAAAGCCACTTATAAATGAGTTGAGCCTATCAAGGTTGGGTCTTGCCCAAAGGCAGCCCTATCAGCTTAGTGCCAGGATCTGAACTCATGAACTTTCAATCAATAGCCAAGCACCATGAACTCTGAGCCGTCCCTGGCCTATTCGATTAGGTGAACTAAGTATGTACGTTATTTTGTGATTTATACTTGATAGTGTAGTTATTCTGTAGTTTTTTGGTCAATTCTGTATCACAAGTAGGAACATCACAATAGCATTCTCATACAGAATAGCCCAACTGCCATACAATCAAGTCATACTCATATTAGATTTTTTATATGTGCATTTACACACTAACCTGTGTGCATCCATATGTTTCAACAGCAAAACAATTAAAAGTAGACTGCCTATGCATTTTTTTCTTTTGAAATGATTATCCAAAGATGCACAACACCACAAACCAGGAAGTAGCACACCAATACCATAAATAACATCAAGTAGCTAACATCAAATAGCTCAGCATTATATGAATGATGATGCTTTGATCTACAATCAGTTGTCTCCTTTCCGCGAAACTGTATTCATTAGCTTATGACAGGCACTTAATACTGAGGGAAACTATGCCAACTCTTGTGGGAGTGAATTTGTGTGGCTGGATCCTTAAACAAGGCTTCAAGGTTTTTGAGTGTTCACACTGCTTTAAGATAATTTATGCATCTTCAAACCTTCATGTCAAGTTCTAGGTTATGAGTATTTATTTGTTTTAGCTAATAGCTAATTTAGAACTTAGTTATTAAAAAGTGTTCTTTTCTCAATAATTGTTGCATAATTATGTATATATATGGGCATATAAATTTTAACTTTTAGTGAGATGTAATGGCTTCCATTACTCTAACTATGCAGTATTTCTGTAATTACTTAAACACCAGATAACACCAATTTCTCTGTTTTCCATTTAATACCATAACATTTTATTAAAAATATATTTATTTATACGTTGTCTGTTTAGGATCTTTAGCAATACACTGACCTCAATAGAGTGGCAGAGTGACCGAATGCATTCATTCATTTGCTGAACCATTTAATCCTTTTATGGTATCTCAGCCAACTCTGGGAAAAGGCGTGGAACACCCAGAATAGCTAACCAATCCATCGCAGGGCCAACAAATACATAACCATTCACACTCACACCTAGAAGCAATTAGGGACAGCCAATTATGCCAGTGCATGTCTTTGGACTGTGGGAGGAAACCGTATTCCCTGGAGGAAGCCCACCCAAGCACTGGGAGAAAATGCAAACTCCAAACAGAAACGTCCTTGCAAAGCCTAGGACTCAAACCCAGGACCTTCTTGCTATAAAGCAGACATGCTAACCACTACACCTCCTTGCTGCCAAATATTTTCATAAAGTCTTAAATATTATTCTATTTTTGAATACTCTTTCACCTTAGTACACAAACTATCGCATATCACACTGTCATCTGTATGCATGATCAATTCTAGATGAATGCAGAACTTTGCCAGCCTTAGAATGAAATCTCACCAGTCTTGGTTGAGTACCATCACCTTGCCGAGGGATTTGCTGAATGATGATGTGAAGAAACTTATCTCTTTCTGAGACTTGACTGCAGTGGAGGAACCAGCTGTTAGCCATTTGTCTTTGTATGGTCAATGAACCAGTATTCAACATACAGCTGCTCCTGAGTATCCTACTTATTAAGCACATCTGTTACACATTGGAGTCTGGGCAGCACTTATAAAGCTAATGGAATTTTTTGGCAAAAAAAAAATCCATTACTTTGGGTGAATTCCTAAAGCCAGAATATTGTTGTGTTTTATCGCATACCACCAATATGGGAAGCTTTATCAATCATTAAAAATGGTAGGCAGCCGCAAAATGTACATCCTTGAAATTGCTCCTGACAGGAATATTCCCACAAATTAGGCCAGGAGCTCAAAACTCACTCTTGTTTCCTTCCGCCAACCAATAAATCATGTCAGGTGCATAATGAATCGTCCTTTCTGTCCTTGCATCAATCCTGGCCCCTTGATGAAGCCGGTGGAATCTTACCTCTCTCCTTGGTGTCTGTCTGCCATCATGCCTGCACTGCATACCAGGATTTATCTCCATTTGATTAATATCTGTCCCATTTCATTGTCAATATTGTCTCTCTGGATCTTGCTATTTCAGGATGATATATACAGTATAACCAGGTGTGCATCCAACAAATATATTCGTGACATTCATCTTTTATTTCGATGGGGATACCTTTTGAAATTAAACTGAGAATTGTCTTTTACTAAGCTATATTTATCAGACCTACTTTAGAACAGTTGTCTGAATGATACATATGCATTAAACATAGAGATAAATTCACTGAGACAAGCATGCAAATGGTAACAGCAATCTGAAATAAATTTACATTTCTGAAAAACTTAGAAGGACACAAAAGGCTACAGTCTGTGTAGGAGCAAAAATTAGGTGAAAATGAGCTTGTTGTTGAAATGCAGTTATAGAAGATCACATTTAGGACACATTTTACTGTGAACATCTCATTTAGGACACATTTTACTGTGATCCAGAATTCTACCAAAAATAACAGGAAATACAGCACCAATGAAAATGTGTCTGCTTATAAATGTGTGTCCTGTATGTGTCCTGTAAAATAAAACCACTTTGTTTTAGCGTTGTATCTTATGTGTGATTGTGTATGTGGGTGAAAACTGAGTTTAATATATGCGGACAATTCATTTCGATTTGAACCATCTTTGCTCTCTGCTTTGCTTTGCTGGCCTCCATGGTATCTACCTGATTAGATTAAACTCAAAATGCCAATCCAGGGATAATTTCCGACTTCGCAGTTGCTCATCCCACGAGAATAAAGCTCATTTTAATGTCACTGCTTATTAACATGGACTATTTATAAGTGTGAGTTATTAAGAAACATTACAAGAACACCTTCATGTGCCATGAGAAGTGGCATGAAATACTGAACAGGTTTCTGGAATTTAGTATCCTGCAAAAAAGCTTTTTTCATCTCTCCCTCTCTCTCTCTCTCTCTCTCTCTCTCTCTTTCTCTCTCTCTCTCTCTCAAACTCTCGAAAAAAAACATCCATCATCCTGTCATTCATTTCTATATTTTTCATAGCTCTTGTTTTGTACTGTTTTGTGTTTACTGTTTTTCCTGTTCTATTTGGTTTCTCATTATAGGTTTGCTTTTGTTGCTAACCTTGTTTGCCTGTTTGCTTACCCTGACAATGAACTCTCATAATAAATCTAGAAATAAGAAATCTGGAGGGAAAAAAACCTCTGCTAATAGATCCACCAAACTTTCCAGAGACTTCCTCATTACACATACAAACACAGAATTGCATATCTGACTGATTCTGAGTCATTTTCGTAATAAATATCTTATTTTATTAACATTGAAGGAAACTTGTTTTTTAGTGTTTCGACTAAATATACTTTAATATACTCAAACATAATGCACATCATTCTCATACACTGTGAGAATATGACAGATTCAGCAATTTAATTTTCATTTGAGGGTGGCACCTTGGCATAGTGCTTAGCACGTCAGACTCACAGCAAGAACGGTCCTGGGTTCAATTACCACTAGGGTGGAGTTATTCTGTGTGGAGCTTGCATTTCTGTGTGGGTTTCCTCTGGGCACTCTGGTTTCCTCCCACAGTCCAAAAACATGCTCATTAGGCTGTTCCAAATTGACCCTGGGTGAGAGTGTGAGTATGAATGTGTGTGTGATGCTGTGCGATGGTCTGGTGAGCTGTTCGGAGTGTAGCCCCCTTTCACCCAGTGAAAGCGAGATAGGCATCGGTCTTCCCACAACCCTGATAGGATTAAGCATTTTGGCAAAAAATGTTCATTTCATTTTCTGAACCACTTCATCTTTTGTTAGGGTCACAGGGAGGCTGGAGCCCATCCCAGCAGACTCTAGGTGAAGGGCTCTAACCCAGGACCTTGTTTAGTACTTTAATTATTAAAATGTTTTTTAGTATCTAGTGCCATACATAATTTTTGTTTGTTTGTTTTGTAAAATGCCTCACTATTCTATCCTAAGAACCACTGAAATTTCATGGCACTAAAATTTGGTAGCTCTATATGTTTTATTTTCATTGCTTAGAATAATTGTTAGACTTGACATTTACTTAAACATTCAATGATACAGTGCCTAACAAAATAATCAATCACCCTTAAACATCATTAGATTGACTCAGGTTCAGGTTGTTCAATGTTGTTTGCTCAGTTTTCTTCTCAGTGGGATTCAGATGGGGATGTTGATTTGGCTAATGTAAAACATTCACCTTCATGTTTTTCAATGGGTAGTAGAGGCTCGGTGGTTAATGCTCTGGGTTACTGATCAGAAGGTCAGTATTGCTTTGTATCATTGCCTGTATTGCTTTGGTCCTGTGTTTAGGACCATTGGCAAAAGAAAAGTTTCTACCAATCTTCTTTACCTTTTTTGTTTTGTTTTCTTTTGTTTTAGAAGATAAACAGGTTATCTTGTAATATCCATCTGTATTTTGTTTCATCTATTCCTCTTTCAATTTTGACAAGAAGCCTAGTTTCTGAGGAGTAAAAGAGCATGATTCTGCTATTTCACTGTAGGGATGGTGTTAATTGAGATGAAGCCTGCATTCGTTTTGCAGTAAAAAAAAAAAAAAAGTGGACCTGGATCAAACACATCTTGTTATTTTCACACCAAAAACATATTATCATAAAGATAATAAAATAAGACATGAATGGTCAAACTTGTGTTTTCATATGGCACTTCTTGAGCAGTGGCTTCTTTCTAGACACCCCAATACAGTTCACAATTATTCAGAGCTTGTTTTGTGCATTTTCACACCACTCTCAGCCACTGAACACTGTAACTCCTTTAGAGCGACTGTTGGTCTCACTGTGACTGCCCTCACCAGTCTCCACCTTGTGTTTGTGATGCGTTTTAAGGGATTTTCTTGTCCAGTCAATGTCTGAGTGATCCCATATTTATTCCTGAATTATAAAGCTATTATATATTACCTTACCTTTAACTCCAATTAGATAATCCTTAACCTTTATTTTCACTCCTTTTCTTCCGACAGTGTCTTTAATGACAGTTCATCAGAGGTGATGGTACTTATTCACACTGCATTTTTTAGTTTTCATTTTCATTGAAATACTCCTTATTGAAATATTTTTTTTTTGTATAATTCACTGTCGCCAATAGTAATTCTCTTTATTTTTTAGTTATGAATATTGACAAATATTGTAAGTTAGTCTCAGTAACTCAATGACCAATTCTACAAATCTTATTGCTCTAGCTTAATAAATGTAATATTTTTTATTATTGCTAGCGTCTTTCCTCACCCAAGCCAGTGAAGTAATTGATCAGTTGCAATGTCACGCCTATGCATCTGTTCTTATTCCATTGCAGAAACCATGGCAATAGTTGCACTAATGAGGAAGGATTACACTATGCACTATCAGAGTCTGAGAAGGATTACTTTGAGTAAGCAATGTGGCATGCAAAGGCTGTACTGGGGCAGTAATCTACTTCAACATAATGTGCAAAGGAAGTTCTTAGATGCATTCTTACATATATATATATATGTGTGTGTGTGTGTGTGTGTGTGTGTGTGTGTGTGTGTGTAT
>JAQMYF010000013.1:12974642-13002515 GCA_030014195.1 Neosilurus mollespiculum | reverse complement strand
TATATATATATATATATATATATATATATATATGTGTGTGTGTGTGTGTGTGTGTGTGTGTGTGTGTGTGTGTGTGGCTATGCACGCCTGTATCTCAAAAACTGTTTGGGATCAAAGGCTCAAAAGAATTCAATAAAAAGTAATTGTAAGGTTAGCAAAATAGCCACTAATTGTTTATAATGCCTAGGTAGCGGCTGGTGCGATTCCCCACATCAGGGACCTCTAGTTTCATTTATTCTGGAGCCATAATCCTAACTCTCTTCAGAGAGACTGTAGGCTGGATAACTCAGGGGCACCATTCTGTTTCGAACCTACGGACAATTTGGAACAGCCATTTAGCTGATATTTTTGTGGAGTGGCAGGAAGTCACTCACCCAAAGGAAACCCATGCATGCATGGAGAAAACAAACTTTATGCAGAAACACCCTGACCAAGCTCAGGAATCGAGCTCTCCCTTCAGTCTCTCCTTCAGGAAGTGAAATGCATTCTTAATTGGGTTAAGGTTTGGTGATTGGTTTTGGATTGACTTGGCCAGTCTAAAACCTTTCCGTAATTGTTTCCCTTGATGAAAGGCTTTGCTGTGCTGACAGAAAGTTTTGGGTCATTGTCTTGTTGCATGATGAAGTTTCTCCTGTTTAGATTAAATTAATTTCTCTGTAAATTGGCAGACAGAACATTTTGGTAGACTTGTGAATTCATTCTGCTGCTACCACTGTGAGTTAGTAAGTCAGTAAAGCTTGTGTTATCAGTAAAGATTAGTGAGCCTGTTTCAGAAGCAGCAAAGCAAACCCAAGAGATGAACCTACCTCCACCTTACTTGACCAATAAGCTTGTATGTTTGGGATCATGAGTAGAATATTTATTTCTCCACACTTTGCATTTTGCATCACTTTGGTAAAGGTTGAACTTTTGTGGCGAATCTCTGTATTACTTTATGTATCCAAATTTGTCGTTCCATTTCATATAGCTGATGAGTGATTTGCATCTTGTGGTGTGGCCTCTATATTTTTTTCTCTTGAAGTCTTGTTTGATTGGTAGATTGTGAAAATTTCAACGCAGTCCTGTTGGATGATGTCACTGACTGCTGTCTTTGGCTTTTTCTTCACAGTTCTCACAAAGTTTCTGGTGTCAATTGCTGTTGTTTTCTTGACCTGACCTATTCGATTGTTAGTTCACCACTGGCTTCTTTTTTTTTTTTTAAGCTCATACCAAACTGTTAGACTGGTTATGATAAATGCTTGTGAAATTGCTTTGATCAATTTTCCCTCTTTTATCAGCTTTCAAAAGACCAAGCTTGCAGCCAAGGTACCAGAGAAAATCATTCAAAACCTTTTGTCTTTGGTGCAACCAGTAACTGCCTTAAATTTTCCTCCAAATAGCAACCCACCTGATTACTGTACACAAGCTCATTGAATGCTCCTAGTCAGGTTTGCACTTAGTGAAGTTTGGGTATTTTTACAGTTTTGGAAAGTATAGTGACTAAGGTACAGAAAAGTCAATACTTGTAATGCCCACTCACTCTGGGGCTTTTAGCTACTAGCCTTTGAACAGTTCTAACTGGAAAGATGGTGAAAGTTCATATTGAATAAGTAAATAAGCAAAGTTTCAAGCAAAGATTTTTTTAAATTTTTAATCTGATCTTGGGCTTGGACATGCAGCAGCTGGATCTGATGGTACTGTCTACTTGGCACATGTTTGGGCTCCTTTATTCATACAGCCAAGATAGGAGTTTAGTGAGTCACTCATATCTATCCATGCCAACTCCTTAGTTTTTTGCCAGCTCTTTGAATTAGGCTTCAGTTTCCACTGCATTCAAACCCTTACCTGAAAGAGCCGCTACTTTATTAGCACTGTCTATAGCAGGTTCTTTTGTCTTGGGGCAACTCTGGGGCCGCAGCTGTACAAAAACATACTGTTAAATGACTGCAAGCATTGCTGTTGGGTAAAGCAGGGGAAAGGCCACATAAAGAGGAGGATCTAGGACATATTAATTTAGAAGGAGAAAAAACATTTGGAGACTTATAAAGTTTAAAATATTAATGAAAAATATGTTTAGATGTCTAATATATACATGCAATTTGTAGTTTCTTAATATGTCTTACCCTGGGTTTACACTGGGGCACGATGTCCGTGATCGCTATGATTTTAGAGAATTGTGAGGAGTGTGGGGGGTCGTGGGATCAAATCGTGCTGATCATGATTATTACAGTGTATTATGATTTCATGCTATGATAGAACATGGGAATCGTAGTACAGTAGAGCTTAACAGAGCATAACAGATCTTGATGAGCCATAATAAGGGATCTTGATGAACTTGGAAACACGATTCCTTTAAGTTTCATTTCTTGGATGCACCCTACCTCTTTTTTTATAACAAAAGCGTGCTCCAAGCATGCTCATAAATCATGGAGCTCAATGTTTTTTTGAATTGTGAACATTGTGCCCCAGTACAGATTCAGGGTTAAACCTGTATTAGTTTACTAATTAATTTTAAACATATTTAAAATTGTCTTTGAGCAGAGCAGCAGACAGCCCCTTTTCTTTAACAAGGGCATGTAATTTCAATAGGAAGTGGTGTTGATTGGCAAGTATTTTTCCTGATTAATGTATGACACCTGCTTATTTTTAACTTTCATATTTATATTACTATCTGTGGGACTGATTGCCTGATAAAGTGGCATGCTCTTCATTTTAACTCTTGATTGTTGGTATTTATATGTTGGTATTTATATGGACTGGACATTCATCACACACTCTATTTAATCGGCATATGTATCCCCTCGTCCTTTTACGTCACACCATTGTGACATATAACATTATTATTATTATTAATCATTATTATTACTATTTTGTTTCTTTGCTTATTTGTTTGTTTAAATAAAAATTTTAAATGTGAAATCACACTAAATAAATAAATAAATAATTTTAAATTATGTTAATATTATTAAATAATTCATTTATTATGGATGTCACTACATGTTAAAAAAGAAGTGATCTCAGTAAGCTGTACATGGCCATTTTGAAATTAACAAGGCATGGCAAACAAAAGAACTCCCAGCTGGTTTTATGCTATCATTTCTTAAACATTCAGTGAAAACATTCCATCAGAAATACAGATGATGCATCAAAGCCATCAAAATACTATTATGCACATATTCACAGGGATGAATGAAAGATCAGACACAATTTGCTTACCAACTACATGTCCATCTTGTAATTGTTTTCTCTTGCCTATTTTGATGGATAATTTTACAGCTGAAAAGGGTCTGGAAAGGAGGCTGTAGATGGCAAGTTACTTAAGATAAAAGGCAGTTTTGTACTTGGTTTCCTGCATGAGACTAAATTGTCCCACATCCTGGTATAGGCAGGAGAGCAAGTCCTTCACCTTTTCGAAGAGGTGCCTGTGGTAATTATGTGAGAGAAGTCTATGATGGCAAATGGGATTTTCTGCATTCTTATGGGTTATTATTCCTCTCAGAGGACTCGTCTAGGTTATTGCACTGGTCTTTTTCCTGGGGATATGGGGACATAATTTGCAAGTTAGGTTTTCATCTTGGTTTTAGTACCCTGCATATGAGAGAAAGTAGTAAATCAGACTAAAATATGATGGCGAATAAACACCAGTTGAAGAAAATGCAAGACTAAAACAAGACACGATGAGAAATGTACACATTATATGGAGTTTTGTACATGGTGTCATGCTAAAAAATTACATTTTTGATTCAGTTGTTCTCCAGACAAGAATGTTCATTTGTTTATTGTACTATTATTATTATATACAGTATTATAAATTATATACATAATATTATTTAATTGTAGCTTCAGAACCGTATATGCTAATCTATGGTGATGTCATTGAACACACTTCTCATTACAGCTTATTATGAAAAAGCTTATGATGTTTAGTTGACCTTCAAGCCCCAGAGCACAGGATGCTTGTCATTGCAGTAATTGCAGTATTTGTGAGTGTAATCGGTGTTATCATATTTCATAATAAAACATATGCATATCTACTGCATTGCTGTCTGCAAAGTGTGTAATTTTATACATGTTTTCAGGATTATTTATGTCACTTGGAAAATGGATACAAATATAGATTTCCTTGAATTATTATCTCTACTTTGTGAAATAAATGAAAAAACTTTGAGCTCTACACATTATTTATTTTACTCCTGTGTATACTGCAGTGCTGTAACAGAATTAGCTTTAATTCAGACTCTACCCAATTTCCATATGCCCAGCTGTGTTTTATTGAGACTTTAAACTGTATGAGGGTTTAGCACTTTAAGCTGACATTCTTCATTGAATCATATCCACATGTTTGGTTTGAAAAAAAATATTGCAAGGCATCATAATCATAAAAATAACAGAGCCAATAACACATTTCACAGTACACATACAATCACATACAATTGGCGGTAGCATCAACCCTATGTCATTCCTGACCCCTTTAAAATAAAGATGCTGTTTAAGTTCCAGTCAGTTATGTGACAAAAAATTACACTGCCCAGCCCAAAAAAAGGCTAATATTTTCAATTGTCATGCCATTGTTTCAACATAACATTTGTTTTCTTTCAGTGTTGGTTCATTTCTCACCGACGTCTTGAACTGATGAGGGAAAAATTGTACCACTCCATAAAGTCTTCTCCAGCACATCCCGAAAACTTTCAATCGCATTAAGGTCAGGACTCTGGGGTGCCAATACATATATGAAAATTATTCCTCATGATCCCTGAACCACTCTTTCATTATTTGAGTCCCCATTTTATATCCGTGCCATCGAGACAAAAAAAAGTCCATTGATGTGATAACCTGCTCATTCAGTACATTCAGGTCATCTGCAGCTGCTCAGCTTTTATTGCCACATTAATATTGCTGAACCTCGACCTGATCAACTGGAGCAACAATGCCATGGAGATTACATGCCGTGATCAAGGCTAAAGGATCTCCAAGAAAATATTACAGTGTGACTTTTTTTTTGTTTGTTTGTTTGATTGGGGTTTTTTTGGATGGGCAGTGTACATTTAATCAGCAATTAACAAAAGTTAATTTACTTGGCAGGCAGAAAAGAAAGACATCAATCTTCTATGACAAACAGGACAACTCAAGATATACTAAATGATGCCATGTTCTTCAGTTTACGTTCAAATTTGTACCCTCTGGCTGTTGTTTCAGAATGTCTGTAGCTCTACAAGAGATTACTTTGAGAAGAAAAAGAAAACAGAGTGATTACTTTTGTGTGTATAATTATATGTAGTGTACAGCATCAGAGAGGGTGTACCACACTTGGAGGAAAGCCCATGATTGGTTTGTATTGCTGCAGTTGACAGTGGATCTCAGAAGTACTATGATCTTAGTGTTGATCATTTGCAGGCATTCATCTGCTCTACTTGACAGTCCTCACTTTTTTTTTCCCAGACCGCTTCTTACTTAACCAATCATGATGTTGGAATGAGACCCACAGCATGGGAGTGAATCAGCAGTATTTTAACATTGCACATTTGTGGTTGCTCACTGATCATGTGGGGAGATGAAGCCATTGTATGGCGTCCACTGATCATCAGGGGAAGAAGCCATTATACTCCGAGGTGCGGCTAGGGGTGCAAGACTCCCTTCTAGCCTTAGGGTTAATGTATGTACCATGCTGAGATAAAAGAAAAACAGACTAAAACAAGGGTCTATTTGTACAAAAAAAAAAGTAATCTGGACCAGAAAGCTCCAGATTTGGAAATCCCATGTTTTGCTCAGTCCAGGATCAAATGCAGTTTGTGAATTTTTTATTTTTTATTTATGGATCTGTGATATGTTCCCCTGTTGCTGTGCTTATTGCATTGCATTGCATGGCTGACTTCATTACATGTGGTCAGAGAGGTCAGTTTATACCTCCTCCCATAGAGAATCTTCATCATCGACAGGCTCGGGGGCAAGAAGTGGATATGAGCACTTCTGTTATGGTATCAAGATGCTGTTTCCTCTAGTTTTTTTTATTCATCTCTGTGTCATGTACCTTTGTTGCTGTCTTCATTACATTATGACACAATGCTGTTTTCTTTACAAGTTGTTGGAAGTAACATCTATGCCACAGCGAGAAGCACCTACATTTCAGACTGGTTCCTCTCTCAGCCTGCTGGGACATTATTTTATTTTATTATATTTTATATTCACTGGGTGGTGGTGGCTCAGTGGTTAAGGCTCTGGATTACTGATCCAAAAGTTTTGGGTTCAAGCACCAGTACCACCAATCTGCCACTGTTGGGCCCTTGAGCAAAGCTTTAACCCTCAATAGCTCAGTTATACAAAAATGAAAAATGATACGGTTGTCAAATGTTTATAAATGTAAATGTATTACTACTAGAATTTCAGTGATCCAGTCCTGCCAAATGTGGAAAATAACCTTTCCAACTCAGCTAACCTGAGGGGTAGTGGGACCCATGGTAGAGGAAATGCTACCTAAAGGCAGATGAGGCAGATGAGTAACTCTCTGATTAACTCTGATCAACGCCATTCACAAGTCTTCAACATACAATGTGGCCAGCATGGTGTTTTAGACCACACACCTAAACTATAGCAGCACAAAGAAAGCAATGGCCCTCAGTACCGCATTCCCAGCAGTTGTGGTGAAGAAACAGCTAAGTAGTGGAGGGTGCTAAGAATCACTGGGCAAAGACAGGCTCCTTAATGGATCACCTCCTTTAAGACTCCTCCTTTAAGAAAACAGACTTTGTGGTACTAGAAAACCATCAAGTGGGACTTTGGAATCTATGGCCAACACAACAAAGAGGACACCCATTAGATCTTAAAAGTGGGCATACGTTATCCACAAAAGGAAAAGAGAAGAAAAGTGTTGGAGGTGTGGAGTTTTTCGTGCACAGGTTTACTTCTTCAAATGTGATAAGCTACTTAAGTACATCAGATAGAGTTGCACATTATGGAAATTATGCTAATGACTTCTCGCAGACAAACTCTTAGGATTATTCAAGTATACCTTCCAACATCAAATCATTCCAATGACAAGTGGATAGTGTTTATAAGGAGATTCGAAATCTAGTTGTCAAAGAAAATGTGAACCACACATTTATTATAGGAGACTTTAATGCATAAGTTAGACAACAAGAAGCAGATAATAAAACAAGGCTTGGAAAATCTGGGATAGGCATCAGAAATGATCAAGGAGATTGTCTCATTGAATTTGTGATAAGCAACAACTTTTAACATAATGAACACCTTCTTTATGAAAAAAGAGATCTAGAGAATGGACGAATGGAACTTCCTGAAATGAGACGGACTTCATTTTCAGAACCAAACCAAACATTGTTACTGATGTGTCCATTCTCAATAGCTTCGATACTAGCAGGACCACAGATTAGTGAGAGCAAAACTCCACATCAACGTCAAACCAGAAAGATTCAAAAAGGGGGATTCACTTAAATTTGAATAAACCTAAATAGAAAAAAGAACAATTCTGAAAAAAAATTAATCACTCACTCATTTGCCTAATCGCTTTATCCTGTTAGGGTTGTAAGGAGGCTGGAGCCTATATCAACCAACCAGGCGAAGGTTCACCCTGATCAGCTCGCCAGACGATTGCAGGCAGGATAAATTTGCAAAAGAGATTTGAAATTCTACAGAATGAGCTAAATATGAGGGACATGAATACTACTTGTGATAGCTTCACACAAACAGTCTAATACATTACCATGGGGGTCACCGGAAAGAGGGAAGTCCAAAAGACTGAGAAGTTATCAAGGGAAAGATTGGACCTTCCCAGTCAAAAGAAAGTAATGAATGCATCTATGAGGTAAGAAAGAATAAAGTATACAGAAGTATGCAAAGCAATAAGGGAACAGATGAGAAATGAAATTTGTGACTTCAACACAAAAACTATCCAGATAGTCAGGGAGAAGTAAAACAGTCATAAATCAGCCAAGCACAAACTCAGAAATCCCAAGCAATAGCAATCAAAGACAAAGATGGAACAATAAAACATGATAGAGAGAAAATTAGTTCTTCAATAGGGAACTCCCAACAAAACCTATACCTCAATAAAATATAGACTGACCCACCAGTAGTCAACCTTGATGTCCCTCTAGTTACAGCTGACAAGGTAGGGAAATCTCTTAACAATATGAAACGTGACAAAGCTCTAGGAGATAATGGAGTGCTTGTAGAAATCCTGAAGCAACGTCATTCTTCAGCACTTGGCCAAGCTGTTTACGCAGTGTATCTGAGAGGGACAGCTACCAAAAAGCTAGAATAACGCCTTGCAAGTATTCAGCTGTCTAATGTGTAGCACTTTACTAAAATCCAAACCAGGAGATTTATTAGAACTCTAGACCTCCTCCAACCAAGAGAACAAGCCAGCATCCGGACCGAATTCTCCACAGTGGATCACTTACATACCAACTGAGCCAGTGTGCCTAGATTATGAAAATGCCTTTGAAAGTACTGACCACTTAATTCTTCTAGGACCACAGGGAGGCTGAAGCCTATCTCAGCCAACACTGAGCAAAAGCAGGGTAGACCCTGAACAACTCACCAGACCATCACAGGGTCAACACACACAAACACATTCACACACACACACACATTTAACACCTGACTCTCACACCTAGGGATAATTTGGAGCAGCCAGTTGGCCTAATGTGCATGTTTTTGGACTGTGGGAGAAAACCAGAGTACCCGGAGGAAACCCACACTAGCACAGAGTTGTTGTTGTTGTCTCTTTGAGCCTTATTTTATGATTTAATGTGTAAAAGTGCCACTAAAATGCACTTAGTTGTCAATTTTACTGGTTTCTAAACACAGAGTAGCTATGTATATGCACATTGTGTGGGTGTGAATAAGTGTAGTGTGACACCATCAGAGACAAAATGGCTTTAAGGGAAAGATTTATAATATTTGCATGAATTATTTTTGTATCAGTCAATTTTAGAGGCAATGTGTCCTTCTGACAAAAGAACTATTTATACCAATAGGACAGCTGGAGATTGGATTAGCATACGTATAAAACAGTACACTGTCGACTGTATTTTTAAATATCTGTTAGATCATGCATTGAATCCATCAGCTTGGCATGGACGTCGAAAGAATCTGTAATGTGGGGGGCCATTTCCTATATTCTAGCACAATTTAGCGGGTTGAAATATACAGTCATTGACAAAAGTCTTGTCACACATGTGGACATTCATTTATAAAAGCCCATATCTAACCAAACTATTAACCGATTTTAATCATCTATGACTTAAAATAACCCTCTGATGGTTCTGGATAATATGTGCTAGCAGCAGTATTGGAAAGAAATTTCTTCTTATCTTTACAGCTTCATAAATATAAACATTCCTGTTTTTGGCTGGACAAAAAATAATCAAATAGCCTTGTTTATAACTAAATATAAAATATTGTAGCAAATATAACATCATATTGAAAAATTAAAAGCATCACTCAAGGTCAATAGTGCCTCTGCAAACATGGCCATGATCGTACCAGACTCCCAGGTGCTTGTCTTGATGAAAAATTATCATATTAAAAGAATCAGACACCTTCAAGATGTTCAGATTACAAATAATAAAAATTTGTCTGAGCCACCTGTAGGTTTGAAACATAATGGGAAGCAATAATCTGTTGATATTTGCGTCTGGAAATGTTCCCACCCATCTTACATAACTTTGTCATACCTATGTACTGGAGGGGACCTTAAACCATGATGTTTTACTTTCATACATGACTGGTTCTTTGGTGAACTCTGGGTCCAGCAAATTTCTAGATGGTCAATAATAACATTGGTGGCACAGCGATATGATATTAAATTAATAATTCATCTCAAATATCATTTTTTTTCCATGTTTGTGGTAATAACATTTTCCATGCATTGGGGCCTTGATAAGCACGTCATGGTGTTCTAGCTGTGTCTTGTACAGGACCTGTATGGTATATGGTGTATGGTGACCACTGCAAGAAATGATGTACAGTTCACGCTGAAGCAGATATTGCCAGCTATGAGTCCTAATGGAGCTTTTGAAGGAGTTCTCAGGAGGCTAACTACAGCTTTTTTGCAGCCAGTTGTTTTATAGATAGTCTTCCTTGCATGGATTTTCCTGAATTTCTTACTACTGATTACAAATTATTTTCATTTGCTTTTAGGAGATCTTGAAAGTTTCTACAGTTTTTGCAAAGAGATTTCATAAATTACCTGAAAGCTGCTTAAATACCTGTATTTTATGTATATTTAGTTAATCAAGCACTTTTCATTATTTTTTATTAATTTTACTTATTATATTTTACTAATTTTACTAATTACTTTGATCCAGAATTTGATTTTACATGATTGCAACAAGACTTTTTTCCAGCCTAGAATGGATGTGTTCATCTTTTATTTGCTGTAAAAAGTATAATTTTTACAATTTCCTGTTGCTTTCACAAAACAATATGTATACTTGTTGGATTAATGTAAGGCATACATTATGAAAATTGGTTTATAGGTTGGTGAGATATGGTCTTTTATACATGAATGTCCACATGTGCAACAAGACTTTTGTCAATGACTGTAGTTTTAATACCAGTCTGGGACATAGGGACAGAAAAAAAAAAAAAAAACAACCCCATACATACACATACACAGAATATTCCAAAGTGTTGAATTACGTCTTTCAGAGTTTATTTGAGCCCATTGGACTCAAATAATTCAATACTGGCCATTTTACTGTGTGTGTGGAGTATATGTGACATATGCACACAAACTAAATTTTGATTTGAAGCTCCATGTTGGATTTGCAGTTTAAAAGGGAGCAGAGCATAGGATGGTTCACCTACAAATAGTTTAATTAAAATTAAATATTACTTATTATAATTTTTATACTTACTCACAAATATTACTTATTATAAATATTATAACTCAAATGTTGAGTTGGCCGTTTTGTGTGTGTCTGTGGGGGGGGTTGTGTTTTCTGTTAACCGCGGCGTAGCGTTTAACACATCTGTCTCATAGTAAGAAGGTCCTGGGTTTGAGACCCGGGCTCAGGTGTTTCTGTGTGGAGTTTGCATGTTCTCCCCATGCTTGCGTGGGTCTTAAGTGGGTATTCTGGTTTCCTCCCACAGTCCATAGACATGCGCGATAGTATTGGCTGTTCCAAATTGCCCCTAGGTGTGGATGTGATTGTGAATGGTTTTTGAGTGTTGACCTGCCGAGCTGTCCAGGGTGTACCCCGCCCTTGCCCAGAGTCGGCTGAGATAGGTGCCAGCCTCCCCGCGACCCTAATTATGATAAAGCAGTTCATAAATTTAATTAATGAATTTAAATCAGGGATATTTAATTTTATCCACATAGGGTAGGTGTAGGTTTTCAATTCAACCAAGCAGTAGCCACAACTTCCACCTGTTTCAATCACTGATCTAAAACAAAAAAATAGTCTAGATTGCACATTAGTGTTTTAGTTTTGAAGCTGGGTGGTGGACATGTTGGTGAAACCTTACTGCTGAAGATTATACTCAAATAGCATGAAAGGGGGGGGATAATGACATTCAAGCTGTACGTTTCATATTAAAACCTTTTTTTTTTTTTGGGCCAAGTTTCAGCTGCAGAGGGTTTTATTAATTATTTTTTCTTTTTTTCAATTAATTTCAAATATCAGTGAAATGATATCCTGCGATGGCCTGGCAAGCTGTCCAGGGTGTACCCTGCCCTCACCCAGAGTCGGCTGAGTTGGGCGACAGCCTCCTCGCAATTCTGATTAGGATTAAGTGGTTCAGAAAATGAATGAAACAAGGTCCAGCCCCTCTCGAGATGGATGGTTCCAGAGCCCAAGCTATGTGTCGAGGTAAGCCTGACTATATCTAGTCAGCATCTCTCAACCTCGCACACCAGCTCAGGCTTCTTCCCTGACAGAGAGGTGACATACCATGTCCCAAAAGCCAGAGTCAGTAGCCGAGAATTGGTCTGGCAGAACCCACGCCTTCAGTTGCCACCTGGCTCACACTCCACCCGACCCCTATAGCCTCCTCTTAAGGATGGGCCCGAATTTCTATTTAAAAATAATAATAAATCTATAAAACACTGGCATACACTGAACTATTGATGTTATTCCAGTTTTGAACATATACATAACTTATTAATAACGTATCCAAAACCTAGCGAAAACTTATAGCTAACTTATACTAAACTTATCCCCCAATATTGACATATGCAGATGTATCTGACGTGTTCCAGACAACCACAGAACTTTTACTGAATGTCTTTCTAACTTACAGCTAGCGTATCATGGGTGTATTGGCAGTGTTTAGGGGATTGGTATATAAAATGGGGTTCAAATGAGAAATCGGTCAGTACTCCTTAAGACTCCATGGGGAGTAAATGTCCATGTCGTCCGAGAGATGGAGGATCCAGGAAGGCTGCGACAAGAATGACTACTAGCTGTCCATCAGCATGACTTCGCATCTTATTATAGGAACTGTTGTTTCTACCTTAATTACCAAAGTCTGATAAAGTTTTTTTGTCTGTTTGTTTGTTTGTTTGTTTGTTTTTTTAATAATATGTTGGATTTAGCAAACTCTTTAAACTCTTACAACTATTTAAATGGTGTATAAACGTGACATGGGCTGTGCACAGGCCATGTGTTTTGAATCAACTTGTGCATCAAATTACTAAAAAAAAAAACCTGTTATTTCAATGCATAAACAGGTTTAAAAGGATATTGGTCAAAACTACAATACTGCCATCGTGTGTAAAACAATGGCGCTGCAGCTGGTTATGAAAATAGTGATGTGACATAAATACAGCAATATACAATCTTAATTTACAGGTTGCATTTTAAACATTGTCAACAGAAAGAGCTCAGTAAATATTGAAGGATTTAACACGTGCTTGACCTAAACTCTTTCAGGTTAATCTTTTCAAGGTTAAGAATTTGCTCAAGGGTTTAACTGAAGCTTTCTAGTCATCCGGAAATTTAAACATTTTCATTTTTGACATTATCTGCTCATATATCACTGCAAAAGTAATGTAGTAGTGACTAAATTATTAGAGCAGGGGGGGCACCGTGGCATAGTGGTTTGTACTCTTACCTCACAGTAAGTAGGTCCTGGGTTTGATCCACATGGTGGGCAAGGTTGTTTCTCTGTGAAGTTTGCATGTGTTTCCCTGTGCTTGTGTGGATTTCCTCTGGGAGCTCCAATTTCCTCCCACAGGCCAAAGACATGCCCATTATACTACATGGTTGTTCCAGATTGCCCCTAGGTGCGAATGGATCTGCTTAACCATGCAACTCTTCCCAAGCCTGGGTAAATTTGGAGGGTCAGGGAAATACGTTGCCAAGAAAACTCTATGCTCCTCAAACATGAAAATAATGTTTCCTTACTGAATATCAATAACAAAGGCCACTACTAATGCCACTACAGCCCCTCACTCAATTGTAAACTATATACACAGCAGCCACCGTATGATGTGCTAACTTATACATTTGTACTTTAATGTGAATTAAAATCACTAAACCTTTTGCTACTGCTTTCTACTGATGATGAGAATCACTCAATGATACTGATATGATTATGTTTTTTACTGAGGATGACAATCACTCAACCTTACTAACATGTTTACAATTTGCCACAATAGGTAAAATTTTAGTGAACTTGGGCAATGAATAATATATTGGCTCTGCACAAATGTGGGCACCATGGTGTTTTCAGTCCACACTACTATGCCTGCCCCCCTGAAGTCATTTCCACCTGACTCATTTTATACCTTTTTTTTACTCTCAGTTTCTTTTTCATTCTCCTCCCAGGCTTGCTCATTTACTCCGAAGTTCTTCCACAAACCCTGCTAGCTTGGTCCCACTGGCCTCACACTTTTTGTTCACTGTAAAGACACACTCCTCTCTCATTCCAGGTGGACCGTGTGTATTTCTGTTCCAGTCATAACAATACAGCAAAGAAACCTAGGGGTTTTTTTTTAGAGGCTTTAGCATGCCTCATCATCTTCTGTTCCTGTCATTGCCTGCTATGTCCATGAAAAAGGAAGGGTAATAAACAGTAAAAGGTATTCCCATAATATATGATAAGCTTGGACTTTATCATATATATATAACAATACTTTTTTTTTTCATAACCTTTTAATTTTTCAAACCATCATTTATCAGGGTCGCTGGCAGGCTGGAACCCTTCCTAGCTTATTCTGGGCAAAGACACTACACCTGAACAGCACCCCAGACCATTGCAGGGTCAACACAGACATATAACCATTCACACTTACAAGTAAGGGCAATTGAGAATACCCAAATAAGTCTAATGTGCATTTCTTTGGACTAGGGGATGAAACCGGACCAATCAGTGAAAACCCACTCAAGCGCGAGGATAACACACAAATGCCACACAGAAATGCCCTTACCTTCATTCTGTGAGGCAGAAGTGCAGAAGTTAAAGTATAAATGAAGGGCTAAGAGCCACAGTGGTCTAACCCCACAAAAAAACTGAAAAATGAGATAATAAGGTCATATTTTACAGATGTGGATAAGGTCTATGCAAACCAGAGTGTTCTATCCTCATAAGTAAGACTACAAAACACATGATTTAAAGAGTACAAAATTTTACCCTGACCAAAAAAAAGTGCTATATAGTGTTATTTGGGGTAGTTTGTGTATTTGTATCGCAGCTCTCTTAAACAGAAACACTTTTTGTTCTAGGGTTCATTTCCTTACAGTGTAGGTAGTTAGAAGATTAATGTATATGTAGAACTGTTAATGGTTTAAGGGGTTAATAAATATAATAATACACTAAATTAGGTTAAATTGGATATGACACATACAGTATAACTCCAATGGAAATCAGTCTTGTATGAGACGAACCACACCTCTGTGTCACTATATATATCGTAATAATTCCCACGCTGAGTAAAGAGTGAGACACTAGGAGAATAGAGGTGATTTAAAGCTTAATCTGTCCACTTAGACCTGCAGGCTATTCCACACATCTATTACTCTCTCTCTCTCTCTCTCTCTCTCTCTCTCTCTCTCTCTCTCTCTCTCTCTCTCTCTCACACACACACACACACACACACACACACACACACTCTCTCTCTCTCTCTCTCTTAACCCCATACACCCTCTGTCTTACAGTGTGTAGTGTTATTTGTGGCTTATTGTGGCACACAATTGCATTTATATTATTTATTGTAAGCACTGTAATACCAGTTCATTGTTTCCATTACTCATATTTACATTAGGTGATATATTGGGGTTTTATGTATCCTTCATATGCATTTATTTCCTGCACTGTATCCTCTAAATCAAATCAAATGTTTATTTTTATGTGATTGCAAGGGTCCTCCCAAAAGGAGTGGGTGTTTAGATTTATGTGCATGTTGCCCTGCGATGGACTGGCATCCTATCAGGGGGTCATTTCTCCCCTTGTCTCCAGTGTTCTGAAACCCTGACCAGAGGTTGAGGGAGACAAGAGGATGCTGTAGATAAATGAATGAATGACTGAATGAATGAATGAATGAATGAATGAATGAATGAATGAATGAATGAATGAGGCCTAGAAAATGTACCAAAAATCAAAACTACTTTGTTCATCACTGACATTGACAGGTTCACAGGTTTTTTGCATCTTTACATCTAAATGTATTCTGGTGCTGTTGGCGCCACTAAATCAGGTTTTATTATTCCTTTTTTTCTTCTTCTTGGTGGTGGTATTTTAGAGGATTTATTTGAGGATTTTATGTAAAGATGTCTAGAACTGCATTTACGTAAAGTACTTCTGTCAGTTGGGGGGCATAGTTGCGTACTGGTTAGCATGTTCACCTCACAGCAAGAAGGTCCTGCTTTGGATTTCTGGTCTTGGGCATTTCTGGCTGGAGGCTGTATGTTCTACCTGTGATTGTAAAACATCTGCTCTGTATGAAATTTATTCAGGACGTTAATTTTTTATTAATCTTTTTTTCTGTTCTGTCCTCAACATACATATATTTTGAATATTAAATTATCAGTGACTATTACCAGATAAGGGGGGGAAATTCTAGAGATTTTTAAGTGTTGTTTATTAAATATGGCCTTGCTTGTAAATCAATTTCTTAATTTTGTATTCATAAGTGGTAGCCCGGTAGTAGGGTGCTGGATTACTGATCCGAAGGTCCGGGGGTTCAAGCCCCACTATCACTGGGTCACTGCTGTCCTCCCAGTGCAGCTAACTGGGTAATCAAAGGTCAGCCATGTCTCTCACTGTCTGTGGTGAGAGGCATGTAAAGAGTAGGCTGCATTGCTGTCAGCGTGTTTCTGCCCTTTGAGCTGTCCAGGGTGTACTCTGCCCTCGCCCAGAGTCAGCTGAGATGGGCACCAGCCTCCCCGCAACCCTAATTCGGATTAAGCGGTTCAGAAAATCAATGAATGAATGAATAACTTCAATGAATATCAAACTGGAAAATCAGTGACATGCCTTCTACATTATAAGCTCTCACTTAACCTGTAGAGGGAGCTATATGTTTATAAACGGTATGGAATGAAAACCCAGCCTAAAATGTGAACTTTTTTGGTTCCTAGTTTAATATCATTGAACATTTGCCAGAAGCCACAAAGAAAATTCAGAGGAAAATGGGATCATAAAGAAATAAAGACCAGCTTTATTGTGCCTTATTACATTCTGAACAAGCAGAATTTTTACATTTTCTTTATTTACTGTCAGGTCTTCAGACATATTGCTCCTACTGCTCACATTAGTTGAAGAGAAATGGTGCAAGAGAGCAGCCAAGTGTAAGATCCCAAGACATAATCCTTTACAGTTGGAGTTTTTGTTTGTTTGTTTGTTTGTTTGTTTGTTTTACAGTAAACCAATTTATCAGTGCTTTCATCAGTTCCGAATACATGTTCCAAATACATTCAAGGCACCTGCCATATATATATATATATATATATATATATATATATATAAACTATATCATTACATTTCACTACTCATTAAAATGTGTTATATTTTGGATTCAGTGTTTTCTACAGAAGTTTGGAATATCTACTCTCATCTTCTATTCTATTCCAGAGTTAGACTGTAGTGATAATCCAATATCCACTTTGTAGTCCCTGTCTATGAAGCTTTCCTTCCACCATTTTACTGTAGTAAGGATTTGCTTTTATTCCAAAGTTAAAGAAATATATACTACATATACGTAATTCTCTTAATAATATAAACTCAGTACTGCAGAGTCAAGAGCACATGCTATTAAGCAAGTCTTTTAGATAAAATAGCACATTCAACTACTGGCAGATAGATGAGGAAAAGTATGAGGATGCCAGGCATCGTTCTGAATATAAAATCATCAAACTGCTCTACAAAATATGACTTTATTTCCATAATTCAAACTGATAATTTTCTAATCACAGTTTCTGTAGTCTTAATTTGTAATAAGTTGTGTCAGTTAGTAGTAATTATTTGCTGTTAATTTTTTTTTCTTTTCAGACTGCATTATCATATTTATTTTTCAGTATGTGGAAACAGCTGAAATAACACCCTGAGATAATATTCTAAAACAATTCCTCAACCTATCCAAAAAAAGTATTAATCAATTCCTGTACCAATATCATATATAGGGGTGGCATAAATTCCAAGTATTGAACATTAAGCTTTTAAAGATTGTTGTAAAAGTCCCTGACTTCACATAAGCAGCAAGATTTTCCCTCTGCACAGATTGAGCAACATTTTACCAAATAAGTTGATCCACAATTTTCCTTCTGATTAATCATCATATAGATGCATAGCTAAAAATTGCTTGTTTGCTGTTTTTGTTCAAAAAAAAAAAAGTTATTTCAAAACGTGAAAGAGTTGCTTCACCTAAAGAGATGGAAAACTACCTCTGCTGTATCCACTAGCCAGATCATATGAAATCTGCGAGATGGAGCAGTCTGAAAAGATGTTTGGGAAGGTCAGTGAACATGTCGAGTTCTGCTCCATAGGTATTGGGCAAGCTGAGTCTGTGTTCCCATATAGTAATGACTGCCCTGGAACTGTCTTTATGTCCCCTGCTTTTTTGGACACCCCACCACTTGTGGCCCATGGTTCTGCATACAGAAAACCACCTGTTACAAAGTTGTGGGAGTCAAAAGAGATTTGTTCTGGTTCTGTAGTTCCCTGCTGTTGGATCCTGTTGGGCATAGTGTGGAAGAGCTCCTGCTCAGACACCATGTTGCTGTAGTCTGGTCCTAGGAGTTCAAAGAACTCTGTTGCATCTGGATTTCCCCGCTCAAGATCTTTGAGGGACATGCCGGAAGTGGATGTAACTCTGGCATTGTTGGCTGGCTCTGTAAAGAAGGATGGCGGCAGATTTCGGTGTCGAAGTGGAGGCTTTTTCATCTTCTCCCCCCGTAAATCCTTTGCATGGTTGAAGAGAGCAGCCAGACTTTTGCTCTGCAGGTTGGCCTGAGCCCCATCCCGCTTGGGTGTTTTGTTCTGAATGATGCTAGCTGAAGTTGGGGGGGAGTCGAGACTTTTGCAAGCCTCCTGAGGTGCTCCATTCCCCAGTCCCATGATTCCTGTGCATCTTTTGATTTGTTTCTGTAGATACTTGCGGTGGTTGACTTTCCTCTTAGACTTGACTGGCTTATCCAGAGCCAGTTTAATGTTACTTGAAGCAGAGTCAATGAAGCTGAGCAAGTCACTGGTCGCCTCTCTGAAATCCCCCTCACAGTCCACTTCACCCAGGAATGTCCCATCCAGACCTTTCTCCACCTCATACTCCATAACTGAACCAGGAAAACAAAAATTTAGGAACTGCGAGTTCATAATGGCAGCCTGAACAGCCATCACCCTCTGAGCGACTTACAAAACCCAGTCTGTCCACTCTTAATCCCAGTCGTTCCTTAGATCATCATGAAAACAGATTTTCAAGTTATAGTCCCAGGGCAACTAAATGTATGTTAACACTTGGTCCTTACACTGAGTGTATACAGTGTTTCTTTCCTACTCTAATGAAGGCAGGACCAGAAAATATACTTTGGGGGAAAAGCAAGAAGATCTTCGGAGGCAGGGCCAATGATGTCAGAATATTAGGAGGGAGGGACAGGGGTCCCCAGGACTTAACTCTTTGCTCACGCCTGACCACCTGCAACTAAGAGGGATTTGTCCTAGGCATCCCACTGAGCAATAAGACAATAGCTGCTTGTTCAACTATCCTGGGCAGTTCTCATTGTATAGGTGATCAGTACAATGTCATGACATTAAAGCCAGTGAAGGTTCATTAATACTGTTAAATGTGTCCCGGCATGTATAATAATAACCATGAGGATTTTTATTTTCTTTAATATTTTTTTTGGTGTAAAGAAACATTAAATACATATGGTAATTGTATATTATTTGTACTATTGTATATTCTGTATAGTTCTGTATACATATTTTTATTATTTCACATCATATTTATTTATTTATTTATTTAGGTTGGTGGGTTTTTTTTTTTTGTTGTTGTTGTTTTTTGTATACTCCCAGTCTACAAGGCACTATTGTATGTATAGTTTGTTGTGATTTTTTTGGACAATGAAGTTCCTTTATTGGGCCCCTCCATTATGAGAGAAAATTACAACATAACCTTGGAGTGCTCATTTTCACTATAGCATGTATTATATTTATATGCGGTACATAAAATCTGATTAACTTCATTGTTCTATTGCAAGCACTAAAAAGAAAACTATATGGCTTCAAGCTGGTAATGTCTCATTCATGTATGTATTCCCCACACTTCCTTCTTGTGACTTAATCAGTTAGTGGTAAAAGTTGATTCCTGCACCAGTGGGAATTTTAGCCTCTGTCTGACAACTATTATGGGCTGCCTTTGACATACAACCCTACAGGGCCTAAATAGCGCCTATTCTTCCTTCTGCAGTGAAAGGGATCTTTGTGCCAGAGATTCATTAAACTGCACCTCACAGCCCCTTCGTAAAATGGGGCTCAATAATGAACAGTCGATTTAACTAGAAAAGCTGCCGGAGCTGTTAAATTAAAGGGGACCAAAGTGCAGTTCGAGTCCAGTGTGCCAAAAGTAATGTTGACCTTAAGAAATCCTGGGTATGACTATAACAGCTGCTGTAAATAATCCAGTATTTACAGGATGTTTCTTGGCTAACAGTGAATGCTCAAATAGGAGCAAGTGAAACATCTATAGGGGCCCAAAGCTGGTCTTAGCTGAAGGAAAACAAGGGCATGAATTTAAGCTCTGGTGTTATAAAAAAAATTAATTACTCAAAATGGCATAATGGAGCCATTCGTGTAAATGTTATTAATGATCCTGACAAAAGTAACATTAGTGTATGACTTTGGTAGCTCTTAAGCTTGAGATAACTTAATTAGGGTATTTTTAACTATGCATTTGCTCATAAAACTTGCTTGCACTTGTGCCGTCACATGCCTTTGTTCATCTTTTTTATATCTTTTTTGGAATTTTCCCAGGCATTACTGCTTCCCCACCAACCCCCCACTCCCCCAAAACAGGCCCTCCAAGTGCATTTTTAGGTGATGCACTGAATCATTTGGATGTTTAAAGAGAGGGGAGTAAAAAAAAGCCTATGCACTTTTGAGAAAGAGGGACCATCGAGAGAGTGTTATTATCATGTAAATTCAAATAAAGAAAAGGAACAGTGAAACTGATAGCACTGATCTAATTATCTGTAGCCCAGTTCAAGCTACAGGACTGAATGGGAGCACAATCGCCTTACAATTAACAGCTGCCCAACAGTGGGTAAATAGCAACTGCATGGATTTTTTTAATTTTTTTATTTTATTTTATTTATTTATTTATTTGGCATTGAGCTGTTTTACCTTTTTCTGTCATCCAATAAAATATACATTATATAATTAAATATTTTGAGTTTTTGTGTATTTTTAAAGAATACACTTGATTACAATGTTTCAAAAACAAAATTTCAATTAAAATCTCTAATCATACTAACTCTAAGCATCAAGGCCTTGGCAGTGCGCTTAGCCCATTCATTCCTTTTAAAACTAGTTTCCACATCCTCCTCTTTCTTTCAAAGCCTAATTTTGGCACAATGACATCACCAAACTAATGGCTGATATTTTCTCCTCTTCCTGCACAAAGCTTTTATACATGCTAGTCATTCAGATTTGAGGGTCTGACGCACTGATTCCGGAAACAAGTTTCTATGGTCACAAAAAGGATGAGGGGATCAGGGGGGGTTGGGAGCTGAATACAGACAAGAGACAAGGGAAAAGAGAATTGCATTACATTGAAGAAAGAATTTGTAACCACTTGAACTTCCAAAAAACTTCCCAGACTGTTTTGTTTGGAACCAATGCTTACTAGGAAAGCATACAAAAACATGGCTAAAACTACTGTCACACAGCTTTTTTCATACAAAAGACAAATTGTCATTTTTCTCACATCAAACAAATTATTATTAAAAGAACCAAATCAGTAACCAAGGTCAAACTGAGGTGAATCTGTTCTGTAGGGGCAGGTGGGGGGCAGGGGGACAAATGAGGCAAGCAGAGCAACACCATTTATCTTTCTGCTTTCAATTCACGCCCCAGGAAAGCTGCTTTAGCAAACAGATTGCATATTGTTTGCTTATCGTTACACACTGTGTACCCCACCCTCTGTCCAGAGAATTTACAAACTCAGCACCCACTGCAGACTTTTCTCCATTTACCTCCTTTAACCACATCAAATGCACACACACACACACACACACACACACCTTATCACACTAGTGTGTGGTTTGTATTAGCAGGGCCACAGCCTGCTCCAAGGATCAGCAGAATACTAATATTAAATTTGATTGATGGATATGTCAGATGAGAAGATGCTGAAATTAATGTCAGTCTTGGGGTATGTGAGCTGCTGACCACATTATTGGCTGCTTCACTACACGTTTGTCTTTTATTTTCTGTCCATGAAGAAAAAGTGAAAGATCATGATCCACTGTGTCCAGGAGAATATCACACACTTACCTGGTCCACAATCGTGCTTTAAGGATTTTGAAATGCTTATCACCACGCCACCATGCCGCCTTAAAAATAATTAAATAAATATTGACATCATTTCAGTTAGATCAGCATGGTGGCATAGTGGTTTGCACATCTGCCTAACAACAAGAAGATCCTGGGTTCGAGTCCTGTGCTCAGCAAGGGCGTTTCTGTGTGAAGTTTGCATGTTCTCCCTGTGCTTGAATGGGTTTACTCCAGGTACTCTGGTTTCCTCCCACAATCCAAAGACATGCACATTAGACTAATTGGCTGTTCCAAATTTACCGTACGTGTGAGTGTAAATGGCTTTTGCCCTGCGATAGTCTGGAGAGCTGTTTAGGGTGTACCCCGCCTTCAACCAGTGTCGGCTAAGATAGGCTCCAGTCTCCCCACGACCTTAATAGGATTAAGTGGTGAGTGAGTGAGTCAGTGTGAATGATGTCAATTAAACTGTATTTAACTAAACTGAATCAAATCATGTGTTGAAAAGTATAATTACCTCAAATATCTCTAGACACCACAGCCCTAGTATTGATTTTACTAGATTCATACTAAGAGCTACCAACACGTAAAGATGGTGATTATCATTCATCACTATATCCCATTCAAATGTCACTTTGTCTCCGAAGTCTCACCTTTCAACCTTAGCACACCATCAAGTCCAAACGCTTCTCTGCACTCCGGCTGTAGTATTAATAATCCTGCTAGCAGGGGGGCAGATGAAGGGATGTCAAGGTACAGCAACTCAGAGGCTTTTGTGCTGCCAATGAATGAATGGGAGTCAGGAGGAGTCCTATGGCTCAGACTGCATGGAGCATAGTCTCCATGCTTTACACTACTAGCCTCCTACTAGCCACTTTATTGCTCAACGTCTGTTGTGGCATTTTCATTAAATCACACAAGAGCAGCTGAGGAAGAGCAGGAAATTAGACATTTTGTTAGGGTAGTGTTGTCTTGTAGTTTCTATGCATATATTTTTTATTTATTTTTATTTTTTTTAAATTACCCATGAGGAAGAGCAGGAAATTAGACATTTTGTTAGGGTAGTGTTGTCTTGTAGTTTCTATGCATATATTATTTATTTATTTATTTTTTTTTTAATTACCCATGAGGATAGTTAAAAAATGTTTACACTTGAAGTAAATGAGAACAATAGATATAATTAAACCCTCTCTTTAAACAAGAATTCTGTTTGATCTCAGACTTGGGCTCACACACACCACTAAGATGGGACATAATTTACTTTCACAATTAGACACAAACCTGCTCAGAAAATATTAAAAAATATTTTTAATGGTTATAAAAGTACATAAACACCTTTGATTGGGTTTAGTAAAAAACAACCTTTTAATATCCTTAAGGAAAGGTTTAGTTAGTCCATGACGCAATCAGTCTCTGTATCCCATCCTGATTGGTTATTGTAAACTTGTATTCTGTTTGATCCACTGCTTGAAGTATTTCACTTCCAATTCCCGGGCAAGGAGAACTGACTTTGGGTCATAATCGTTGTTAAAGCGTAGGTCAAGGTGATGAGCTCCATCAGGGATCAAAATGGCAATGAGAGAGTCAGAGAGACTCTTAGTTACCCCGCCACTCATCCAGGGGTCAAGGCCTCCATTACTGACACAGAAAAAGACACATGAATGACTCATATGAACATTACTGGTCATTGATATAATATATGTAATTTGGATATTATTTAATATATGCATTTTACATTCTAGACATTAACTAAAATGTGTACAGGGACACCAATTAAGATGAAATCAGGGGTTATCAGGGGTAGGTTAAAAAAAAAAAAAAAAAAAAAAAAAAAAGAACCTGAATAATCCAGTAAGACCAGTGGTGACAGTAGCTGACCACAAAAATTAAAAGTTACCTGAAGATGATGTTGCTGTGGGACCTAATGTTCTTCCCACCAAATACAGTATCAGCCCAGTCCTCTCGTGGCCGAACCCCAAACAGAGTATAACACTCATCAGAGAAAGCTTGGAAGTTCCATGCCATAGGCTCAAACATGTCTTGAACACCATCTGTACACATGGGCATCACCATCTCCGTGCAAGACTGACAAAAAAAATCCAATGTGTTGTATTTGGATCAATAAATCAATATAATACTAATTTATTATATACAAACGCTATATACTGAGACACACTTGTACCTGATAAAACCAACCCATAATTCCTAGACTTCCGGTAGCAGTCTCGGATATATTAAGGCAAACAGCACTGCCTGTGTAGTTGTAGTATACTCTCACTGCCTGCGAGATGCCATGTAACAGCTGCTTGTCTGAAGCATCAGTTTCAAACAGAAGGTGTGTGCAGACAACCTGAAAAATCCATTTTACATTACATTAGAGGTGCATATATGGCATATGTAACTACCACACCAGTCATTTGTAAATAACAAACAAACAAATAAATAATTAAGTACACCTATGGAAAAAAATAGGAGACCACTTTTAATTGGGATCTCCATTAAAAGTAGCTGTAAATAGTAACTGTAAATACATGAATAAAGCTCTATTATACAGTATTAAACTAAAAATAAGACTTTGTTAGCTTCACAAAAAATATATACAGTTCTCCGCTGAACCTTATTAAACCACACTGAAGTACATACACATATTTGTGTGCTTGACACAAGTCAGTGTGGTTGGCATTCATTTTTCCTCACATAAAAAAGTTGTAGTTAAAGTTATCTCAGCTCCAAATATTAACCATCATACTATTTTATAGAAAGAACTGAAAATGTGTAAGTTGGCACCATGTTTCCTTTTCTCATTCAGAATAACAATATAGTATATGGCCAAAGGTATGTAGACCATCCCATCCATACATACACATTCAGCATACCATTCCAAAATTGGTTTCCTATAATTTCCTGCTATAACACCATTCACTCTTCTAGGAAGGCATTTTGCTAGATTGTGGAGCATGGCTGTGGGGATTTATCCATTCAGCCAGAAGAGCATTAGTGAAGTCGGGCATTGATGCAAGGCAAGAGGGTTTGGAGCACAGTCAGCATTCAGTTCTTCCCGAAGGTGTTGCGCGCTTTGTGCATTTCATTTCAACCTTAGGCCTTGATTTAAACACAGGAGCACTATCTTGATGGACGTTATGAAAGTTTCTGTTAAGGGTACTAAGAGACATTCTATACAGATGTGAGCTTTCAGCATTTGCAACAATTTGGGGAAAGTACTTTAAGGGTATGATGGTCAGGAGTCCAAGTATACATAGTATTACAAAAGGCAAAACTCTTATATAAATAGTCTAAATACTGTTAACATTATATTTTGACATTTTCTTCTGTTTTTCTTTTAATGGCTATCAAATAATTATTTATAAGTGTACAATAATCTATGTGCTATAGTTCAGTAGATCATTCAATAGTAAACATTCCCTCCTATTTTTCAAACTGAAAACAAGTCATATGCCTTCCTTTCGGTATCAAAAGCCTTTCGGTATAGAAAACTGTGTGTAAGTGTATTTAGCTTCAGTTGATTTATTTGTATTTTTTCTGCATACAGAATCCCAAGCTGTTTCAGATAGACAAGAACCATAAAAAAAAATTATATATCTGGCGAAAGTTAATTATTTCCCTTATCCCTTGCTTAAAAATAACCAGTGCAATTATCATGCTGCACACCACAGAAGTTTATTTGATAAGTATCTGAAGGTTCTAGGATTTTGCTGCTGTCCTGATGTGCCAGTGCTTGGGTGTTCCCTGACTAAACAGTTCAAATAGATTGGACTGAGCATGGAGTTTGTTGCTAAGGCTTTTGTTAGACACCTAAAAGAGGAGGTGGTCTGTGCATAAGGTAGGCTACAGACATGTCTAAGATAAGGCTTATTCCATGACAAAAATGCACCAGTTCTCTAAAGCATCCTCTCTCTACTTTTCAGATGGGATTAGGCTTATACATTCATCTCCGCTAACAGATTTCCCTCCTCTAAGCCCTCAATGGGCCTTTCTCACAGTTGCTCACATAATCACATTAGCTTTGTCATTAAAAGGGCCCATCTCAGCTCCCACTGTCTAAACCACTTTAAACACCCATAGGGGTTGCATACATTAGAAGACTAGGGTAAGAATGTTCAACAATTACCACTTTCTCTTTGGTAGACCAACAAGTGCTATAATTTTCTACTGTTCCAAGTTCTACAATAATCCAAGTTCTATCGGTTTTTAATCAAGTGTACTCAGGCTGACACATGTTACCTAGAGAGCAAGAAAATTCTACCCTTCAGTTCCAATTATACAAAATCATAGTCCTCATTATAAAAATATTTTGCCTATTTAATATGTTCAGCAATTCGGAAAACTAATACAATTACAGCTTATAACAATCACATAAAAGGAAACCACTGTTGAATAGACAAAGATTTTAAAATATCCTATGGATGACATGAAGTGTTAAACACATCAGAGACTGGGATGGGAAACTTAGTGGAAAATAAATGGGGACTATCTAATAGCATCAAAGACAGACTGCAATTCATCCCCGATATCTTCTGAATATTTATGCTGCTTCTGAGAAAAACTAGCATTCACCAAATTCTTGTGCTTTAAAAACAGAAAGCAGCATTAATGGGACAGTATTATTGAAGGTTTCACATCAGTTGCTTTATAATTGATTGTTTCTGGGTGTTTTACTTTTTAAAGACAGACAGCAACACAGAATCCTGCTTTTTATCTTTTAAATTAAATTTCTCTGCTGTTTTAATTTCCTCTGCTATTCTAGTTACTCATAAAAAAATCTTCAGTTATTTTTGTAGAAAATTTAATGTCATTCTTTCAATGTCTTCACCATTATGCCTGTCTATGTCTGCCACCCTAATATCTAGGAGTGTCCTGCTATATAACGACCTGATAATCCTAATAATACAATGTACAAAATTAACATCTATATGTGTAATTAATGTTAATTCAAATGCATTGTTTGTCATGTGATAAGAACTCAGAATGTCAGGCACTTGTTGTTTTTTTAAAATAGCAAAGCGATTTGCCCGCATTGACCTCAGTCCACCTCTGTGAATTTAATTTCACTGTGTTGCAAAAAACCCCACCTGCTCCTATTAAAAAGCAAAGGTTTTGTTTTTATGAGGGGCAACTTGTAAGAATAAGTTTAAAGTACAGTACCTTAACTGGCCAGCGTGGGAGGTCCTGAAGGAAGTTGGCCTCATAAGGGTAATCAACCATGGCCAAGTTCACCCAAGTCTCCTGCAGCCATGCCTTGAAGTCATTTATTTCCTCTTCTTTCAAAGAAGAACACAGGCCAAACTCCTTCGACAGCCACTGTAGACCTTCAGCTGTGATCAGTCAGTGAGTATGTCACTCAATATACAGTTTCAACACTAATGATCACAAAGTTCATTACATTACACACATGAATAGAATAAATGCTTTTCAATGCCAAGCAATACTTCAGTCTATAGTAATACTTAATCCTGATACTCGGACATGTGCAACTTCAAGGACTAATTTTCTAGAAAGTCACAAAATTGTTCTGAATTGACTAAACTTCCTTTTTTTTTTTTCAAGTAAACAGTACAAACAGTACATTATATGTATTATAAGCATATATGCAAGACATACTGAGAAGTGGACAAAAAGATTAATGAAGCTGTTTAATCATCAGCATTTTATCCCCAGTACAAACCTGTTGAGGACACATTGTTGATTGCCATCCATGACCTCCTAATGTTTTCGCTGCAGTTGATTCCGCTATTGGCAAAGTCTTGGGTAACTATTTTGTAAAAGCCACCACAAGGCACCATGTCAGTGAACTGCCAGATTGGGGCAGATGCAGCTAAAGCACTAGAGACAGAAAGAGAGACAGACAGACAGACAGACAGACAGACAGACAGACAGAGAGAGAGAGAGAGAGAGAGAGAGGTGTGTGTGAGAGAGAGAGAGAGAGAG
>JAQMYF010000013.1:12920587-12933308 GCA_030014195.1 Neosilurus mollespiculum | reverse complement strand
TTATTGATAATGTATAACTAAAGGCAAACTGAGCAAATGTGTAATTTCAGGAGAGCCTATCGAACTGGTAGCTCTTCATATGACTCAGTACCCATGAAGTAGCTCTCCGTTTCAAAAAGGTTGGTGACCCCTGGTGTAGATCACAGAGCAAAAACATACACATGAAGTAATAAACACTGATATGCTAAGACATATGACATACCAGTGTAAAATAAAAATGTAAGAATCGGTTAGTGTAACAGAAATATTTAAGCACTAGGTATCTAGGTATGCTGATATGAATCCAGAAGTCAGATCTCAGCATGAAGATTTGATCACATTTGTAAAGCAGAAGAGGCCTTCCATTTATAAACATCATTTACATTTAACTCAGTTATGTTTCTGAATATCAAATGGTATGCGCTACATGAAGCATGCTCTGCTGGGGGTGGAGTGTGTAGAACACAAAGCCCAGGACATATAATGCTCTTATACTTAAACTTGTCAATCAGTATGATAGAAATATAATGCATATTTAAGGTAATACGTTTGTTGCGATTGTACATGCATGAGTGTGTCTAATAAGCAGGAAATGTACTATATCTGTTAATAATGTCCTGTCCTGTACAAATGTATTAACTCTACCTAGAGTAGCTAAGTTACAACTCCATAAAATAATACTGTGCTATGTGGCAAAACCTTGTTTAAATACATATAGTTTATAAATCAAAGCCAGAGGATAGTGAGGATCGAGGATAATGATTAAAAAAATTACACAGTCTGATTACTATATTACTGAAATTATCACAAAGGAGTGTTGACAAAAATACGTACTCCTTAAAAAGACTTCGGACTGATGACAATATACCATGCTGGAGAAATGTATTCAATAATTAAAGATCAATTTGCAATAATAAGACTAGGGAAGTGGTGGCATAGTGGTTGAGGCTCTGGGTTACTGATCAGGAGGTCAGGGCGTTCCAGCCCCAGTACCACCAACCTGCCAATGATGGACCCTTGAGCAAGGCCCTTGACCCGCAACTGCTCAATTGCATAAATGAGATTAAATGTAAGTAGCTCTGGATAAGGGTGTATACCAAATGCCATAAATTTTTTAATTTTTATAACTAAAATTGTATTTTGTTATTATAGAACATTAACTTCATAAGAATTAACTTGTTTTAAAATTTGATGAATGACAGGATGATGGGGGGGGGGAGCATCTCCAGCATGCCCAACAAGTTTTAATCATCTGTTTCCAAGAGGACACTACATCACCTACACTTTTGTACTGGGAATTTTTAAGGGATCTAAAAATTCTACACCACCCTGTCAAAACTGCAGATTCTTTCAAATTAAAAAAGTAATACAGCAAACAACACAATTTGGTGAAAAACAGAAATGTTTCAGAAGGAATCACATACAAGTCTTGTTCAAAAAAAACATTATGCCAATAATTAATTAATTATTATTAACCCCAAATAAAGATCAGCTTGTTCTGTAAGTCTCTTCTTGGTTTTATCAGACTGCTAAATCCATGCTCCTCAAAGTGCTCACAAAGCATTTATCAGATCCAGGTGTTGAAATATATGGCTCAGGAAAGGGGGGGAAGAATTTCTAGAACATTAGCTGTACCATGGAACATTGTGAAGGGCGTCATTCCCAAGTCAATAAAAATGAGTCACCACCGCACATGAACAGGATTTCTAACCAAAACTTACAAAAGGACAAGAAGAAAACTTAGAAGGAATTCTTCTGAGTGAGCTAAGCTGCTAGAGTAACTCGCAAGTACTGGTTAATCCCCACACATGACAAAAATATCTTGTATTCTTCATATGTGGGCTACTGGGTAGGGTGGGATGGATAGGAGGGCTACTCATGAAAAAACATCAACACATACAAGCCATCATCTCCTCCAAAGTGTGTCTGAATATCAGTTACAGTCTAATAAAACCAAGGTATAAATGTTTCCCCCATTATTCTAAAAGATATCAGAATGTCACCCAAAGAACACCATACGCATTGTGAAGGACGGTGGTGGCAACATTCTGCTGTCAGGCTGCTTCTCTTTCACTGGGACTGTCTCTAATCAAGATCATGGAGTGAATCATGAAGAGCTCCACTATCAAATACAAATCCAGTTTGGCACAAAATGTACAGGCCTCTGTCAGTGAGCTAAATGTGAAGAAATTTCACCTTATAGCATGAAAAAAAGCCAACACACAAATCCAAGTCAACAAAGAAATGGCTTCAGTACAAGAAGAACAAAGTTTTGGAAAAACCTGGTCAGAAACCAGATCTAAACTCTATCGAAAAACTGTAAGGGCTGGACATAGGAAAGATCTGGAGCTAAGAGTAGAATAAACTCTCAAAATCAAGATACACTAAGCATGCTGGCTTTTAAACAAAATTAGTGAGTGCAGTTTTACAAGAAAAAAATTCAACGTGATTTTATAAATAATACATCAGTAATTATTTACTAGTGGGCTGCATGGATTCTGGAATTGAGTCCCGGGCTTGGAAATGGCATTTCTGTGTGGAGTTTGCATATTGTCTCGGTTATTGTGTGGGTTTTCTCTGGATACTCCGGTTTCCTCCCACAAAAAAAATGCACATTAAACTAATTCTCTGCTCCAGATTGCCCCTAGGTGTGAGTGTGTGTGTTGCCCCTGCAATGGACTGACAAGCTGTTCAGGGTGTACCCACCTTCGCCCAGTGTCAGCTGAGATGGGAACCAGCCTCCCCACAACCCTAATTAAGTTTAAGCAGCTTAGAAAATGAATGAATTAATGAAATTTCTTGTTTTCTACTTTTCCTAATAGATGAGAAAAAATCTGACTATTTGAAATGAAGCAACTGTGTAACATGTGACTATTATTACAGGGAAGGCAATTTAAGACACCGCAAAGAGACGAGACTTTTAAAAGCTGGTAAATACACAACTAGGCATATCCAGACTTGGTAGGGATGTTTCCCCAGCTCATATTATGTCTATGCTTACCATCCATGGTGAGTGAAGTTGGCTCAATGTAAAGTGGGTCCTCAGTTTCTTGGTCAAAAAGCTGTTGCAGAAACACCGAGAACACCATCTCTTTGCTCAGTGAGTACAGTGTTATCTGCTTGTGCTCTTCAGGCATGACAAATTTCAGCTCATATTCCACAATAGAACTGTTATCTCTGAAATAGAGTGAAGAGACAGAGATAAAACCAAAAAAAAAAACAAAACAAAGAAAAAACACTGTTAGGTATGTAGTAAAGCCTAGAAAAGATTCTTCTGTGGAATTTGTTAGGGAATTTAGCGACTTTATGAAAACACTGAGCAATTTCCTTTGTCTGTATTCCACAAATTCCTATGTTCACATGTAAACACACTTTTGTAAACACAGCTTCCAGCTGCTACACTTTGAGTTAAGACGCTTGTGCCAGCAATTGCCAAATGCTTGATCAAAAATAAATAAATAACCCAACATTCATTATGTTTAAATGGATTGTTTAAAGCATGTCTATCATGATGAGAGGATTGACATGTGGAAAGGCTGTTTTGGGAAATTTTCATCATTTTATCTCGGTTTATATTATTTTTGCGAATTAGGATGAAGACACTGTCATGCTGGAAGGCAATACGTCAAACAGAACTGAAATGCTTTTACATAGAACTATAAACACAACACTCAGTGCTACAGTAATTGCTCCAGTAAACACATCCTTGCTGTGAAGTACTCTAACTCATCAGTTACTACAGTGGCCTACCATTTTAATTCAGACAAAACTATGTGTCTGTCAGTTGAAAGGGTACAAAAGGACAAGAGGTTACCTCGGTGGGTTTACTGTAGCAAAGGAGAAGTATCGGCCCAGGGCATGTGAAGATGTGTAGGTATGAGTCAGCTTCAGAGGAAGAGAAAGGAATGATTTACAAAAAAAAAACTGACATAAGCAACATGAACACTGAAAATAGAAATGGAAATACCCTACATTTTATCAAGCTTAGATTAATTCTCCCGCGCATTCTTGGTGGTAATATTTTTCTTTTATTTATTATAACTTAGAATAATGGGGAATAAGACGGTGTGGTTGTGCTTTCAGAATTGCTCAACAGAATAAGTGTATAAGAGGAAATGATGCAAAACATTCTTGTTAGCAGCACTGTGGAAGGCAAAATGTAGCTTATGTTGGGTAGTTCATTACAGTTCACTCACCTTTTGTTGAAGATTAGAGAGTGATTGTGCATCTAGTGTGAAGTTCTTTTTGAGAAAGGTAAAGTTCCCTGTAAAGAAGCGTGGCACCACAAATTCTGTAACACTGTATTTGTCATCTATGTCCTCTTTAAGAACTGTGAAACAGAGAAAAACTAGGTGTCATAAGAGAAATACATCTACATCTAAAATGACGTGGAGACAACATAACTAATGATTTATAATGAAATATAAATGGAATTTTGGGGAAACCCATTACCCATTAGATTGCAGCAAGAAGAGAAAAAAAGGTTGTTGTTTTGCCCCTTACATGATCTTTTTTTAAATGGGTGTATATTTAAGGTTGCCAAGGCTAACTTCCTGCAAAGATCATGCTGCATAATAAACCATAATGGTGTACCCAGAACTTAACTTGACTTGTGGTTAGGACACACACAAAAAGAGAGCAAAACATGTCAAGAAATACTCTGTACTTTAAAAAAATAAATAAATAAAAACAGTTTAAGATTGTGTTAACTATTTAGAAATTATATCCATTTTACATGACTCCCCATTTTTATAGGCTCGAAAGGAAGACAACTGACAGATTAGCAGGGGTTTTTTTTTCATTACTTCATGACAAATTAATGAGATAAAAGGTCTGGAATTGGGTGTATTGGGTAGTGTTTTACCTGAGCAGAAATAAACAGAGAGCAAGATGATGAGAAAGATTAAAATAAAGCTGATTAGAATGAGTATCCCCACTTTAAGCTTCCAGTAGGCTTCATTCCTTTTCAATCTTCCGAGTATCCCCACAGGCTGCAAATAGATGAAAAGAAAGCATAAAAAACACACTACACTCTCGCACAAGACTAATAGTTCATAAAATGAATAACAGTGGTAATCTGTAGTATTTCCATTATAATCAGATAAGACATAAGACTTTAACAGGTGAATCAACAGGCATAGTTAAAGAAAAATATAGAAATATATTAATAAAATGCTTTTTACTGAGTTATGTAACCTTTTTACGAACCATGAAAAATTATTTTTTACATGAAAATACAACTAAATATTAATTATACCACATCATAACAAGCATAGCACTGGCTATTTCTACTGAGCACACTTGATACTCTGAAAACAAAACAGAAGTGATCACATGATTCTCCTATGACCCTCGTATTATCCTGCCTCAGCCACTCAGTGAGAACAAGCTGAAGATGGTCAAGGAAAAGGTCAACCAGTGCTTAAGGTAGTGTTAAGGTGGAAGGCACAGTAAGGACTATTTTAGTCTGTGTTGTTTTTTATACATTAAATTGTTGCTCGAGGTAAATAGTGAAAATGTTTCGGATGAACGTTTGTTAAAGGCTATTTTAAAACTATGGAAGCTGGACCTAGCATAGCTGACAAGTTAAAGCTCATTAACATAACATAAAAAAGAAAAGAAATACATGAAAATAAAAGTCTGTTTAACTTATTTGCAAGAAATAACCTATCATCGCTGTTTTAGGTAAAACATAACTTTAAGAACAGAACTCTATAATGCTGCAGTTAGCATTGAATAGCTTTTGTGTAAAGTCGGTTCTCCATGTAAATAGTTGCATAAATACTTGTTTTTGTTTGCGCTGATGGACATTCGTCTGTCAAAATAGTTGAATACCTTTTGTTTGCTGTGATGAACACTTTAAAAAATAGTTTGCTGAGTACACCTTCTTGTTTACTGTGATGACTTGTGTGTATGTAAATGGTGGGTCAATTTTTGGTTTGGTAAGCTGCCCCCGCGCAGCATGTTATGAGTGGGGAAATAGGCTCGGCTATAGCGTGATAATAGAAACATAAATGTTCTCGGCTTGAGGCTTATAAAGCTCCAGGCTACAAGCCTCGGATAGCCCTGAGATAGCCCAGGCTCACCCTGGCACAGTAGTGGGACAACGGCTATCTCAAGGCTACCTGAAGCTTGTATCCTGGAGCTTTGCATTTCTATGATTGTGTATTGAAGCCTTACTATTATAAACATTATTAGCATTATAGACTTATTAGCTTGAGCATTTCACATGGTGCTTAATCTCATTTCTGCTGCAGTCACAGGCTTTTCTTGAATGTTAATCATGCAAGTAATGCATGTCTTGAGCAAAATGATCCTCCATGCAGTACTGACACATACTGGAATAATACCATTCTAGCATTTTATATACATTAAAATAAATACAATTAAACACACTTATAGACATAGTGTGCAATAGGGTCTTACAGATCAGAAGTCACCTGGTTGTAGAATGCGTTTTAAATTACACACACACACACACACACACACACACACACACACACACATTTCAGCTTCAAAATTCCTTATCCAAGTTTAACAGGGGTAATTTATTTAGGGGTTCCTGCATGTATAAGAAACATGGACTCGCTAAGAGGCCCAAAACACTTTAGGCAAGTACACAAAGAACACAGCTGGGGGAAAATACTTTTCTTTACCGTATTATGACTTTGCCCCGATGAGCCACTTGGAATATCTACAGAATAATGTCCTCCATTGTTATCAACCTGAGTATGCAAACAAACATATACAAGACTCATTGCACATACACAGTATTATGAATCTAATTACACAGGTCATTCCTCCCAAGGGAAAATATAATTATGTATATATTATATTTGAAATATATAATTATGTAAATAATATTTAGATAATATAAAATTGAGACGATATATATTAGTGTAAATATGTTGTGACAGATACGCATGGCATTAGACAGATGATATAATTCAGTACAAAGAAATTTCATTCAGGATGCCATGTTGTACTGATCATTTTACACTAGTCAGTTCAAGTTTCTGTTTTCACGAACACAAAGACTTCAGTAGAAAGCAGTTGGACCAGCTTTACCTCCAGTGAGCCTTGGGTGTTGCCGTGGAAAAGATTCAACAGACTGTAAGTGATAGAGTGAAATATTTTGTGTGAAGAACGTTTATCAGTACCCGAGGGAGCTATACTGTGATTTGTGTTCAAAGCTATAGGATTGTAAAGATATATTGTGGTGACTTTGATGCAGTATGATAGTCAGGTGTCCATATACTTCTGGCCAGATAATGTATGTGATCAGTAGTAATTTTGTTCTTGCGTTCCAAAAATTGGGACAGTATTTTTTCCCCCCGTACTATCTGACACATGGAGAGAATTATAGACTCACCTCTACATGATCTTCCATTAAAGGCCTGACTTCACTGGCATCCGTTGTGTTGTGGTTCGAGCAGCTTCCATTTCCTGGGCTCTCCTGTAATTATATTTTTAGAAAAAAAGTCATGAAAGCTGGATCTTTGCTTTCCTAAATCAAGAGAAACTTAACATGGCAGACAGGGACATTACTTAGCCCTTAAGGTGTAAGATGTTCTTCTGATTGCTCCCATTTTTCCCTAAATTTTATACCAACGTTACACTGATCACTACAGGCGTGCAACGATGTTTTCCCAATCTTCAACACTCCCAAAGTGTTTTACTCTTCCCTGAAGTTTTCCCTGAAATTCTATAATGTCCTCCAAAGTTTTCCATTGTGTGACAATGTTCTCAGATTTCCTCTGATGAAGCTTAACCTGACAGACAGAGACATCATTGGACTTAGACCGTGAGGTGCGCTCACACGATACTGATCATGATCCTGATTAGACCTGATCGTATTCCATGTTTCAACTGGATTTTGTTCCGATATGTACGGATGTTCTCCGATGTATTCAGATGTCACCCGATGTTATTCTGATCTAAAACGATGTCACTCTGATTTTCTAAATTTTACACAAACGGTACACTGATCACTACGGATGTGTACTGATGTTCACCGATGTTACTCCAGTTTCTTTCTAGGTTTCCTTGATGTCCTCCAAACACACACACAAAAAAAAAAAAAACAAAAAAAAAAAACACCACATTTTTTAACACTCCCAAAATGTTCTCGTATGTTTGTACCGATGTTCTCTGATTTCCTTCGATGTAACATTGGAATACGATCAGGGTAAATCAGACTATGAAGGCGGTAAATCCGGATCATGATTGGCATTGCTGGGTTTACACTGGGGCACGATTTGTGAGAATCGTGATGAGTGTTGATCTTGAGAGAACTTAGTGGAATCGTAATGATTGTGACAAAATGTGTGATTTTTGACATTTTTGTCCAAAAAAAAAATGTTGCCCAATAATTTACGATTTCACGCCAATCAGGATCGAACATGGGGATCACAGTAGAGCTTAATGGAGCGTGACAGCCCTTGATGTGCCATCATAGGGGATGAACTTAGGGGAAACACGAATCCTTTTCATCTTTTGGATGCACCCTGCCTCCTTTTTACACCCAATCCTGCTCATAAATCATGGCGATCCACCCTTTTTTGAATCATGGAGATCCTGGACATCATGCCCCAGTGTAAACCCAGCAGATCACGTGAGCGCACCTTTAGTTGTTTTTTTTCTTTTTGGGTAAACAGTGGGCAGGTTACCAGCTCACCTGTGCGCCATTATAACTTACAATGAGCTCAATCTTCAGGGAGGAAATGACTAGATGAATAGGTGACGAGCTTTTAATACATTTTGGAAACTCGTATTATGTTTAGAAAGAAAAACAAGAAGAAGAAGAATTTAGAGAACTTTCCACCTCTTGAGCCGCAGCAGTTCACCTGAGCTCCAGGCAGGAAGGCGCGTCTGCACTTGCCCCCAACACGAACACAACAGGACCTACTTTCTCTTTGTTTACCTTTCCCAGGTTACATCTCGATCTATCTGATTATTCCATCATAATTACTATTTCCATAGAAATTTCGACTTCAACCCCATGTGTCATATGACTCGAGGTGTCAGATCCCCCGTCAGGTTCAGGTCGGAGGAATGAAACCAAAGGGAGCAGAAACCTTCTCTCACTCACCTCCACCCTTTCTCGATCCTCTTCTTTACTGTCCACATGGGGTTTTATGTCACATAATTCCATTTCCATGTTTCCAGATTAATCATATCTCAAAGTCCTTACCCGGAAATCAGCGATTTAAGTATCGAGGTAATGTAAGTTTCTTCCTGAATCTCAGGTTTCGATCTAACAGGTTAGGACGGGACAGGACTCCAGCCTGATTCTGACCCAGGTTAGGAAGTTGTGGTAAATTCCTGTAGTATAATTAGGAGGAAAATCCCCCACGCCTGTAGAAGCGTCAGAGTACAGTGACTAAAAGATCTGGACGGTGTGGTTTGGCTTTTATGGTTTTCTTATGTCATACAGGAAAAAAAAAAAAAAAAAGCCCCGACTCTCCTCCCACTACAGAGCAGCTGTCGGTCCTCTAAAGAATGACATTTTCATGAGAGTAAACAAGAAGAACAACAACAACAAACAGCAGCAATGCATACAGTGGTGCTTGAAAGTTCTTGAAGCCTTACATTTCTGCTTATATATGACCAAACACATCACACGTCCTAAAACTAGATAAAGAAAACCCATTGAAAGAAATGAGACAAAAATATTGCTCTTGGTCGTTTATTGATTGTGGGAAAGGATCCAAAGTTACTGATCTGTGAGTGGTGAACCTCTTGGATTAGCAGGTCATTTGTAGGTGAGATTAGAGTCAGGTGATTTCAATCAGAGGGATGATATTCAGGTGTGAGTGGGTAACCTGTTTCATTTAAAGTACACACACGTTTGTTGAAGTGTATAATGGCAAGAACAACAACAAAAAGAAAAATCAGAGTAATATCAGGTCCGTATCAGGACGGAGGGACATTTTACTGGATTACTGTTGCGTAAATATCTTATGACCAAACAAATTTAAATAAAGCTTAACTTTTATTCCTGTTATTATTATTAGCTACAGTATGTAGTTGCCACTTAACATGATATAAAGATTTCAGTATGTGTAACTCTGCTGTTTTGTAATTAAAATTCAAAGTGCATGGGAACAGAGGGACATGGAATCTACAGCTAAAATTCTAATGTTAATCAAATAGGTAAATTATGCGGTTCTTTTATTCACATCTTCATGGGTTTTGCCTCAGGTCACTGTTACATGTTACATTATAAATTGCTAAGTCAGTTGTACTTTTGAAATTAACTTTGTCAATAACAACAAACTTCTGTAACAGAGAGGCATAAATGTTGCATATTGTGAGAACATCAGCAGAGAGTCACAATGAAACTATCTAAGCGTAATTATATCAGTCCATAAATATAACTTTGCCATGTAGCAAACAAATGTTTATTACTGTTAACACATTTTACATGCTTATAACTATGGCTTAGTAGAGTTGTACAAAATATGAAAATAATAAAATAAAATATTTGAATATCTGAATAATAATCGTTCACAAGAAAACGGTTATGGCTGGAGGGGTATTGTAGCTGGCTTGGCGGCCTGGTGGCATGACAATAACTTTGTCAAGGCCATTGCTCGGCTCATGCACAGGCCAGCTTTCTGAAATCTTTGCATAGGCACTCCCTATGAGCTCAACCTGTGTGGGGGGTAGCTAATTTGCATAAGTGACCTTTGACCTTGGCACAGTGAACATATAAAGTTTGTTCTGTGCTTCAGGCATCCAGGCTGAGGGGTTATGACATTCTATAGAACGGCTATTTTTTGTGTATTGTAGAAAATAAATCGATTATCTTTTGAAAGTCATGCTGACTCATCTGTTTAGCTTAAGCTGGAGCAGGTGGGTTCCACATCCTTTTCACTCACAACAGCCACATCTTTTACAAACTAAACTGGTTTATCTCTGCCGCTATGGTGAACAAAGGAAAAGCCCCATTCATTTTCCTTGTTTTTTAATAGCTCAAGAAACCAGTGTCCATTTGGCTGCCAGTAAACACCATACCATTTCAAAAATTCAAATTCAATTTCATATTTATTTGCCACGTACAAAATCATACACAGTACAATATGTAGTGAAATGCTTGTTACTACTGTCCTAAAAATTGAAGAATAAAACCTATCAATATCAAGAATTAAAGAACAATAACAATAACTATTTAAATGACTTTAGAGTTAAAGTCAATATAAATATAAAAATGTAAAAGTATATAAAAATAAAATAAAAAATATATAAAATAAAATAGAAGTAAAATATGGCATACAGAAATATATATAAAATGAAGTATAAATGCAGAATAAATGCAATATGATGAAATATAATGAAATATAAATACAATATAAATGCAATGGCAATTTTACAGTACACCTTATGTAAAGTGTCAAGTGTCTGTGTGCAAAGTGACCAGTATAAAGAGACATTTCTCAGGGAACTCACTTTGATGTTGATCCAGATAAAGAAAAGGCCAGACAGGAAGCACTATTTGGTTGAACTGTTTCTCGGGCTGTGAGTGAGTACACCATCCCTTCAGGTTCCTGTGAACAATGATGCTCTTTTATAATACCAGGTGCCACTGTCCACATTCAGTGAATTTTTGTGTTCCCAGAACACCCTTTAGATTTGACCAGTCTTGTTCATCCTCAGCTCTCAACTTGCTTACTAGCCATGTAAATTATATTGATGGAAGTGGTACATCTTGTGGTACACTGCATACCCCTTTGCATTACTTCGGAAGGCTGCAACATTGACTTTGGCACGTGCATGATGTTAAATTATATACCAAGATCCAAGTGTACAGAGCTGTAGTCCTTTCCATACTTCTGTATGGATATAAGAAGTGGACTGTGTACCAAAGACCTATCAAACACCTACCATCTCTGAAAATGTGAGGAAGTCAGAAATAAATGTCTCAACACGGCAAATTTCTCTGATGTGGCAAAACCATATAAACCATTATTTAATGCTGACCCAATTAAGACATTAATCAGAAAATAATTTAAAATTTCAATTCAAAATGCAAACAAATCTTAGTATTTTTAAGTAGTTATTTCACTATTTTACTCATTAACACAAATAACGGAGGGACACACTTTTCTTAGTCTGTAAATAATATATTTGTCACAAAATTATTTTCAGACTATTTTTTATTACCTTTACATATATCTTTGTTTTTAGCAAAAAAGTTCTCTCATACTTCTTTTAATAATAGGAAAATATTAAAAATACACTTAAATTTGGTAAATGAAGGACAAGTAACAGAGGGACAAACCATATTGTATTTCGGGAAGGATTTATACCCAAAATAAACCAGTGTTCAATTGTTTTATATTCTACATTTATTTTTATTCAACCTGAGAATTTTGGCATAAAATTGCATTTTATAATTTTTCATCAATCTATAATGTGTACATTTTAAAACTGACCCTATGGCATTGCATATTCATTTGCATATCTAGTATAATAGAGAAGAAATCTCTACTAAATAAATGAAGCACTTTATATTAAACATAATAAACTGCTGAAAAAACACCAAAGAATAAAATGTGATCAGTATTTTGAAAATCAAATGTTAATTTTTCCTTGACTTTATCCAAATGTATAAAATTCTCAAAGTTTCAAGCACCACTGTAGTTAGATGGATAGATGGATAGATAGATAGATAGATAGATAGATAGATAGATAGACAGACGGATAGATAGATAGATAGATAGATAGATAGATAGATAGA
>JAQMYF010000013.1:12890286-12901148 GCA_030014195.1 Neosilurus mollespiculum | reverse complement strand
CTGTCAGCAATAATTTCCCCTAAAATAGCCCTAAACTTCCATGCATGGTTCAGTGTTTAGCTTTTTGAAGATGAGCAAAGCAGTCAGACCTTGTTGAAGCTGGACAGTGTGGTGCCCTCAGCTGGTTGATCGAAGCTGACGGGCACCTCATTGGCACCGTGCTGCTGAGGGGGCCTCAGGGTGGGACTCTGGGGACTAAAGGGGCTGACAGGACAGAATGGTACAGCGTGTTGCTTCCCTTCTGGACTTCTGGCAGAGTTGAACAGTATATTGGGTGACGGTATGGGATTAGCCTAAATGGGACAAAAATAAAAAGCACAATGGACCACATACATTCCACATGATGTCAATGTATTGTATTACCCAGTATGTAATGCAATTCTGCATTAGTAGCCAGTGAATATGGAGACTTATACAAACAGCTGTGCCACTAGAGCAATACAAGCTATTCAATAAATCAATATTCATCTTTTATAATGAGTGCTTGAAAACAATCATCTCAAATAGAATCAGAGAAAGATATCCTTGTTCCTGGACATTCATTATCACTCTATTCACAGACCATCCATTCATAATCCTATTAGAGTCGCAGGCAGGGTGGAGCCTATCTCAGCCAGCTCTGGGTGAAGGTGGAGTACACCCAGAACCAATCCATTGCAGGGAACAGAACACACATAACCACTCACAATCACACTCTTTGGACTGAGGGAGGAAACTAGAGTACTTGAAGGAAACCCGCGTGAGTACAAGGAGAACGTGCAAACTCAATGCAGAAATGCTCTGGCCGAGCCCAGGACTCGAACCCAGTACCTTCATGCTGTGAGGTGGTTGTGCTAACCACTATCCCACCATGCCACCGTATACACCGTAAACATAACTTTCTTTTTTTTCTATTTGTCTCAAATTTAGTCACTATATTTTCTCTTTACATATCTGAAAACACAATACTGTCGACTTTCAAAATAGACCATTTTTTGAAACGCACATGCACAAATTGTCCAAAAACAACAAGAAACCTTTAAATGAAAAGTGGAGAGCCATTGTTTCTGCACATATTACTATATACTTCCTACCTGTAAAGCAGAGAAGAAGAGGAGAGAGAAGTGGCAGCCCTTTTGTCTCATGGCTGCTAAGTCGAGAGCAGGACAACTCAGCAGCCTGGCAACATGGCTAAAACCTGATCTGATTACCAAGCAAGCCTGGGCCAACCCAAACTACAGGGACAGAGCTGTAGCTCTATAAATCCCTGCTGTAAATCCTCCTGAACTACCACACTGTTTGCATTAGGGATGTAACTGGATATACAGTGGTGTGCAGTGAAGATTATACACCACCACTTTTGTCTAAAAGAGCTCCTAATAAAAAGAAGTAAAAAATTACTTCTCTATAATTTTTTGGTGAAAATGTATTGAACGATGCTATTGTAGGCAATGAGAACCAAAAAAAAATCATTCTGACAAGTATATTAAGGTAAAAGTATGGCTAATTAACAAAAACATTGAAAATACCTATTTTTCAGAAAAAATTAAAGGTATCACAATTTTTTTATTCTTTTATTTATTTATTTTTACTTTTGCATAGCATGAATGAACTTCAAACAATATGTAATGGTTTAGCAAGTGAAGAAATTAAACAATCTAGTAATGCAATGATTATTATTCCCATAATTAAAATGAAGATCAGAAACCAAGTACTATTCAAGTATTTATTTTATGTAATATAGGATCATATTGATGAGAATAAATAAACAAACAACAGTATATAGTAATAACAAAAATTTTGTCAATATTTAGTGTGGCCACCCTTCACTTTGATTACAGCATTTAACCTTTCAGGCATAGTGTTCACATATTTTTTATTTCCTCACTCGCTAAACCATTCCATATGGTCTGAAGTTCATTCATGATATGCAAAAGTCAAAAGAATTTAATTTGCAACACCTTTCAATGTTTCTGAAAAATTGGTATTTTCAGTGTTTTGTTTATCAGCCATACTTTTACCTCAATATACTTGTCAGAATCATTTTTTTGTTCTTATTGACTACAATAGCATTGTTCAATACATTTTCACCACAAAATTATATAGAAGTACTTTTTTACTTCACTGCACACATTATATGGATTAAACAGAAAATGCTTTTGTAATTAGTATACATACAAAGACAAACAAAAAAGAAACAAGTCTATTTTTTTTCAGATAGACAATCAGAAAATGTTTAATTTTATTTTCATGTAATGAAGGTTCAAGCATGATCAAGTTATCTGATACTAATACTAAACTCTCTGCAGTAGCTGAAGTTGAGGAGGTCCAGAAGTAATAAATAAAGTGTGATTAAATTTATGTTCTGCAAATTGCTATGTCTCATTATAAACTGTGAATGAAAAAAAAAACCACTTCCTTTTCCTGCAGGCCCAAGGGCAAAGTGGTAATGTTAAAGAAACAACTGCAAAAACCTTCCAAATAAGGATGTGGGGCAGCCATGGCCTTATGGTAAGAGAAGCAGATTTGGGACCAAGAGGTTGCTGGTTTCCCGTACTGGCAAAAAAAATGTGGTGGTGGGGGGAGTGAGCAGCTCCTAACCCCCAACTGCTTCTTGGGCACTGCAATGTGGCTGCCCACTGCTCTGAGTGTGTGTGCTTGTGCTCACTTTGGATGGGATAAAGGCAGAGGAAAATTTCCGAAGTGGGATTAATAAATGATATAAAAATTAAAATAAATAAATAAATATTTGGAGAAGAGGTATGGTTAAAACACAGTGATTGGTTTTGAGGTACAGCTTTAAATGTCACTGTTGAACACTATGTGGCAGCAGAGGTACATAAAGTGAATAGAACAGCCAGTGTCTTGATAGGTGAAGGGCATGAACAGTGTACCTATGGGGTGGCCCAAAACCTCAACTTAAAGCTATTGGACAGACACGCCTAAAAGTGTTTCTTTCACCAAATGCGTTATTGAGATAAAATTCCAACTTATATACAGTGAATAGGGAAATGGAAATAATACTGAAATTACCTGAGAACGTTCTAAGATAAAGAAAAAACTGCTGTCCCCCAGTGCAGCTAACTGGGTTATCAAAGGCCAGCCATGTCTTTCTCTGTCTGTGAGAGAACATTGCTCTTATTCGTTAAAAAATTTTGTGATGGGTGCCAGCCTCCCAGCGACCCTAATTAGGATTAAGCGGTTCATAAAATTATATATGTCACAAATACTCACCATCACTCACTCATTTGTGAAACTACATTATCCTATTAGGATTGCTTGAAGGCTGGAGCCTATCTCAGCTGACACTAGGTGAAGGCAAGGTACACCCTGAACAGCTCCGCAGACCATTGCAGGGCTAACACACACACAAAATTATTGGCACTCACACAACTAGGGGCAATCTGGAAGAGACAATTAGCCTAATGTGCATGTCTTTGGACTGTGGGAGGAAACCCACGCATGCATGAGAAAAACATGTAAACTCTGCACAGAAATGCCCTAGTCCAGGATACGAACCCAGGACCTTCTTGATGTGAGGCGGATGTGCTAACTACTACACCAACGTGCCACCCTTGTCACAACCCTTAGCAAAAAGTAGTTTATTCAAGTGTACTACAAGTATACTAATTTTATACTAAAACTGACACATTATACTTGAAGTTTACTTATTATATACTACGTTTTATGTATTTCAGAATAGTATAGTGAAGTATACTCGGTTTATACTGAATAGTATAAAGAACAGTCTAAGTACATCAATACTACAAGTTACACTTGTACTAAGTATATGTTCTGTAGTATACTTGGAATACTTATACTCAAGTATACTTAATAAAATAAACTTCAAGTATACCACTTTTTGCTAAGGGTACTGAGAGTACTAATGAAGGAAGCTGCAAAATGGAGCGTTTCCTGTGTAAAAAGCTTCCTTCTAACTGCTGATTCATACAGATTAACACAGTTTAATAGGGACTCTGGATCAAATATGAAAAAAGGGCTTGCACTGTCACACAGAGTCAGGTAGAATTTAAAATTAAAATAAAACATCGTGTATTTCTTTGTAAAAAACATTAAAAACTAAAAAAAAGGATCAGTACCATATGTAGTTATTAGTTACTACACAGAGAGAAGGAAACGTTAACAGGATGTTTACCTGCAGTTTCTCAACGAGAGGAGAATTCTTCAGCTTGGCCTTGGGGGGAGGTGGCAGTGTAGCAGTTGCTTTCTTTCACAGAAGAAGAGGTGTACGTCAGAACATATCATCAAATGAATAAAAAACTTTAACACCATTATGTGCTAATGTAAACAATATCATGAACAATATGTTATAAGCAGCTGATACTGAGGATGGACACAAACTGTTATCCTTGGCTTTGGTGAGAATAAAGTCCTCCTGATAACACACTATATAATGCTGACTGTACACACAGAAGTAATGTATCTTAGTTAAATTCTCACCTCTTTCTCACCCTCACTATCCATCTGGTCTTGTAATTGCAAAGAAGACGGAGGGCTCCTTCCAACAGGTTTTTTCTGAGACAGTGACAGATGGACTTCCATTACAAATCAGACAGTGTATGCAATGGTAATGAATAATACTGGATAGATCTGGCCCATTCTCTTTCTATATACAGATGTAGTATTCAAACCACACACTGATGAAGACTGGCAAAAATAAATAAATAAAAGCAGCTTTGATAATAGCGGCAGACAAATCACAGTTTTTTTTAAATAATGCATTTGTTCTGGTGTATTATTGCTTCCATAGCAGCTCACTCATAGGGACTTGAATGGAGGTCACATCACATAATCAAAGTCTAACTATAAACATATTTTTAAAAATCATCCATCCATCCTTTCCTCCGCTTATCCAAGGTTGGGTAGCAAGTGCAACAGGTGTAGTAGGGAAACCCAGGTATCCCTTTCCCCAGCGACATAAGATATATAATCCCTGCAACGAGTTCTGGGTCTGCCCTAGGACTTCCTCCCAGTGGAACGTGCCCGGAATGCCTTTGAATGGAGGCGACCAGGAGGCATTCTGATCAGATGCCCAACCAACCTCAACTGACTCCTTTGGATGAGCAGCAACTCAACCAAATGTCCCCAGATGTCAGAGCTCCTCACTCTATTTCTAACTCTGAGCCCCGACAATCTCTGAAGGAAACACATTTCAGCCGCTTGTATCTGAATTCTCCTTCTTGCGGTCATGACCAAGATCTCAGGACTATAGGTGAGGGTTGGAACGTAGATAAACGTAAACCGAAAGCTTTGCCTTTCAGCTCATTACTGCTGCTGCAGCACACATTTGTCTGGTTTTTGGACTACAAAAAAAAAAAGGGTTGTCAAATAACGTCTATATGGGTCGATAAAACTCATCAACAGGGAAAAGAGTGGGGCCATTAAAAATCATCTATATGGGGAAAAGAGTAGTTTAGGAAGCATAAACCTATGGTAGAAGTTCATACTGTCTTCTTGGTTTTAACTGTTTTGTAAGGTTCTGTTAGTAAGACAGGAGCATTTGTTATGTTTCGACTACTTTCTGTAGTCAGAAGCGTCACCAGGAGGCAACTTAAGCAGCCTCCAAGACACATCACAAGAACATCACGCGACGCTTCTGACGACGACTACAAGAAGTAGTCGAAACATGTAAAGCAGGTAAACAAACGCTCCTGTCTTACTAAAAGAACCTTACAAAACAGGCGTAAACCTAGTAAGTCCAAAAATGATCCTAACTCAATTTTGATGAAACTTTGACTTACTAGATTTTTCCAGACCAGGACAGAAAGAGTCAGGGCTACTAGACTAAGGACTGATAAAGCCTGTCTTAGCTGCCAGTCTTAGGTGGCTGGCAAAATGGTTTCAAATTCCAAATCAGTTAGACTTTCTACTACTGCTACCATCACATGATCTACTCATATAATGCAGTGCACTTCATACACCTCAGACATGTCTGCCCCGTGTCTCATGTGACTGGGAGACATGAAGAAAATATAGGAGCTTTTAAATATTAAGAAAATTAAATGAAATGTTACCTCATCATTCTTTGGTATTGGCAGTGCATGACTTTTGAATTTCCCAGCCAGTTCAGCCACTGATAACTTGACTGGACATGCCTCCTGAAAAGAGAACAGAGATGCTTCATATCATAAATGCATGCAAGTTTGTGCAGCTAAAGGAAAACTGCAGTGTTCTTAAACTTTAGCTGTAGCTAAAGTGTGTGTTTCACTGTACTGCAAAATAGGGACAATTCTTGAGTAAAGGTGAGCTTCTTATAATAGAAATCAAGGGCAACTTCTGAGGTTTGTCACAAAGCATTTATACTAAAAACAAGTGTCGTATAGCCTTAAGACTGGGGTCTTTAAATTCAGTGTATGCTAGGCCTGAATTTGGTTTGGAATAAAAAAACCTGAAAAACCTAGAGAGTGGTCCTTTGCTGACAAGATTTAAAATCCTTGCCTAAATATAAGGGGTAGCAGGTTGGCGTAGTGGTTTGCATGTCTGCCTCACAGCAAGAAGGTCCTGTGTTTTTGAGTGGAGTCTACATGTTTTCCCTCTGCTTGCATGGGTTTCCTCCGGGTACTCCGGTTTCCTCCCACATTCTAAAGACATTAGGCTAACTAGCTGTTCAGGGTGAACCCCACCTTTGTCCAGGTCAGCTGAGAACCAGCTTCCCTGTGTTCCTGATAGGATTAAGCGGTTCAGCAAATGAGTGACAGAGATTGAAGGCCCTTGTATAAACATAAATAATTCAACTAACATTTGCTGTACTGTCTTGAAAATTTGCCTCAGACTTTCAGGTTCTGGCTAGAACTGCTTCTGCAAGGTGTTCTGACATGTTTACTGCATCCTAATATAGGCTTCATATGAGTTGTAGTGTTTGAATTATTGGCGGCACAGTGGCGTATTCTTTAGTACGTCCACTTCATAGCAAGAAGGTCATCGGTTTGATTCCTGGGCTCAGGCATTTTTGTGTGGAGTTTGCATGTTCTCCCCATGCGCCCGTGGGTTTCCTCTGGGTATTCTGGTTTCTTCCTACAGTCCAAAGACATGCACATTAGGCTAACTGTTTGTTCCAAATTGCTCCTAGGTGTGGATGTGAGTGTGAACAGCTGTGTGTGTTGCCCTGCGATGGTCTGGTGAGTTGTTCAGGGTGTACCCTGCCTGTGCCCTGTGTCGGCTACGATAGGCACCAGACTCCCCCACCCCTAGTAGGAGTTAAGCAGTTCGACAAAATAGAATGAAATGAATGTTTGAATTATTTTGAACATTTATTGAAGATTTGCATTAAAAATAAGTTTTAAACAGATTCTCTTTTTAGTGAAAGTTTGAAATTGTACAGAATGTGTAACACCACCACCACCACTACTGGAGTATTTTTTAAGTCTGAAATCTCATAGCTGTGGATCAGAAAAATGACACTAAAAAGTTGTCAGAAATGTAAATATTTCTTAAGATAATCTTGCTTTGACCCTATGTCATTGGATTATGGGGAGGCTGAGCCTATCTCAGCCGAAACTGGCCGAAGGTGGGGTACACCCTGCACAGTTCACAAGACCATCGCAGGGCCATCGACGTTATGTATTATTAAAATATTTATCTTAACTTTACCCTTCTTTTTTTTATATAAACTAATTCTATAGAAAGCCCTGATTGGCTGATACAATCAATCACTGAGCATTGCCACTCTTTAGAAGTATATTCTTAATTGGGTTGATTTATTTGCTTTTCCTACACACCCTGAAACTGATTTATTGGCCTCTTTGTTTTGTTAAGAGATTTACTGAGCGAAAGCACTGTTACTGCTGGATGTTCTCTGACCCGTGCATTTCTGAGGCAGTTGTAACGTCCCGACATCTTACTCTCACTGTTGACACAGAGTTCCCACACAACCTAGAATATCCCTAGACCACCTAGGGAGCGGGCTTAAGAATTACAGATTTTTTGAGCTATTACATAAACCACGATGCAGAAATTACCTTCAGATTCAGACAGCAAACTCTTTATGAGGCTGGTCACATTTCCTGCTTTCACAACAACAGGAAAAACAGAGCAAGGCTCAAATGAAAAGTGTTTGGAAAAGTAGCACAGGGAAATGGTGACATCAGCCCAGAGGTGCATTAGGGACAGAGGGTCTGGGAAGGCTGGGTGTGTTTCCTAGAACATTAACACAGCTGACTAACCTCATGCTAAAAGCCTGGGGAATTACAGACAAAGACAGCAGACTCCATCTGTTTCTTCATTTTTTAGTAAATTTTTATAAATGTATTATACAAATTTGATCACCATTATGAAGTTCTGGTGAATGACACTGGCAGTGAAGTTCTTTTTCTTTGCTTCTGTTTTTCTCCTTACAAGATTTGCTTTGAGAGAAAACACTTTACACACAGTTCCTCCTTATTGCCTCTAGGTTTGGATGTCTGCCCTGTCTGAGCCAAACCCTTTGGAAACATTAACACACTTCTCCTACAAACATTCTTACTCAGTCTCGCAGATACACACATTCCCTATTACACACACACACACACACACACACACACACACAGTAGTCTCACCTAACTTGTTCCCTCCACCCAAAATTGATTACTACATGCACAAATCTCACATCATACATGTTACCTAAACAGTGTGTACTAATACATGAATATATGGGGATGGGGAGAGAGAGAAAGAGAGAGAGAGAGAGAGAGAGAGAGAGAGAGAGAGAGAGAGAGAGAGAGTTGTTTCCCTCTAAATTCCAACAGTTCCTTTTTTTCATCCACGATAAGCAGAGGCCCCCAGAGACCTCCCATCCTATTTCGTTATTTCGGAGTCTATAATTGTTAACTCTTTCCTGTCTCTTAAAAACAAAACCCCATGCCTAAGTGCTCACAGTGAAAACCCTTACAAGAAGACAATGAAGTTGAGTTTTTATTCAATGTTCAAGCTTTTGTTGGTTAACCAAAGCTGATGGTTTCCAATATAAAACCTTTGGACAGGAGCCATGACTTTGCTCTTTGGACTACAAAAATGACCTTCAGACTGAGATCAACACAAAGGCTGCAAAAATAACTACAATTACTGATTCATGGATTCAAGTTCGCAACCCCATTGTAGACGAGCTAACACTCAAGTTCACTACTGTTACTGTTGCCAAATGTGATCAAATTCACCCTCATTATCTAACAACTAGCACGCAGTTCAATTATTATCCAAAGTGAACACAGTCATACCTAAACCATGTATGGCAAAACTTGTAAGCCTCTCAAAAGTAAGATTGCACTCTATTATATAGGATGTAAGAGTTCAGGACTCTGGGAAAGCCAGAGGGGTCCTCTGTGTGAGAAAAAAAAATCAGTCAGATCTATTTTAGGAGTTTTAGGCCTGAGAAAAACACTACAAAGCAGTCACAAAGGCTTGGGTCATTAGTTTGTTTTTGACATTGACATGAACCATTTCCAGAGAAAGAAAATATGTCTCAACTGTCTGATTTACTAAAGAAACACAACCATTAAAATGATTGTACATGACATTACAAGAAATTCTTATATATGTGATATACACTGCTCGGCTGAAAAAAAAAAAAAGGTTGCACACTTTTTTTTCATGGAGCGCATTTAGCCTTGCTTACAGCACATTGACGTTTTGAACTGATGAGGGAAAAATTTAACCACTCAAAGTCTTCTCCATCACATCCCAAAAGCTTTCAATAGGGCTAAGGTCAGGACTCTGGGGTGCCAATACATATGTGGAAATGATTCCCTCATGCTCCCTGAACCACTCATTATTTCTCTTTCATTATTTGAGTCCCCATTTTATATCCGTGCAATCAAGCAAGGAAAAGTCCATTGATGTGATGACCTGCTCACTCAGTACATCCAGGTCATCAGCTGACATCATTTTATTGCCCCATTAATATTGCTGAGCCTCGACGTGATCAACTGGAGCAACAGTACCATGGCGATTACATGCTGTATTCAAGGCTCAATGCACTCTATGAAAATATTACAGTGTGCGACCTTATTTTTTTGACCAGGCAGTTTACTGTTCTATATAGTCATTTTAGGAAAACCCACAAACTCACTGATTCAAACACAAACATTCAGGTCTGATCAAAGCACAGCTGCAATATAGTGCTTATCTTGGCCTTTTATCTCTGAAACAGGATGCGTGTGAACGAGTGATATGAGAATGAGATGGCACAGCCACGCATGAGCAGGAAAAGCTATAGATACTCATAATTAAAGACTGTAAAAAATTCCACGACCAAAACAAACAAATTAGCAGGTGTGTTTGTGTTGACTTCACACAACATTTCAACATTACAGTGTAGCAGTGTTAATCTACAGTGCAATGATGCGGTATTAGTTGCTTTACTTGTTTTCATTAAACAAAACAGAATAAACCACAACCATCTGGTAAAGCTACTGCTTTGCCCACAACTGCGTACTTGGATTTTTTGCAGATATCTGATTTTCCAATATATCAGAACAGCTCTGGTCAGTAACAGATATTGATACATTTTTTTCAGCACCTAACTGCAGAGAACATTGAGTCTCTTATGTAGTCAAATTAATATAGTAAACAGAGCTGGATGTCCAGAGCTATACATTCGATCAGTTTTTACCCTCAGACGGTCCTTGTTATACTTTCTGGCTTTGTTATAGGAACTGGAGAAGTGGCTGTAGAAGTCTATTCTCATTGCATTCCAGTTGCTCCTCCTTTACCTTTGAGGTAGTAGTAAACTACTAGTAATATTCAGGATGGAAGTTCCTGAGATAAGCAATTAAATGTAGTTTTGTACTGATCCTCCTCACATGACCAACACTGAGCACTCATTGCAAAGTAGCCACACCTTCCACCTGTTTCAATCACTGATTCAATAAAAAAAGAAAAGAAAAAAA